>CANTUQ010000067.1:1200000-1690000 GCA_947683425.1 Excoecaria cochinchinensis | reverse complement strand
CTTCTCTTTAGTTTCATGAACAAAGTCTAATCCCACTAGCTTCTTCTCACTTAATTCTTTCCAACACAAAGGAGTTATGCATTTCCTTCCGTACAGTACTTCATAAGGAGCCATTATAATGCTGGAATGATAACTATTGTTGTAGACGAATTCAGCCAATGCCAAGTACTTTTCCCAACTGCTTTCAAACTCAAGTACATAGCATCTCAACATATCTTCAAGAATCTGAATCACCCCTGTCCATCAATCTGGGGATGAAAGGCTGTACTAAAATGAAGCTTCATCCCCAATGCTTCTTGCAATTTCTTCTAAAATTGGGATGTAAATCTTGGGTCTATATTAGAAATGATGGAGGATGGCACTCTATAAAGCCTCACAATATCATTAATATAGATCTCTGCTAATCTGGTCAAAGGATAGTCCATCCTCATAATTAAGAACTGAGCTGACTTGGTGAGTCTATCAATTACTACCCAGATGGTGTAACACCCCCACCGTCGCCCCCGTTGGAAGGGCGCCGGCGGGTGCGCTACCCGATGCTCACTCACATACATGCACACATACACTAAGCGGAAGCATACATTCATACATAGCATACATACGAAAATACAGTGGAAATTAAAACTTTAAAGAAACAATAGCTAAACATACATTAGCTCACATACATACATATAATCACTCAGCGGAAGCATAAGGCGAATGATAAAACGAAGGAATAACTTAATATATAAATATAATAATGTTTACATAACCCGAAATAATATCCAAAACCTTATAGATACATAAGACTACATGAATAACAAAAATCCAAAATAAAGAAGCTGATCACAAAACAAAACTTCTGACTTCTACGTGGCCGACCTTGCAGATGCGCGACTCGAACAGAACCAAACCTGCCACCTGCACGGGAAGGAATCCGTGCTAAGCGATAAACGCTTAGTGGGGAGAACACACAAGAGTATGAATGGCCATTCACAATGGTCGCCAAGGCATAACACACTCACAATGGCTAATGCGAACATTCATAACACATATATAATCAGGCTTGCATAGTAAAGGCATTAATTCGAAAACTCACATCCATAACCATATACTTACGTCGAGAATAGGCCAAAACAGGCATAATACAATACACGATACAAGTATCATCATGCAGAACTACATACAATATCACATGCATATACCTACCGAGGTATCAAATATTAGTACCTTACCGTGCGAAGTCACATAAGGTTTACACATGCAATTGTCATATCCAAGTACCCGTGCATTAACTGAAACCCTTTCAAATATGATACAATTACCATATAATAACGTACCCAACTATCATGCTAAGAATACTAGCTATCTAACATGCTTTGACATGCCATACACACACACTAGCCAAAATCCAAGGGACAACATCCAAAGCACCACACTTCTGCTGCGCAACTCTGATACATAAAATATCATGGCGAAAACACTCCAATAGCAGAGTTCGAAGACATAATCACATAACATCACCATGCGAAAAGTACAGTTAAATCTTACATACTTACAGCCACAACTGATCTGATTCACATTCTTATATATAATAAAACCATGCTTGAGTCACAAACATAAATACATTAGTCGAATCACATTCAAAGCATTCTGAAACTTATAACACATCACATGACAAGTGCGGATAATCGTGTTAGATATAAAATCATGCTTACATAATACAGACATACATTCCAAAGCCCATAGTCACGTTCATATACATATAAACTGATTCCTCAAATCATTATCGTGCTCATTCGGATATCACATTCTTATAGTTATTCAAGCAAAATGAAACAAAACAACAAAGCACCTACTGACTCATAATAGTGGATAACGAGTGTACGAACAGTACTTTACGGGTACCAACCGGCCAAGGGTACCTTACGGGTACGAATCAAAAAACAACATCATTTTTCACATTCGAAAACATTTTAACGAAAGGGGATCTTAAACAAGATCCATTCACACTAAAGGGTTCGCGAGGAACTAAACAGGGACTTGATCAGGGTCCAAACGTTCAAAGGGCTGCAGCTAAAGAAACTCTATTAGGCATGCCTAACTATCCACTAGATTGACTCTCGCAGGTCATGCGTAAAAGAATTCACGTTTTGAATCACATAATGCATAAGCCAGAGTACAATAGACATATAAATATGTTCATAAAATCAGTTATGCATCATACAATTCATATTGCAAAGCGTATAATTTAACATATCACATTCATATAATTCATAACACTATCCATGCATAATACATCTAATTATATTAATATACTTCATAAAATAGTCCAAGTATAAACCTAAAGGCATCACAAGTTCGGAATTCAAACATTGGAATCATAAAAGAAAACTCAATTTTTGGAAACTGGGGAGTGTCGCGGTCGCGACGGATGTTGCGCTCGTGACAGAGGCGACTTGGCGCAGGTCGCGATCACGGCAACCTTCGTGATCTCGCGAGGGAACTATACACATCTCATTATCGCGCTCGTGACAGTGAGCTGCTAGCCCGATTTGTCATGCTCGCGCTCGCTATAGAGGATCGCCCAATTCAAAACGGCAGCCAAGCGCTCTGTCGCGCTCGCGATAGAGGCTCTGCTGCACGGCTCGGCAGTGAGCTCGAACGCGTGCGAGGGCTGCTTTCACCGGGCTCTGACGCGACCTCACGACAGAGTCATGAATTCCAACCCTTACACAAGAAATCTTTGGAAAAACCCAGCTTCACAATACCCAAATCTCAAACCAAACATCAAAACATCCACTTACCTCATCTCCAGCAAGCCACACATCATTGACAACATAAAACACAACATCCATACCAAGAATTCCAAATAAATCATGCCACTAACAATATCCATTTACACAATCTATAATAACAGCACTATTTAGCATTCATCTCAATTGCACCCATGTTAATATGCATTCATATATATATAGTACATCATGCTTAGGTTAGTCATGAGATCAACACATATTAATACTCATCCATATGCCATCCTTCACAGAATTACATCTATCATTATTTACTAGTTAGATCACCAATCTTAATCATACTCATAAGTTTTCCCAAAAACAACTACTTATATAGTCATTTAATTACCCTAAACATGCATAATAAGCTGAGGGGAAAGGTAGGGGATTGATCCGGGTCAACCATGGGCTCAAAAATAAAGAAGAAAAGGCTTAAACAAGTTTTTCTATCGCGAGGTCGCGACCCTGTCACGCTCGCGACAGAGGCACACCTCAGATACCTAAAAAGACTGCTTAATGCCCCTGACTTGTGTTGCCTAAACCGACCTCTAAACCTCATTTTTAGCCAAAACGTCCTTCTTAACAAATGTTCCCTAGGATGTTAAAGTTCAAACGCAACAAATTTCAGATCAAAAGAACATTTATAACTCCAGATATGACCTAAAAAACCTATACTTCTCAAATAACCTGACACAAATAGAGATACTACGGTTTCATCAAAATTTCAGGGTCTTAAAGCAAGAATTAGCCCAAGGCTATTTCTAGGACATTTAAATAAATACAAGTCATGGTTCTAATGGATCAAGAATCACACGATTAAGATGTCTAAAACGCTACTTATAACAAAAACAATACACGGAGGTCAAATAAAAATGGAACAGAATTGCCAAAACTCATGCATTTCAATGCCAACCCTCATATACATTTATCTCAATCAATAACATGGATTACTAACACATTTACCCAAATTAATTCATGCATAACTCATATCAAAGCACTCAAATTTCTAGAAACAAAGACAAACACACACTCATGATCCAAGGAGAATTAGGCAAAGATAACCCAAACTCAAATGTAGAAATCAAAGCTCCCAAACACTTGCATGCACTCAAACACACTCCCAAACCTGGAATGAAGCTTCACTCTTCAACCTTCAAGAGCCCACCTTCTCTTTTCCTTTAAGCTTGCTCTTGAAACCCAAAACTTGCACAAAACCAAAACCCACAATTACTTTTCCAAAAACCCCAACTTAAATAAAACCAAAGAAGAAGAAGAAGAAGGAGAGGAAACAAAATCCAAACACAAGAACCCTAAAACCCCAAATTACCTCTTCAATCTTGCTCTATAATCCAACCAAAATAAACCAAGGATCTTGCAAGACACCAGCCAATAAGAAAGGAGATGGAGTAGAGGATGAACAAGGAAAAGAGAGAAGAAAACCGAGAAAGAGAGGAGAGAGGGACGTGAGGCAGATTTTCCTTTCCCTCTTTTCTCTTTCTTTTCCCTTTTCATTAATTGCTCCACCTACTCATTCCACTTGGCAACTTCCTATAGGACCAATAATCCCACTTTTGACTTATTCCTCCTTGCACCATACACAATACACACACTAACACCTCTTACAATAATATCTTCAAGGCACCAAACATAAGCCACACCCTAACATTTCCTTATAAACCACTTATCTTCCAAGGCACCATACCTCCCAACCCACACTATAAAACCTCTTAACCCACTTATATCCTACTTCCATACACTACAAGCACACTCTAACATTTCTCTTCTTAACATACTTAATTAATTACTTTGCAATTAAATCCTTATTATCCAATTTTCCTCAAGCATAAATTACTGAAATACCCTTAAATTCTCGACTTAGCGTGCAAATTCCGACCAGGCCTGTTTTGGATTGTTACAGATGGCATCATGCTTCCTTCTGGTAAGTGGCAATCCCATCACAAAGTTCATAGTTGTCACACACCAAATGTGGCCTAATTGGAATTGGCATTTTTAATTGGATAATTTAAGGGCAATTGGGTAATTTACAAGAGGAAAGAGGATTATTTTTGTAAGAATTAATTATACCTAGAGTACAGATTTTTGTTAGGGTGTAAAAAGAATTTATTAAGGACCTATCTACAGATTTTTGAGCTAGGGGTAAAAGAGGAATAAGTGGACTTGTGAAGCTGTGCATGTGTGCCAAGTGGAAGGAGAGTGTGTGCACGTGGTGAGGGAAAAGAGAAGACTGAGAAAAATTTAGTTGGCTGGAAACAAAAGACTGAAAGTTCTCTCTTTTCTTGTTCTCTCTCTCTCACGTAAACCACATTCTGCTCTTTTTCTCCATTTGCTGTTCTTTTCCATTTGCATGTGTGTATTTCTGTTGAGGAACTAAGGTTTGGGTTTGTTAGAAGCTTCAGAAGGTAAGTGGCAAGGGTTCTATAGGATTTTTATGGTTGTTTTTCTTTTTTTTTTTTCTCGTCTTTGGGTTTTTAGAGATTCTGTTCTTGGGTTAATAAATTGTGGTTTCATCTGTTGCAAGCATCTGAAGTAAAGAAGAGGGATAAAGGGAAAGAGAAGGTTGTTGATTGAAGAAGAATACAGTGGACGTTTTTGAGCTTCATCATCAGGTTTGGGAGTGTCTGTCTTTGATCAATTTTGGACCCTAGTTGCTGTTTGATGTTAATATTAGCTAGGTGTGTTCATTTATAAAGATGCATGAGAAATGTATTGTGTATACATGATTTAGGTAGAGAAAGAAAGATTATGAGTGTGCAAATGAGATGTTTATACATGTATATGAATGTGAAATTCTGAGTTGTGACTCTCTCTGTTTATATATTTTAATTGTTCGATAATGTGAATAATGTGAGTGAAATTGCTGTAAATGTGCTCAGAAGACCTAAAGGTACGTGTTTGTATAATTATTGCATGAAAAATGGATTTAGACAAATTGGGATTTGGAGTTTTGGTTGTACTCTGTTTTCACGATTTTTCTGGGTTTTTATGTTTTTCTGAAATTCTGAAGCTTGGAAAAGGAGAAGCAATCTGTAAGAGGAAGATCACGTGATGTGATGGGGCATCACGCCGTGACCTCCCTCCTTGGGAAGTCACGTGGCATGATGAAGCAACATGCCGTGACCTTCCTCCCTTTAGGAAGTCGCGACGTGATGGAGCATCACGCCTCGCGACCTCTCACCGGTCTTCCCCGCGTGTCACGAGACAGGATCTCGTGACCTCCCCTCTCCTCTCAGGCATCACGAGGCGTGACGGAGAGTCACGGCTCGTGACTACCCCTGTGTTGCTTGGCACTCGCGTGAAGCCAGCGTCACGAGACACCACTGCCTGGGTGACTCGTGACTGGCCTTCCTCCTGCTGCCCTGTTTTTCTAAAAGCATAATTTTAACTTCTGTTCAAAGGATTTTCTAAAAGCAAAGTTTTTAACCTTCTGTACATGGGGTTTTCCACTGTTTGAATCTAAATCAAGTTCAAATCTGTTCTTTAATCTAATAATTGATTAATTATGAGATTTATGTTCTTGATTAGTAATTAATATACATGATTTAAATATTTGTAATTTATATGAACATTGATTATTTCAACGTGAGTTATATGTTCTTATTATCTCCTATTTGTGATATTTATATATTCATATGTTTCTGAATTTGATCAATATACAAGTACACTTGGATTATAGATTTGTATTATTTTCAATTCTCATATTGATATTGGTGCTTGAATTGATGAGTTGTGTTTTTAAGCCTGAATAGTCATAGTAGTGGATAAGTAAGCGCTTACTTAGGTCAGAGTGTGTGTGCAGCTGCTATATGATAAAACGTTATACGTGGGTCCGTTTGGATCCTTGTTTCGATCTTGTATGGGTCTATATGGATTTAATGCGAGACTTCGGTCTCTATATGAAAAATACATGTTTGAGACTCATGTCTCTATATGCTTGGGGTACTGTGTTCTATCAATATCCATTTGACCGCATCCACTTCTAGAGAGTATTTTAGACTAATCAGGCTATATGTTTAAATGTGTTGCATATGTTGAGATGCATTTTTGACACGATTATAAGTATATGATGTACATGAATTCTTGCATAACTCTATATTATGCACCCTGTATCTGTATACTTGGAATGATGAAAATTATGAATTGAGTACTTAATTGCTTGTAATGTATATATTTATGCATGTCAAATAAGAAATTTAGAGATATGTTTACATGTGATTTTGATGCCTTTGATTTTGAACCATTAGATTATTGTATCATCATAAATATTGTATATGCATATTGTTCGTTTGTTTTGTTCCTCCCCACTAAGCGTTATCGCTTAGCACGGGCTCTTTTCCCGTGCAGGTGGCGAGTTCGGGTTGGAGTCTGATATCTGCAGGTCGGCCACTAGGAGTCTTTTTGGATGAAGTTATTTTGAGTCTTCCGCTGTAATTTTTGTACATGGCTTGTTAATAGCAAAGTGAATCTTTTGTAAAGGAACAATTATTTATGTATATGTATTTGCTTACGAGCCTCTTTTTGTATAAACGATATAGTTATGTTATATGTTAAAGGATTTACTGCTATATAAGTAAAAGTTTCTTTATTTCTCATCTATTATTTTATTTATTTGTATACTTTTGGATTCGTTTATATGTGTTTGCCCGCGTGGCACTTCGGTATCCTTCCAACGGGGATAACGGGGTGTTACAGCTTGGTATCAGAGCCCAGGTTTGGTGGTTCTGGGTTATGTTGTGATTATTTGAGTGAGGAGTCGAGTCTATGCATGAGAGTCAGTTATGTGTCGTGGCCTAATGCAGATGTCTTGTGTTTTGTAGTGTTTGTATGGAGTCGGATCCAAGTGAGTATATGGGCGACACAATGGACAATGTCTATGTGGGTCGTAGAGATAGTCCGATCAGAGGAGGTGATCCAGTGAGACAGGATAGGCCTGCACAGGAACCTGCACCAGCTGTGGGCGCAAATAGAGGAGTTGGTTTTGATCCAGCATTAGTGCAAGGGTTACTGCAAGTGGTTGATAGGTTGACTGCACCTAAGGCACCAATTGAATTGTTAAGAAAAAGAGGAGCAGAGGATTTTCATGGGACTGCCTTAGATGAATCAGATGTGGCTGAGTTTTGGCTGAAGAGGGTAGGTAGGATTCTGCAAGAGATTAGATGTCCTGCAGATCAGAGAGCTTCATGTGCTATATCGTTGCTTCAAGGATCAGCATATGATTGGTGGGAACTTGTGATGAGGAATCCTCAGCGACCAGTTGAATTGACATGGGAATACTTCAAGCAAGAGTTTGAGCAAAAGTATGTGACGAAGGCTTACCAAGAAGCGAAGTGGAGAGAGTTCATTAGTTTGAAGCAGCGGGGAATGACAGTGAGTGAGTATGACAAGGAATTCAACTGGCTGAGTAAGTATGTGCCCGAACAGTTGTTGACTGGTGAGTTCAGATGTAGGCACTTTCTTGAGGGACTTCGTGAGGTGTTCAGAGGTCCTTTGTCTGCAATGATAGTCTTGCAACCAGTGGGGTATTATCAGCTTGTGGCTGCAGCAATGAAATTAGAAGAATCTGAAGTGGTAAAGCAAAAGATCGTACAGAAGAGGAGAGCACCGGATGGGGGAGTTGTGAGTACTAAGAAGGCTAAGGGTGCTCCAGTTGAACAAGGAAATAGAGGGACTGTTCAAGTACCTTCAGAAGTAGGAAGTGTGGCACCGCATGATAGCAAGGGAAATCGAGCACCGGAGTGTGAGCATTGTCATAGGTACCATTGGGGTACGTGTCGTAAGATTACCGGGGCATGCTTTAAGTGCGGGAGTATGGAACATCGGTTTGCAAGTTGCCCTGATCGACAAGAGGATCAGAATTCGCAAGAAAGCAAAAGATCTAATGTCACTCGTAGCAATCGGGATGCAAGTAGAGCTCCGAGAGCACCATCTGAGACGGTGCAACGACCTGGTGCTATAGAAGATCATAATAGGTATAGGGCATATGCTATGATTGCTGAAGATGCGACCGTTGCCGTAGGTCCTTCGGGTAAGTGTTTATATGTTAAGTTTTTGTTTTGTTTGGTTTTGATATTTGAGATGTATTGGATAAGCGAGGAAATTTCGAGGACGAAATTTTTCTTAAGGAGGAGAGAGTTGTCACACCCCAAATGTGGCCTAATTGGAATTGGCATTTTTAATTGGATAATTTAAAGGCAATTGGGTAATTTACAAGAGGAAAGAGGATTATTTTTGTAAGAATTAATTATACCTAGAGTGTAGATTTTTATTAGGGTGTAAAAAGAATTTATTAAGGACCTATCTACAGATTTTTGAGCTAGGGGTAAAAGAGGAATAAGTGGATTTGTGAAGCTGTGCATGTGTGCCAAGTGGAAGGAGAGTGTGTGCACGTGGTGAGGGAAAAGAGAAGACTGAGAAAAATTTAGTTGGCTGGAAACAAAAGACTGAAAGTTCTCTCTTTTCTTGTTCTCTCTCTCTCACGTAAACCACATTCTGCTCTTTTTCTCCATTTGCTGTTCTTTTCCATTTGCATGTGTGTATTTCTGTTGAGGAACTAAGGTTTGGGTTTGTTAGAAGCTTCAGATGGTAAGTGGCAAGGGTTCTATAGGATTTTTATGGTTGTTTTTCTTTTTTTTTTTCTCGTCTTTGGGTTTTTAGAGATTCTGTTCTTGGGTTAATGAATTGTGGTTTCATCTGTTGCAAGCATCTGAAGTAAAGAAGAGGGATAAAGGGAAAGAGAAGGTTGTTGATTGAAGAAGAATACAGTGGACGTTTTTGAGCTTCATCATCAGGTTTGGGAGTGTCTGTCTTTGATCAATTTTGGATCCTAGTTGTTGTTTGATGTTACTATTAGCTAGGTGTGTTCATTTATAAAGATGCATGAGAAATGTATTGTGTATACATGATTTAGGTAGAGAAAGAAAGATTATGAGTGTGCAAATGAGATGTTTATACATGTTTATGAATGTGAAATTCTGAGTTGTGACTCTCTCTGTTTATATATTTTAATTGTTCGATAATGTGAATAATGTGAGTGAAATTGCTGTAAATGTGCTCAGAAGACCTAAAGGTACGTGTTTGTATAATTATTGCATGAAAAATGGATTTAGACAAATTGGGATTTGGAGTTTTGGTTGTACTCTGTTTTCACGATTTTTCTGGGTTTTTATGTTTTTCTGAAATTCTGAAGTTTGGAAAAGGAGAAGCAATCTGTGAGAGGAAGATCACTTGACGTGATGGGGCATCACGCCGTGACCTCCCTCCTTGGGAAGTCACGTGGCGTGATGAAGCATCACGCCGTGACCTTCCTCCCTTTGGGAAGTCGCGACGTGATGGAGCATCACGCCTCGCGACCTCTTGCCGGTCTTCTCTGTGTGTCACGAGACATGATCTCGTGACCTCCCCTCTCCTCTCAGGCGTCACGAGGCGTGACGGAGAGTCACGGCTCGTGACTACCCCTGTGTTGCTTGGCACTCGCGTGAAGCCAGCGTCACGACACACCACTGCCTGGGTGACTCGTGACTGGCCTTCCTCCTGCTGCCCTATTTTTCTAAAAGCATAATTTTAACTTCTGTTCAAAGGATTTTCTAAAAGCAAAGTTTTTAACCTTCTGTACATGGGGTTTTCCACTGTTTGAATCTAAATCAAGTTCAAATCTGTTCTTTAATCTAATAATTGATTAATTATGAGATTTATGTTCTTGATTAGTAATTAATATACATGATTTAAATATTTGTAATTTATATGAACATGGATTATTTCAACGTGAGTTATATGTTCTTATTATCTCCTGTTTGTGATATTTATATATTCATATGTTTCTGAATTTGATCAATATACAAGTACACTTGGATTATATATTTGTATTATTTTCAATTCTCATATTGATATTGGTGCTTGAATTGATGAGTTGTGTTTTTAAGCCTGAATAGTCATAGTAGTGGATAAGTAAGTGCTTACTTAGGTCAGAGTGTGTGTGCAGCTGCTATATGATAAAACGTTATACGTGGGTCCGTTTGGATCCTTGTTTCGATCCTGTATGGGTCTATATGGATTTAATGCGAGACTTCGGTCTCTATATGAAAAATACATGTTTGAGACTCATGTCTCTATATGCTTGGGGTACTGTGTTCTATCAGTATCCATTTGACCGCATCCACTTCTAGAGAGTATTTTAGACTAATCAGGCTATATGTTTAAATGTGTTGCATATGTTGAGATGCATTTTTGACACGATTACAAGTATATGATGTATATGACTTCTTGCATAACTCTATATTATGCACCCTGTATCTGTATACTTAGAATGATGAAAATTATGAATTGAGTACTTAATTGCTTGTAATGTATATATTTATGCATGTCAAGTAAGAAATTTAGAGATATGTTTACATGTGATTTTGATGCCTTTGATTTTGAACCATTAGATTATTGTATCGTCATAAATATTGTATATGCATATTGTTCGTTTGTTTTGTTCCTCCCCACTAAGCGTTATCGCTTAGCACGGGCTCTTTTCCCGTGCAGGTGGCGAGTTCGGGTTGGAGTCTGATATCTGCAGGTCGGCCACTAGGAGTCTTTTTGGATGAAGTTATTTTGAGTCTTCCGCTGTAATTTTTGTACATGGCTTGTTAATAGCAAAGTGAATCTTTTGTAAAGGAACAATTATTTATGTATATGTATTTGCTTACGAGCCTCTTTTTGTATAAACGATATAGTTATGTTCTATGTTAAAGGATTTACTGCTATATAAGTAAAAGTTTCTTTATTTCTCATCTATTATTTTATTTATTTGTATACTTTTGGATTCGTTTATATGTGTTTGCCCGCGTGGCACTCCGGTATCCTTCCAACGGGGATAACGGGGTGTTACAATAGTAACCATATCCTATTTCCACTCTGGTATCGAGATAGGCTGTAATAAATCCGATGGAACCTAATGCTTTGCTTTCACTTGCTGGCATATCAAGCACTTAGTCACATCATGTTTCAGACTTGACCACCAATAATGCTCTTTTAAGTCCTGATACATCTTGTTACCACCAAAATGCATCGTATAACTACTATAATGGGCTTTTATGAGAATATTCTTCTTCAATTCTGTTTGGTCAGGCACACATAATCTCTTTTTATAATAAAGGCTGCCATTCATGCCTAAAGAAAAGTCACCCTCATTACCATCCTTCACTCGATTCACTATAGCAATTAGACAATCTTCATGCTTTTGCGCATCTTTGACTTGCTGAAGAAAGTCAGGCTTCACTTGCAATTCTGCTATGATTGCCCCATCATGTGCCAAGCCCAATTTGACATTCATTGCCCAAATGGCTGCACACACAACATAAGTCCCTTACACTTATAATATACATCACAAAGAATTATTTGTAACATTAGAGTTACCTGTCATAAACTTCCTACTAAGAGCATCGGCAACCACATTTGCTTTTCTTGGATGATAGTCAATGAAGCAATTGCAATCTTTTATTAGCTCTAATCGCCACCTTTATCTCAAATTAAGTTCCTTTTGAATAAGTAGGTATTTCAAACTTTTATGGTCTGAATAGATAAAGCACTTTTCAATATGCAGGTAATGTCTCCAGATCTTCAAAGCAAACACAATAACTGCTAGCTCAAGATCATATGTGGGATAATTCTTCTCATGAGTCTTGAGCTGTCGGGAGGCATATGCAATCACCTTTCCTTCCTTCATCAATGCACAGCCTAAACCATTCCTGGAGGCATCACTATAGACCATAAAGTCCTAGCCAGATTCTGGTTGAGTTAAAATTGGAGCTTCTATCAACAAACTCTTAAGCTTCTTAAAGCTTTCTAGACACTTATCTGTCCACTCAAACTTAACCTACTTCTACAACAATCGAGTGATTGGCACTACTATGGTGGAGAAGCCCTTTACAAATCTTCTATAGTATCTTGCCAAACCCAGGAAACTTCTAATTTCTGTAACACTCTTCGGTGTCCTCCACTGTAAGATTGCTTCAATCATCTTGGGATTTACTTTAATACCCTCAATTGACACTACATAACCAAAGAAGGATGCTTTACTCAACCAAAAATCACACTTGTTAAATTTTGCATGAAGCTGCTTTTCCCTCAAAATCTGAAGAACAATTCGTAGATGGTTGCCATGTTCTTCTAGAGTCTAGAATACACCAGAATATCATCAATAAATACCACTTTGAATTGATCTAGATAAGGATGGAAAATCCTATTCATTAGATCCATAAAATCTGCTGGTGTATTTGTAAGCCCAAAAGGCATTACTAAAAGTCATAGTGACCATATCGAGTTCGAAAAGCAATCTTAGGCACATCTGCTTCTCGTACTGGCAATTGATGATAACCCGACCTCAAATCAATCTTTGAGAATACATTGGCACCCTTCAACTGATCAAACAAGTCTTCAATGTGTGGAAGAGGATATTTGTTCTTAATTGTCACTTTATTTAGCTGTATATAATCAATACACAATCGAAGTGACCCATCCTTCTTCTTCACAAAGAGCATTGGTGCTCCCTAAGGTGAGACACTAGGCCTAATGATGCCTTTTTTCAAGCAACTCCTCTAACTGGATTTTCAATTCTCTAAGCTTTGCAGGTGCCATCTTATAAGAAGCAATAGAGATAGATGTAGTACCTAGAGCTACGTAAATGGTAAACTCAACTTCCTTATCAGGTGGTAAGCCTGAAAGTTCTTCATGGAACACATCAATAAATTCAGACACTGTAGGCACATCAGTCACCTTAAGCCCTTCTTTCTTAGCTTCCACTGCATAACATAAATATGCAATACATGCCTTCCTTATAAGCTTTTTAGCAGCTATAATAGAAATAACATCAGAGAGGAAATATATTTTTTCCCCCATAATAGTGATTTCCTGAACATCATAAGCTTTAAATGTTACCCTCTTCCGCTTACAATCAACAGTCGCTTGGTGTGCAGATAACTAGTCCATCCCCAAAATAACATCAAACTCACGTAAAGGGAGTTCAATAAGATTAGCCATAAAGACAAAACCTTGAACACAGATAAGACAGTCTCTCTACACTTTGTTCACTACTACACTATGACCTAAAAGATTGCTCACTAATATATCCTAGTCTAACGATGTATCATTCAAATCCTTTCCCCGTACAATATCAGTATTAACATAAGGATGTGTTGAATCGGGGTTAATAAGTGTATAAACTGAATAAGATAAGAGAGCAAATTTACCTACTATCACATCAGATGCAACCTCATCTTCTTTGGCTCTAATTGCATAAATGCAGCCAGTAGCTCGACCTTAATCCTGATGAGGCTAAGCATATGGTATAGATGCAGTAGGGTTAGGGGCTGCTCCCCTACCATGACCTCTGGGTGCCATATGAACTGAACCCGGTGCATGTGAAGTAGCTCTGGAGGACTAGCTTATTAGACAATCTCTTACTTGATGATCCTTTGAACCACAATTAAAACAGGCTCCTGTTAGAAATCTGCACTCACCTGGGTGAGACCTACCACAATGGTCACAAGTCTGTATTGCAGTTCCACCTCTGCCTGTAAGTGCGCTACTCACCAAAGTAGTAGGAACATTACTGTGACTTAAATTCCTTTGGCTGTGGCCTGATACTGCTGAAGCATGACTCTGAGAAGGTGGAGGTCCTCTAGACTTCTTACTATGACCCCCAGTACCGCTAGACTGACCCAATTTCCTCTTATGTTGAAATCAAGTTTGTTTGTAGAACCCTTACTAAAATTATACTAAACATATGTATCACTTGATATACTGTGCATTTACCATGATTTTTTGGATGCTCATTGAAATTCATTTATGTAAACACAAGTATAAATTTTTATTCTATCTTTTAACTTTCAATAATAACTTGACCAATTTTACTTTAATTGTCCATTTTATTCAATATGGTTTTATTTAAAACTTAATCATATAAATTCTTGTCGATGACCTAAAACTCTCTAATTTATTAGTCATTTGGTAAAAATTTTGGCGGTATAATGGCTTTAATTTCAACCTACCCTTCTTGCAATTCAAACAATCCACAGCCCACGCAGGGGCGCAACAGCAATACAAGCCATAATATAACAATCCATTCATTAAATACTATCTCATAGCATCCACAATATTAATAATGTAATATACATGCCAACAACTTATCCATAAATCCATATCATCCATACATATACAGATACATAGCAATATCCTTAAAACATACAAAATACTCCTTGTGAAATTCTTGTCCAATTTACTAGGAATATATATATATATATATATATATATATATATATATATATATATATATATATATAAGTTAATACTATTATTATTATTATTATTATTATTATTATTATTATTATTATTATTATTTATTCATTTAATTACCAAATACTACTTAATTACTCAATTAATCCTTATATTACTACTCAATTACACTTGAATCCTTAATTTAATATTATTATGGTTCTTCAAGAAAATTCTGATTTTTTGACCTTATATACCCATCCTAAATGGGCTAAATCAAGCCCAACCAATTGGGTCCAACCATAAATAGGCCCAATAGTCCATATCTTAGCATATTTAGGCCCAATTATTTTTCTTCTATTTTTCTTGCATCTTTTCGCATAAAAATATGTCCATAATTATCGAAAAATATTTCTTAGGGTACATAAATATTTTTGGGCCAAACTGACATTGTTCCCCAATCTTATAAATTTTTACCAGTTTGATAACTTATTTTTCTATGTCAATCAAAAATTAATTTTTTATTACCAAAAAGTCGCTCATAATATTTAGAGTAAATCCATGTGTTTGAATAATTTTTCTAAGGTCTCTAGTATTTTTTTTAGGCTCGATCAATGTTTGGTCAACTATGGTTACTATTCAAATCGATCTGCTTCTTATTTTTATTTTTGACTTTTAAAGGCCAATTTAACCTAAATTTCAATTCAAATTATATACTCGGACTCCTTATGAATAGTATTTTTTGATGGTCACAAAAAATATTTTTTGCCCTGGATAGTACTATTCACTCCTAAATGATATTATTCATGGCCGAAAAGTACTATTTATGATTACCGAGTTTTTAGGGCATTACACTTCATGGCTTATTTAAGCCATGAAGGTCAGCTATCCAAGGGTTGGAAAGACCCAGCCAACTTCTTTTCTAAAGGCCACCATCTTCTTTATCTAAAATCATCAAGAAATATGATCTAAGTAACCTTTAAGTAGAAAATTAGTTTTGTTATAATTTTGAGCTTGAAAGGGGTAACAGAAATACTGAATTCTTCTTCTCTTTTATCTTTAGTTCATTAGAGTTGGAAATTATGATTTGTATGATTATTAATATGAATTATGATGGATTTTAGAGGGAGAAGCAACTAGAGGCAAAGGAAATGAGAAAAAAAGGAAGCAAGACTTCAGATTTCGGAACTTTCTATTTGTGTGCATGTTTTCATGATGAATGGGATTGGTTTTGAGTGTATATTGGTTATAAGTACTGAATTGAACTTGCTGGTGATGGCAAAATTTTTTGTGATGATATATAATGGTTTTTGCCAAGTGTAGGTGAAAGTTTGTTGTAGGAATCAACTGACCTCGAGATGGTATTTAAGATATAAGTTGGCCTATAGGACTCCAAATTTGATGATTCTAGTTGGAGTGAAAGTTAAGAGCCATACCTATAAATGTATAGAAGAGGTCAAGACCTGATCTAGCTCTAAGACCCTTGAATTTAAGCGTGAAATTGAACTACTGAACCTATCAGGGTAATGGGAGCAATTTATGTTCCCATGGCTATAACTCTTATTAGGAAAGTCCAGTTTACATGATTTTTTTTTCATTGTAAACATAACTCATAAATGAACATTTGATTAGGAGGAACTTTGGCCTAAAAATTATGTTTTCTAAGTGAAAAGGCAGGGACAAGATAACCTGTAGAAGCTGCCCTATTGTACCATATTTTGGTAGGCAATCCAACAGGGTAACACAGCGGTCAGGAAATCCTACCCGCCATGCAAATGGCTATTGGATTGCTAAATTTGCATGTAATTCATCTTACATAACGGTCATGAATTTCTGCCTACCATGTAACCCTTTCTACCAGCCGTGTAGATTTTTCTGCCTGCCTTGTAAATACATTATGGAATTGATTTTTGCATACCATTTGGTTTATAAGACTTGCAGGAATTCCTACCCGCCATGGAAGGACCTCTGCCCACTGTGTAACCTTCATGTTTTCATCTATTAATTTGTAATTTTCTTGCTTTTTGAACCATATTTTAGCTTAACTCTTCTGGAACTTATTTGCCATATTTTTAATGATTTGGGAATGATATGAATACATGGAAAATTATAAAATATGATGTGTACATAATAGTGTAAGTTATTATGCATGTACTTTAAGTTACACATAAGTTATTGGTATAGGTGAAAATGGTGAAATTTGTTTAAAATTACATTTAAGTTAAATGCATGGTCATAAATTATTGGTGGGATCAAATTATGAGTAAAATTAAGTTGTTTTAATTAATTAGCTTGTAATGACTGGGACATGGATAGGTAGGTATGCCTATAAGGACCATAATTGCTGCAGCCCTCCAGTTTATTCCCGTTTGGGTCATTACTCAGGCCCCATTTGGGTCATTATTTTAGATCCTCGTTTGGGTCACCATCTAAAATTGATTTATTCTTTGTATTTATAATGTACCTATGGGTACCTATTGTTCTGTATTTCTCGTTATCCACTTCTTTTGGGAATCCAGGCAAACTATTAAATGTTATATGTTGAATAAATATTCTGAAATGTGAATTCTTTAAAGAATGTATGTATATATGTGAATGTGTGTGTGTGTGTACTTATAATAATGATGCAAGATATATGTAAGTGACTGTAGACACCGGGTCCCAAGGCAAACCAAACCAGAGATTGCACAATGATGATAGTGATACTTATATCACAGGTGGAGAATAGGAAGTGCCGATTTCTATCCCTGGTGTAGACACCGGGTCTCGAGGTAGCCCATACCAAAGTTAGCTGATGAGGACTCTAATACATATTTCACAGGTGGAGAGCTAAAACTGCTAGTTTTTAGCTTTAAATTTCACAAATTTTAAAGTTTTTTTGTGACCAAAATTCTTTCGTGTCTTCACCAGATTTGAAAATGGGTTTTAATTGAAAAATTGCTTTTTTTTTTTAGTGACTGATGCCCTATCCCTCACTAGGGACACTCGTCCGTCGAGCATGATATGCGCCCGTCCTCTGCTGGGATGCACTTTGTGGGGCAGTAGGAATTTTTTATGGCAAACGCTTGTCCCTCACATGAGGGACACCTATTCATCGGGCACTAGGTGCGCCAATCCTCTATTGGGATGGACCACGAGTGGCAATGCTGGAATTTTTGCCATTTCGTGAGGGACAACCGTCCCTCACATGAAGTGCACCCGTTGGTCATGATTTGATACTAGTTTCCATATTTCTTTTAACTGGAAATCTAAGAAATATATTTTAAATCAAAACCTGATCTCTTGGATGGATTTTAGTATTTCAAAAATGAAAAGATTTGATTTTATTTCCTAAAAATAAGTTTAAACATAGAAAATTAAGGATTTTTGGGTTTATAAATAGAGAAAGTGAAGACACAGTAAAGGGGGGAGGCGGGAGATAAAAAAGAAAACCTAGCAAAGAAAAAGAGAGAGCATTCAAGAGGGAAAAAAGAGAGAAAGATGGTAGCCGAGAAAGAAGGAGAAGGAGAAACTGAGGGTAAGAAGAGCAGTCCAAGAAAAGCCAAAGTGTCACAACCGAAAATGTACCCTAGAAGGATTTGCGCATATCGAGGATGAGTAGTGACTAAAATTATGTAAGTTGTAGTATTGGGTGTATCGAATGGATAAATTAAGAATTAATGTAAAAGTATAGGCAAGTGCGGCCAATGGTAAATTGTGCAGTATGGAATTTGGATTTAATTGAAAGGACAAAATTAGTTAAGTGGGCCAATGTGAAGGGTTAGTAAGATATAAGTGTTAATGTATAAGAATATGAGAATTGAGGGATTAAAAAGGGATTTTCACAAAAATATCTGAATTGGACCAATGGAAAGGTGACAAGTGGCAAGGGATAAAGGGAGGTATAAAAAGAAGAGAGAGAAAGAGAGAGGGGGTAGAAATCTGCTCTCCCCTCTCTCCCATTCTCCTCATTCTTCTTCTCTTCCTCTTCTTCTTCTTTCCTTCTTGTTCAAATGTCATTTTTTCCCTCAATTAAATCCCAAGATTAGATGATGAATATTGTTAGCTCAAGTGATTTAAGTGGAGATTTTGTTAAAGGAAAGGTAGGTTAAGTTTTGATTTCCCTTATTTCTTTTGATTAAGTTTTTAAACCCTAGATTTATGTTTAGTGTATATGTTTGTGTATTTGCTGAGGTTTTTGGATGAGAAAAACTTTGGATGGGTTTGGGATCGAGCATGATAAATTAAAAAAGCTATTAGGAGCAAAGGAGATGAGGTATGGGAATTTAGGTTTTTGGTCTATTAATTGATTTTGTTGATTCTAGTCGATTTTCTGGAAATTTATGAGTTTAATGATGTTTATGTTAGTTTAAATGATATGAGTTTTAACTCATTTGTGTTAAGAGGCTTTGAATGTGACATATTGGATCAAAATGTGCAATTAATTGAAAGTTTGGAGTAAACTTATGATCTTGTTAAATTTGAGATATTGATTATGTTAATAGAATGATTTAATTGTGTTTATTGGTTTAAAGGTTGTATTGAAGTTTAGTTGAAATTGGAGGGTTGGGTGTGTTTTGGAAGATGATGGAGTTCTTTAGATTTTATGGAGATTTGGAAAACGCGACTCTATCGTGAGCGCAATAGAGCCGGGTTGTTCCAGCCCTCCCAGCAGCCGAGCATCATTTTATTGAGCGTAGCACTCTGCGTGCTGTCGCAAGCACGACAGAGCGGGAAGTGCTGCATTGGCGGAGCAGCACTATCGCGAGTATGCGTGCCAACGCGCGATCGCGATGCCAGGCGTGCTCTATCTCGAGCGCGACGTAAGTTGCAATCGCAATAGAAGCTTATCTACTCTCCTTCTCGCGCGAGCGCCGCATTCTGGGAACTTCGCCCTATCGCGGGTGCAACAGATGTCGCGAGCGCGACATGTTCTGTTTTCAAAATGGGGTTTCTTTGGTGTTTTTAATACTCATTTTCTGAACTTACAATGTTTTTAGACTTATGCATGGATAATTTTATGAGCAATATGAATTAATTAGATGTTCATATGTATGGTAATAATTGAAATGTAAGTAGTTTCATCCACCATTATTATTTTATGAATGTATATGTGTAAAGAAATGTAAATGTATTCGTTAAGTTTAAATGGGTGCTCAATGCCTAATAACATGCATATGTTTATTATGTTCATATAAATTTACAACCTGTGAAAGAATGTGTGATTGGCTTGGAATATGATAAGTGTGATTGTGCTAATGATTTACATGCTTGTGCATGCATGAACCTATATGAAAATGAAAGAATGTTATAAGAATTTTAATGGAAACATATGTATACTTTAGCCTGCGTCGGTCATGTCGTGGATAGATAGGCATGCCTATAGAGTTCTGTTAGCTGCCGCCCTCTGTTCTGTTCTGGACCCTAATCAGGTCCCTGACGAACCTCAATGTGTACGGATCTTATTTAAGGTCCCCTCTGTAAAATGTTTTTGAATGAGAAAATGTGATTTTGCTTTTTGATTTGTACCCGTAAGGTACTGCCATGTGCTCAGTTCGACTCGTACTCGTAAGGTACCGCCATGTTTTACTCGCTTATCCACCCCTTTGACTTAGCAGAAAATTTAAATGAATTGATAAGTTCTGTGATAATGTACAAAGAGATATGTGAATCAAGTTTTTGAAAGTGGTTGTTGAAATGATAAGCTTGTGCTTCACACAATAGCGTGTTCTGGATCCTTCACGGACTCGTATGTTGAATTGTGCGGTATCTTTGGGTACCTAAATACGTTGCATCTGAACCTAATGTCAGTTACAAGAGAAATGTAACAGATAATGTTATTTTCATAAGTGTGTATGAATGTATACTGACTGCGTGTGAATTCGTATGTGGATATTGCATGTTACTAATCTGTTCAAAATTCAGAGTATGATTCTTTACATGAAAGCTTTATCACGAGTTATTGAGATATTTGTTATACATTTTGCTATAGTTAAAAACTTTGTGAATGAGCTTTATGAATGTATTCTTTTATATGTTTAATATGAGAATACAGGTATGTTATGTATTATGCACCTTATGGATCTTAGCCTGGATTATTACTGTAAGTATATTGGTAAGTAATTCGTGTGCATTGTTTATTGGTTGTATTGAATATGATGATGCTATACTGATTGGTAAGTCAGGAATAATAATGTGTTAAGCATAATACGGATAACTGGATTTAGGAAATAAGTTAGGATTAATTATGAACATGTGTGTTAAGTTTTCTGTAGAACTACGTGGTTCTGATTCCCCAACCATAGGGATACATACCGAACCAAATCTGAAAATGTAAAATGTTTTGTTTAGCTTTGAACAATAAATGGTTCGAGCAAATGAAATGTTCTAATGTAAGTACTAATGCTATAATCTGCATAATTTTGGAAATGTTAGTAATAATGGGAATCGATATGACTTATTTTGCCCCGCTAGTAAATGTAACTTTGGTAACCTAGGGGGTATAACTATTCACATAGTTAACTAAATAAATTAAGCAAACAATGAGTATGCATAATGTCATTGTAAATTACTAAGGTAATAATGTAAATTCTAGCTATGGTATGTAAACAAATGTATATAGGAAATTGTTTAAGTTTCGTATGAGAAAAAGAATATGAATTTATGATAGCATTAACCGGTGTACTTTATATTTTTGTATATATATATATTGATTTAAATGTTTTTGCCTCGGCAACCACTGTGAGTGGCTGCCCGTTATTTGCTTCGCCTGATTAAGTGTTATTGTGGCGTCCCAATACCCCTTGGGAGGATATCGGAGTCGCTACAATGCATGCACATACAGAACACTCATGCGAAAGCGAAGATAAAAACATACAATCACATGCAGCGGAATAATGGTCTTTAACATAACAAAAACATGCCAAAAAGCAAACTCATATATTCGTTTATATATTCAAAATGAAACTATTCTTTTACATTATAACATTTACTTTACATTTATATACTGTATACAAAATACACTTTGCTTTGCCATATACATGTCCTATACAAAAGTCGCTTTACTTTTACATATGCCAAGCTATACAAAACGCTAGAACATGTATACAAAACTATGCCATATACAAAAAGACTTCAATATATACTCCTAGTGGCCATGACCTTGCAGATGTGTAACCCTCCGAACCTGTAAACCTACATGGGAAAACACCCGTGCTAAGCGAAATCGCTTAGTGGGGATATCACATATAAAAGACTTCTAACGAAGTCACAAGCATAATCATCAAGCATATCATTAGACGATATGCCAATCATCTATAAGCATATAAGGATATAAGCATTTATCATACTTGTAACATACCAAACATATAGTCATTCTGCTATATAACATATTTACTAATCTCATGTAACCTATATCATGTTCATGTTCTTCTAACTCTAATTATCAGCTCATGTAACATATAATATCATGTCATTGCATATCATGTCCATTTATTTACATATAAGCATAAAAGCATACTTATAGTATATCTTGTACAAATAGTAACTTCTCATATACATGTAAGCTCATATAAGCGTTTCAGATATACGATAGCCTTATACTTCTCTAGCCATGTACTATAGCTTTTTAACACTTATACATCTCTTGTACATAGAGACATCATTTCTTATACATATAACAGTATCATCTCTTGTACATTTAACATCAATTCATATACTTTTACATTTTACACTTAGCCCATTGTCATAACATAAGTGGATACGGGTACATATAGATACCAAGTAATGGTACCAAAACATCTAGAGACCATAGTCTCAAGCCATCTAGAGACCGTAGTCCCAAACATCTAGATACTTTAAGTATCAATATCTAGACATCTGTCGATGCCAAACATATAGACACCCTTCAGTGCCAAACATCTAGCAGCTGCAAATCATCTAACCCTTTATAGGTATGCCTATCTATCCACTTGTATGAGCATCTAAGGCTTATAACCATTATCCCATATGAAAACATGTATTGTCATTCATATACATTTACTTAAACCCATGCTAGTCATGTAATCTACTTTATATCTTACTGTCCATACATACATGTCATTCGAAACTCATTCACATGTAACTCTATATGCATATCATTGCATACATGGTTCACCATGCTCAAGATATTTTAAATATATGCTTGTTAATACGCATCATCATTCGCGATTTATCATACTTAATTTACACATGGATATACTCATATATATGCATTAGCACATTCATGGTTATACGCATTCACATTTACACTTATTCACCTTCACATTCTTGTTGTACGCATCCATATTCAAGACTATACATATTCACATTCAAAACTATAGCATTCGCACTCATGATTTATCATATTCGCATTCACATACTTAATTCATCACACTTAGAACACTTATAGCTTATACATATTTACATATATATTAGTATGCATAATTCATCATGCTTAAGATACTCATTTTATAATGATAAACATGGATTGGACAAGTCATGGGAACTCGTGGTGAAGTTTGGGTGCATTTCGGGAAGAAAAACACCCTAAAAAGATAAAACAGGGAGGGGTCACGGTGGTAATGACTTTGTTGTGACTGTGAGGTCCATAAATAGGCATTCTGCCTGCTAAAAACATATGTCATGGTGGCAATGAATTTCATTGTGACCGTGACATACCAAAATAAGCAAAACAGAAGCTAAACTTCAGGATTGCTTCGCACCACAATTTTGTACAGCCCAAAACAAAGTCTTACACTCAATTTTTGGCAAATTTCCCTCATAACATTTCTTCCTCTATGTCTTATTTTTACAATGGGACAAGTTTCAAGGCAATTGGATTTGTAAAAAGCCAGATATGAAATAAACAATATAGACTGTTCCAGTGAACCCTACAAGGTAGAGACACATCTGTTTGTGCTATTTTTAGGGGTCTTAGAACCAGATTTAGCTCAACGTCATTTCTGACAAATTTATATGTATAGAAGTCATGGTTAAAATGAAGCAATAAAAACTCAATTTGGAGTTCTGCAACTCCAGTTATGCCCGAAATAATATACAGCAGTCTAGTAAGCTATAAGCATAATTTTCCCTAATGCTAGGGTTCATACTTTTCATGCTTATACACTTAATATGCTCATGGATTTTGTTCAATACTCATCACACATCATGTGTACACTTCAAGTACACCTCTATCAATTAACACATAGTCATGCATCAATTACACATCACAACCAACTAACCAACACATATAATCAAATAAAATCAACATAAGAACACATATATCCCAAACCTCAAAAGTAAGTTGCTGGACACTCTCTCACTATCTAGAGCTTCTCCTTGCCCTTAGCCTTCCTCTTATCCAGTAATTCTTGCATAATCAATCAAACACCCACTCTTAGTCCATAACTCAAATCACTTAAACCAAATCAGAAATGAGTAGAAGAAAGAGATGAACGCAACTTATTAACCACACTTACCTTCTTCACTTAATTCTCTTCTTCAAACTAATCCACATGCAATCAAATTCCAGATTCAAGTATTAAGAAACCAAGTTAAACTCAATGAAAAGAGAGAGATGAATTTCAGAAAATGGAGAGAGAGATGGCCGGATCATTCATACACCAAATCCCATTTTCTGCCTCTTCATATTCTTAAATTGCATGCAAAAAGATTGGCTGGCTCAAGGGAGGAGCCACACGTGGATTCCACTAATCCCATCCACCAAAGTTGCACCTCAATCCTTGGATATTAACCATTTAATCCCTCATAATAATTATGTCCTTTAATTGTAACTTTTCCTTTTTCAATTACACCCTTGGCCCAATAATTACTCACTTAATCCAATCTCATTAACACCCTAACATGCAATTGACACTATAATCCGACTAGGGTATACTTTGGGGTATTACAATTCTACCCTCCTTAAGAAATTTCGTCCTCGAAATTTCCACTGTAATAAACAGAAAATCATGCTAGTCAATGCACAAATGTAAATCTTACCAGATGGACCAGCAGGATCTTCAACTTCTTCTCCGATCATGGCAAAGACTTGCCTCTGTCCGCTAGGAGCAGTAGGCCGCTCTACTGTCTCGAACCTTACTTGTGCTCCTCTTCCTCTTCCTCCACTAGTTCTTATTGATCCAGATACGTTCGCATTTCCTCTATTCACTTGAGAACCAGAATTCTCTTTAATCTCAGGGCAGTTAGCAAACATGTGGTCCATACCTCCGCATTTGAAACATGCTCCTGTAAGTTTTCTGCATATTCCCCAATGATTCCTTTGACAATACTCACATTTAGGTATTGTGCTACCTCTACTCGAAGGAGGCACAACACTACCCATCGATGTAGGCTCTCTAAATGAATCTTACATAACCTGTCCACTTGCAACTCCTCTAGTCTTCTTACTACTAACTCTATCATTTCCAGATACTTTCCTCTTATGCTCTTTCTTTTGCTTTATTAACTCAGCTTCTTCCAATTTGATAGCAGCCAATACCAACTGATAATAATTTACTGATTGCATAACAGCCATGGCAAACAAAGGTCCTCTTATAGGTTCTCTTAATCTGTCCTCAAATTGTCGACATCTAAAATCATCTGTTAACAATCCTTTTGGCACATATTTACTCAGTCGACTGAATTCCTTTTCATATTCTCCTACTGTCATACCTCTTTGCTTCAAACTCTCTCCACTTCGCTTCTTTATAAGCTTTAGTGATGTACTTCCTTTCAAATTCTTGAGCAAAGAAGTCCCAAGTTAACTCATATTGTCGCTGGGGATTCCGAAGCACTAGTTCCCACCAGTCATAAGCTGGACCTTGCAATAATGATACTGCACATGTCACACGCCGATCTTGTGGACAATTAATTTCCTGTAATATCCTTTGCGTCCTTTGTAACCAAAACTCAGCCATCTCTGACTGATCCAAAGTAGTCCCACTGAACTCCTCTGCCCCTCTCTTCCTAATCAAGTCTGTTGGAGGCTTAGGGGCACTTAACCTTTCCATCACTTGTATCATTCCTTGGCACAACATTGGGTCACCATTATTCGGACCTACACCTTCTGTTCGGGGCCTCTCTTGTGCTGGCTGATTAACTCTCGCAGGATTAACACTACCCGTCGTTTCTCCTACATCCTCACTCGGATCCGACTCCATCTACTACCTACACAGGGTAAAATCTGCATTAGGCCACAACTCTAGATAGACTCACATACATGTAATCATTACTCTAACATCTTATCATCCAGAAACATCTACCTAGGTTCTGATACCACAACTTGTAGCGCCCGTGTACCCCATGGGAGGATATCGGAGTTGCTACAACGCATGCACATACAGAACACTCATGCGAAAGCGAAGATAAAATCATACAATCACATGCAGCGGAATAATGGTCTTTAACATAACAAAAACATGCCAAAAAGCAAACTCATATATTCGTTTATATATTCAAAATGAAACTATTCTTTTACATTATAACATTTACTTTACATTTATATACTGTATACAAAATACACTTTGCTTTGCCATATACATGTCCTATACAAAAGTCGCTTTACTTTTACATATGCCAAGCTATACAAAACGCTAGAACATGTATACAAAACTATGCCATATACAAAAAGACTTCAATATAATCTCCTAGTGGCCATGACCTTGCAGATGTGTAACCCTCTGAACCTGTAAACCTACATGGGAAAACACCTGTGCTAAGCGAAATCGCTTAGTGGGGATATCACATATAAAAGACTTCTAACGAAGTCACAAGCATAATCATCAAGCATATCATTAGACGATATGCGAATCATCTATAAGCATATAAGGATATAAGAATTTATCATACTTGTAACATACCAAAAATATAGTCATTCTGCTATATAACATATCTACTAATCTCATGTAACCTATATCATGTTCATGTTCTTCTAACTCTAATTATCAGCTCATGTAACATATAATATCATGTCATTGCATATCATGTCCATTTATTTACATAAAAGCATAAAAGCATACTTATAGTATATCTTGTACAAATAGTAACTTCTCATATACATGTAAGCTCATATAAGCGTTTTAGATATACGATAGCCTTATACTTCTCTAGCCGTGTACTATAGCTTTTTAACACTTATACATCTATTGTACATATAGACATCATTTCTTATACATATAACAGTATCATCTCTTGTACATTTAACATCAATTCATATACTTTTACATTTTACACTTAGCCCATTGTCATAACATTAGTGGATACGGGTACATATAGATACCAAGTAATGGTACCAAAACATCTAGAGACCATAGTCTCAAGCCATCTAGAGACCGTAGTCCCAAACATCTAGATACTTTAAGTATCAATATCTAGACATCTGTCGATGCCAAACATATAGACACCCTTCAGTGCCAAACATCTAGCAGCTGCAAATCATCTAACCCTTTATAGGCATGCCTATCTATCCACTTGTATGAGCATCTAAGGCTTATAACCATTATCCCATATCAAAACATGTATTGTCATTCATATACATTTACTTAAACCCATGCTAGTCATGTAATCTACTTTATATCTTACTGTACATACGTACATGTCATTCTAAACTCATTCACATGTAACTCTATATGCATATCATTGCATACATGGTTCACCATGCTCAAGATATTTTAAATATATGCTTGTTAATACGCATCATCATTCGCGATTTATCATACTTAATTTACACATGGATATACTCATATATATGCATTAGCACATTCATGGTTATACGCATTCACATTTACACTTATTCACCTTCACATTCTTGTTGTACGCATCCATATTCAAGACTATACATATTCACATACAAAACTATAGCATTCGCACTCATGATTTATCATATTCGCATTCACATACTTAATTCATCACACATAGAACACTTATAGCTTATACATATTTACATATATATTAGTATGCATAATTCATCATGCTTAAGATACTCATTTTATAATGATAAACATGGATTGGACAAGTCATGGGAACTCGTGTGTAGACACCGGGTCCTGAGTTAGCCTAGATCGAAGTTACCCAATGATGATAATTGCCTTCACAGGCTTAAAAGGTTAAAAGAGATGGTTTTCTCGTCAAATTTGCATTTTAGAGTGAAAAATTAAAAAATAATAAAAAATATTTAAAAAATTAATTTTGAAAAATGGGGGCTTAAAATTATAGTGTTTTTAGTCAATTTAAAATTTAAAAAAAAAAAAGTCGGATCGTGAGTGTCGGGCGCGGCGGCGCGCCTGCGGCAGCGCGCTGGCGCCCAGCTCCCAGGCGCCCATCGTGCTGCGGGCGCAAAGGCGACGCTCAGCGTCGCCGATGCTGCGCGTCGCTAAAGGCGCGCGCAGCATCGCGCACGCTAAGCGCCGCACGGAGCGCTCGTGCGCCAGCGCGCGGAAGCTCGCCTGGTTGCCGCTCCGACGCCCGCCCCTCTATAGCGACGGGAATCCTGGCCGTCGGTATAGGGTCTGATACCCTATTTCCCTCTTTTCAACCTTTTTTCCGATTTTTTCACCCAAAAATCCGTTTTTTATCCCATTTTTTTGGGTTTTTTGACTTCAAATTAAATTCTAAAATATTTTTTTAGGTAATTAAATAATAAAACTTGATTTTATCATTAAAAATAAAATAATTTTGGGTTAAAATAGGTTTTTTCCTTAATTAAATTAGGGCAACCTATTTTATCTTATAAATACTTTATGATGAAATCAAAAGGGTGGCTCCACACATTTTTTAGACCTAATTTTCCAGAATTCTTCTTCTTCTATTTTCTCTTCAAAATATCAGATTTCTCTTTTTAATTAATAAGGTTTAATTGAAATTGAAAGATCAATTTTCAATTGTTAATTATTCCAATTAGTTTCTTTGTTTTTCCTCCATAAACACAAGAAATTAATCATCATTTTGACATCAATTTCTTTTTAATCTTAAGCATACAAATCAATTCCTTTGTTTTTCTCCATAAACAAAGAGAATTAATTTTATTGCTAAATTATTCTTTCAAGCAATTCTCCGGAAAATCATCACTTTTCCTTCATCAAATCCAATATTCTGAGGGTAAATATTCTTGGCTCCATTTCTATTTTATTTCTATTTTATTTAATTTATTCATATATATTTTATTGTTTTTATTGATTTATTTATTGTTTTCATCTATTCATTTGTTGTATTGATCTTATATTTGTTCCATTTAATTGTTTATATATGATTTGATTTTTATTCATGTGAATATTGTTTTTTTTTTTAATTCCTAACATGTAAATAATTTATTTCACTTTAATTCATCATTATTTTTAACATGTAATTAATAAATTAATTTTAATTGATCTTTTGCCATGTAAATGGTTTATATCATTTGTGAACATATTTAATTAATCATATTGTTCCATTTAATTGTTTTCATTTATTATTCTTTTCTTTATTATTTTATATATTCTTTGATTCGTTTATATTCATCATCATTGTTATCATGTTCATCTTTTCATGTACTAATTAATTAACATGTTTTATTTTATTTTCATCACATCATTTAATCATTTATCACATATAATGCATGTTTCTCATTTTATTTTGGTTTGTTAATATTTTTGATTCAATTATCATTCTTTTCATATCATCTTATTTTATTTTAATTTGTTATTCATTATTTTGTATGTTTAATTGATTTAATTACTAACATTATTTTATTTGTATTTTGTTTTTATGTCTAAACTCATTTTTCGCTTGGGCGTTTTTGCGAGCACATCAGGAGGTCCAAAAAGGCTCGTTTGGTTCATATATTTATTTTCTTTATTTGTAATATTTTATTTAATTTTGCCATATAATTTTCTTGTAAAATTCTTTATTTAGGCACGCTAAAAAGAAAATCACGAAAACGTTTCTATTAATTAACTTGACATTTTTTCTAAATAAAAGGGGACCAATGTCCTAGTTTTTCATACCCAAATAAATCATCACATCAAAACTGTTTCATAATAAATATGCATGCGATGACCAATGTTCTCACTATTAATGAATAACCCGTTTTATGCATGTATTTCACTTTTATAAATGGGAGTTGTATTCCGCTCCTAGTGTTATTGTAATTTATTTTTAAATGCTTTATTTTGGATTTTGCTTACATTTACCGCTTTTGATATGAATGATTGCGCCTTTAATTTAAATTGCATTGTGTGGAAAGTTGATGAAATAATGAATTCAAAACTTAATTATAATATTAATCAAGGTATAAATAAATGAGAAGTCCCGAACCAGCTCTGGTCTTTGGGCTCAAGAGGCTAGAGGTTTACCCTCCAAGACACCTCTTGTGTCATGAGACTTTAACGCTAATCCTAGGCTCCTTAGGGCAAGAGGTTTACCTTCCAAGACCCTTCTGGCTGGCCCAAAATGGATACCAAGCGCAGTCTTAGGCTCTCCGAGGCGAGAGTAACTTTTCCAATGTTCTATTGGGTGGCGACTCCATGAAACCTTCTTTTTGCCCAACATAGACGCACTTGCGATTTATCGCAAGCTCCCAACGGACCCACAAATGCCCCGATCGCCCACGTGCGGGCGGTCGAACGGGCGGCCGCGGGGATCCGGCGCGCGTCACAGTGTCGACTCCACTGGGGACATACTCGAGACTTCGATTCGAAAGTACCTTGATTAAAAATCATAATTGAGTTTTAATTTAAAAAATTTCATCTTCTTTCAAAACTGCATTGCATCTCATTAGAGCCTTAGATCTATGCTAGTTTGGTCCCTCTTTTAGCCCCGGTGCGTTCCCGAAGCACGACCCTATTTTCACTCAATTTAGGGAAGTGTTAAGGATAATCACCAGCCCAAGCCTCGTACCATCAAGGTATATCAAATGGTGACCCGATCGGTCGTTACGCTCGTGATGAGCTAGACCCGTCGGCAGGGATCATGCTTGGGTAGCCCTAAAGTAACACCGCCCTTTGACCAAAGCTCATGTAATGGCAATAGATACTTCCCTTAGGTGATATGAACCGTAATACCTTGCTTGCTATATGGATTATTTTGTATTGGACAAACCCAAATAATCTGATTGGTCACCTAATCAAAGGCTTTCATGCCCTGATAGGCCCAGATGACTTATTGGGATTGCCTAAGTACATAACGATCATAACCCATCCGCTTGCACATTAGATAAGAGATGTTATGATGCCGGTTTTCCACCGAGCACCATACGCATCCATTGGGTTCCCCGCTAACCCATGTATCAAGCCTACCTAGGAAAGAGACCGCATTACCTCGTGTGTGGGAGTAATAAGGTTGGAAGGATCTACTTGCTTGCATGTGATTGTAAATGTTGCATAGCTCACTATCATGCATTGTATACGTCATTCATGCATCATCCTAACAATCTAATTTTTTCAGCCATCATAGATTCATCTAAGTGGACTAGAGGTTCCGACGGTCGGTTAATAAGGAAAAATCTGCTCTTTGAGTTACCGGAACTAGTGTCTGACTGGGATTCTGAGTCATCCTCATCAATCAGTGAAGCCTCTATAGAGCCACCAATGGCAGAAGAAACCGGAGCTTTAACCACTCAGGACCTAGCTAGGAGGCTAGAGGATTTTGAACGAAGAATGATGGATATGATGGGTGCCATGGCTGAAAAGATTGCCCATCCACCTGCAGCCCCACAGCCGCCTGCTGCTCTACAGCCACAAGCAGCCCCTCCTCGGGGGCAAGCCAAACCACCTGCTGACGGGGAGGCTCCCTTCGTTGGAGCTGCTGCTCGTCAACCCAACAATGAGCACAGAGCTGCCGCACCCATCGAGCCAAGAGGGGAAAGGATTCACAATCCCAATGATGATTTCCTGATGGAGGAGGAAGAAGAAGAGGTGCCGATAATCCACCAAGCTGCGAGGCCCAGAGCACCCAGAGTAGAGGATAAAGCTTTAAGAGGTATGAGACAGCAGATCGAAGCTATCACCCGCATGCTGTCAGCAGGCAAGGGGATCAACCCAGAAGACAGAGATCTGGGGGATGAAGAGTTGTTGCCCCAAAGATTCAAGATGCCCGAGCTTCCGAAGTTTGATAGCACCTCTGACCCATCCGCCCACATCAAGCAGTACACCCTGGTCATGAAAGGCACAGGGCTGAGCAAGAAGCAGAAGGTGGAATATTTCTGCCTTAGTCTGGTGGGCCCGACAGTTGACTGGTACCACAGGTTGGATAGGAGGTCCAAAGAGGACTGGGACCTTTTGACCGAAGAATTCATGAAGCAGTACGACTGCAGCACTAGGATGGAGGTCACCCTAAAAGACCTCGAGCTTCTACAGCAGAAGAATGATGAGTCATTCCATGAGTACCTTACAAGATGGAGAAACAGGGTCATGGAGATGAAGAGGAAGCCTGACACTGCAGACCAGATCAGGCTGTTTATCAGAAACTCATGCCCTTACTTAAGGGACTTGCTCAGTTTTAAGGGGCTCAAGGACTGGGAGTCGCTTAAGGATATCGCTATAGAAGCTGAGGCGGCTTACCTGGCAAAGAAAGCAAGCCAAAATAACTTTGCTGGGAAAGGCTATGGGAACCAGTCGGGATTCAAATCAGGAGGTGCAGGGAGCAGCAACAGCAGAAACAGTAGGACGGCAGAGGTCTCAGCTACTGGAGTTGGGCAGGGTCAGAGATACTACTCCAACTTAGGCCGCTTTCTATCCTGGGTACTGGAGAGACTAATGAAAGAAGGCAAGTTACAGCCATTGCCACCCAGACCAGCCTTGAGTCAGGGACAGCCGGGACATAGAGGTGATCAGTATTGCGCTTACCACCAGCACACCGGCCATTTGACTGACCATTGTCGAATTCTGAGAAACAAAATCCAGGATCTCATTGACACCAATTAGATCGCAGATCCTGAGAAGAGAGAGAAAAAGAAGAAAGCAGGTTATAATGCAGTCCCTCCACCGCGAACATGATCGTGTCTTGTGGCCCACTAGTGATATTGCTTTTAGATCTTTTTATTTCTAGAACATTTTATGCTATAATTTTCTGTTTGTAATAAAGAGAACAATTTTTTTGCTTATTTGAATAATTTTTCTATTGATTTCATTTCGCATGATCATAACAAATTAACTTTGGCATTAATTCAAATAATATGACAGCAGTTAATCTCGAAAACTTTGGGGAACCCAAAGAAAATCTTGATAGCATCTAACATAGCTCCTATACAAAAGAAAAAAAGAAAAAAAAAGAAAAACTAGTTGCAATTAGGGGACTGGATAGAAACTCACTAAGAGCACTAGAACCTTTCTGATTACCCGTCAAAGCGATCCCTGGATAAGACGGAACCTAGAAAATGATTTAGGCAACATTTTCTTTGTATAGCTCTCTAAATGACCATTTCCTACCCTTACTTCACAATCGCTTGCTAGCCCATTGAGCCTTTATGTGGGTATGCTAAATGCGTGCCAATTTTGTTGTTACACATGTTAAAACTATCACCTCGCCTAAAATGATTTTGGCTTCCCCTTAGAAGAGTGGCCTCTCTAGCAGGGATGGATGAACAATTTCTTTGTGGGTTATCAAAATTGCCTTGGTAAGGATGAGTTTACACTTCGGGAAGAGGGTTTCAGTCATGCGCCAAAGACATGAGCTCCCTAAAAAAAAAAAGAGAAAAAAAAAGTAGAGCTCAAAATAATAACCACTTGACGAGTTTTGATGATTACCTTTTTAACTGTCAATCTGATCTTAAATGAGCTAAAATGTTATCAAATCCAAATTCAAGAATACCTTTATATATACAACTGAGCTGAGAATGGTTCATCCACCAGTCGAGAAAATATTGCGGCCATTTTTCTCTAGCGACCTGATCCTCCTTTGATAGCCATCTACCTAAGCCAAACATTACAACCAAAGTAAGACCTTTTGATTCTTGGTTCAGTCTTATCCAATTAGCGAAGATGACCTTCTAATAAGGTTTGGTACGTAAGAAGAGGCATATGGTGTTTCTTGGGCTTAAAGCGAGGAGCCACGAGTGCATTCATGCATTCGAGTTAAGTCTCATCCCCAAAGTTGCATCTAGAATTCGCATTCAAAGAAAAAGATTAAGAGATGAGAGAAAATCTTCAATCATAAAACCCGAGAGGGCTGATTGATAACATGAGTTTGATGCTTTCAGGATCTATCTCGAGATTAGCTAAAGTCTTGTATTTTTTTAAAATCAATGCCAAAATAATGATCATGTTTAATAAAATCAAATTGAAACACATGCATTTATGCAATGATATGATCAGAGTATTGTACCCTGTGTGATCAAAGTCATGTATCTACCTACCCTCTGCTACTCTCAGCACGCAAACGCTTCAGCCGATTCATCCTGTTATTAGATGTGCAAAATCAAGCTCATGCAACCATGTCCTAAGACTCCCTAAAGATTCTTGCCAACAACTTCAGCAAGCTTCAAAAAAAGAAAAAAAAGAAAAAGAAAAAAAGAGCCGTTAGAGTGAAAACCGTAACTGGCGCTCTAAGCAAAAACTAGGCAAAAGGATAGGGTGAAAACCTGAAAACAGGCAGTCTGTCCTTCAAAAAAAGAAGAAAGAGAAAAGCCGCTGGATTGGGTTGGGTCCATTCCAGGCAAAAAAAAAAAAAATAAGGCGCAGGGTTATGTGAAAATCCACAAAGGACGCATCTCCCACTAAGAAAAGCTAGTGTGAAAATCCACAAGGGATGCACTACCTTCAAATAATGACTACAGGTACCAGGTGAGAATCTCGCAATCTCGAAGGGCATAAAATTCAAAATCAGCTCAAAAGGCATCAATTATATCGCAAATTGCAGCTAGCCCGGCTATCATCTTCAAGTTCACATAGATGAATTTTTATCCTGCATTCTTGCATAATTTATGCATTTCACTTGCATGCTCACCATTTTTGCATAGTTTAGTTTCCTTATTTTGCAGAAAGAGAGACTTGAGGCAGACACCGACAAAAGCCGAGTGATGACATCGGTCAAATCATCAATCAAAACCTCAACTCATTCATCAATCCAGACATCGATTAAAATATATATCCAAGCCTCAAGTCAATCATCAATCCAGACATCGATTAAATCATCAATCCACATACCAGCTTAATCATCAATCCAAGCACCATCCGAAGACCTCTCAGGGGGCAATCAGCCAAAGACTTCTCAGGGAGCAGTAAATCGAAGACCTCTCAGGGAGCAGCAAATCAAAGACTTCTCAGGGAGCAGCAAATCAAAGACTTCTCAAGGAGCAGTAAATCGAAGACCTCTCAGGGGGCAATAAACCGAAGACTTCTCAGGGAGCAGCAAATCAAAGTCTTCTCAGGGAGCAGTAAATCGAAGACCTCTCAGGGGGCAATAAATCAAAGACTTCTCAGGGAGCAGCAAACTGAAGACCTCTCAGGGGGCAAACAATCAATAAACCGAAGACTTCTCAGGGAGCAGCAAACTGAAGACCTCTCAGGGGGCAAACAATCAATGAACCGAAGACCTCTCAAGGGGCAATCAACCAAAGACTTCTCAGGGAGCAGCAAACTGAAGACCTCTCAGGGGGCAATAAACCGAAGACTTCTCAGGGAGCAGCAAATCGAAGACCTCTCAGGGGGCAATGAACTGAAGACCTCTCAGGGGGCAAATGATCAATAAACTGAAGACTTTTCAGGGAGCAGCAAACTGAAGACCTCTCAGGGGGCAATGAACCGAAGACCTCTCAGGGGGCAATGAACTGAAGACCTCTCAGGGGGCAAACGATAAATGAACTCAAGACCTCTCAGGGGGCAAACAAACGATCAATCAGCCAAAGACCTCTCAGGAGGCAATGAACCGAAGACCTCTCAGGGGGCAAACGAGCAGTAAATCGAAGACCTCTCAGGGGGCAATGAATCGAAGACCTCTTAGGGGGCAATCAACCAAAGACTTCTCAGGGAGCAGCAAAATCGAAGACCTCTCAGGGGGCAATGAATTGAAGACCTCTCAGGGGGCAAATGATCAGAAAACTGAAGACCGCTCAGGGGGCAAACAAACGATCGATGAACCGAAGACCTCTCAGGGGGCAATCAACCGAAGGGCTCACAGATAGCACCGCTTCAACAAACAAAAACACACCATGGTAATAACCACCATCTCAGAATTCTCCAGTTCAGAAAGACGGCCGACTCAGGTACGCGTCTCTTTCCTTTTCTTCTTTGAGTTTAGGCTCACCTAGACACTAGTGTACTAGATTCCCCTAAACTGGGGGCAACTGTAGACACCGGGTCCTGAGTAAGCCTAGATCGAAGTTACCCAATGATGATAATTGCCTTCACAGGCTTAAAAGGTTAAAAGCGATGGTTTTCTCGTCAAATTTGCATTTTAGAGTGAAAAATTAAAAAATAATAAAAAATATTTAAAAAATTAATTTTGAAAAATGGGGGCTTAAAATTATAGTGTTTTTAGTCAATTTAAAATTAAAAAAAAAAAAAAATCGGATCGCGAGTGTCGGGCGCGGCGGCGCGCTGGCGCCCAGCTCGCAGGCGCGTGGGCGCCCAGCGCGCAGGCGCCCATCGTGCTGCGCGTCGCTAAAGGCGCGCGCAGCATCGCGCACGCTGAGCGCTCGTGCGCGAGCGCCAGCGCGCGGAAGCTCGCCTGGTTGACGCTCCGACGCCCGCCCCGCTATAGCGACGGGAATCCTGGCCGTCGGTATAGGGTCTGATACCCTATTTCCCTCTTTTCAGCCTTTTTTCCTATTTTTTCACCCAAAAATCCGTTTTTTATCCCATTTTTTTGGGGTTATTGACTTCAAATTAAATTCTAAAATATTGTTTTAGGTAATTAAATAATAAAACTTGATTTTATCATTAAAAATAAAATAATTTTGGGTTAAAATAGGTTTTTTCCTTAATTAAATTAGGGCAACCTATTTTATCTTATAAATACTTTATGATGAAATCAAAAGGGTGGCTCCACACATTTTTTAGACCTAATTTTCCAGAATTCTTCTTCTTCTATTTTCTCTTCAAAATTTCAGATTTCTCTTTTTAATTATTAAGGTTTAATTGAAATTGAAAGATCAATTTTCAATTGTTAATTATTCCAATTAATTTATTTGTTTTTCCTCCATAAACACAAGAAATTAATCATCATTTTGACATCAATTTCTTTTTAATCTTAAGGATACAAATCAATTCCTTTGTTTTTCTCCATAAACAAAGAGAATTAATTTTATTGCTAAATTATTCTTTCAAGCAATTCTCCGGAAAATCATCACTTTTCCTTCTTCAAATCCAATATTCTGAGGGTAAATATTCTTGGCTCCATTTCTATTTTATTTAATTTATTCATATATATTTTATTGTTTTTATTGATTTATTTATTGTTTTCATCTATTCATTTGTTGTATTGATCTTATATTTGTTCCATTTAATTGTTTATATATGATTTGATTTTTATTCATGTGAATATTGTTTTTTTTTAATTCCTAACATGTAAATAATTTATTTCACTTTAATTCATCATTATTTTTAACATGTAATTAATAAATTCATTTTAATTGATCTTTTGCCATGTAAATGGTTTATATCATTTGTGAACATATTTAATTAATCATATTGTTCCATTTAATTGTTTTCATCATTCTTTAATTGTTTTCATTTATTATTCTTTTCTTTAATATTTTATATATTCTTTGATTCGTTTATATTCATCATCATTGTTATCATGTTCATCTTTTCATGTACTAATTAATTAACATGTTTTATTTTATTTGCATCACATCATTTAATCATTTATCACATATAATGCATGTTTCCCATTTTATTTTGGTTTGTTAATATTTTTCATATCATCTTATTTTATTTTAATTTGTTATTCATTATTTTGTATGTTTAATTGATTTAATTACTAACATTATTTTATTTGTATTTTGTTTTTATGTCTAAACTCATTTTTCGCTTGGGCGTTTTTGCGAGCACATCGGGAGGTCCAAAAAGGCTCGTTTGGTTCATATATTTATTTTCTTTATTTGTAATATTTTATTTAATTTTGCCATATAATTTTCTTGTAAAATTCTTTATTTAGGCACGCTAAAAAGAAAATCACGAAAACGTTTCTATTAATTAACTTGACATTTTTTCTAAATAAAAGGGGACCAATGTCCTAGTTTTTCATACCCAAATAAATCATCACATCAAAACTGTTTCATAATAAATATTCATGCGAGGACCAATGTTCTCACTATTTATGAATAACCCGTTTTATGCATGTATTTCACTTTTATAAATGGGAGTTGTATTCCGCTCCTAGTGTTATTGTAATTTATTTTTAAATGCTTTATTTTGGATTTTGCTTACATTTACCGCTTTTGATATAAATGATTGCGCCTTTAATTTAAATTGCATTGTGTGGAAAGTTGATGAAACAATGAATTCAAAACTTAATTATAATATTAATCAAGGTATAAATAAATGAGAAGTCCCGAACCAGCTCTGGTCTTTGGGCTCAAGAGGCTAGAGGTTTACCCTCCAAGACACCTCTTGTGTCACGAGACTTTAGCGCTAATCCTAGGCTTCTTAGGGCGAGAGGTTTACCTTCCAAGACCCCTCTGGCTGGCCCAAAATGGATACCAAGCGCAGTCTTAGGCTCTCCGAGACGAGAGTAACTTTCCTAATGTTCTATTGGGTGGCGACTCCATGAAACCTCCTTGTTGCCCAACATAGACGCACTTGCGATTTATCGCAAGCTGCCAACGGACCCACAAATGCCCCGATCGCCCACGTGCGGGCGGTCGAACGGGCGGCCTCGGGGATCCGGCGCGCGTCACATCGTGTTGAAGTTCGGGTGCATTTCGGGAAGAAAAACACCCTAAAAAGACAAAATAGGCAGGGGTCACAGTGGTAATGACCTTGTTGTGACCGTGAGGTCCATAAATAGGCATTATTCCTGCTAAAAACATATGTCACGGTGGCAATGAATTTCATTGTGACCGTGACATACCAAAATAAGCAAAACAGAAGCTAAACTTCAGGACTGCTTCGCACCAAAATTTGGTACAGCCCAAAACCAAGTCTTACACTCAATTTTTGGCAAAGGTCCCTCATAACGTTGTCTTATTTTTACAATGGGACAAGTTTCAGGGCAATTGGATTTGTAAAACATCATATATGAAATAAACAATATAGACTGTGCCAATGAACCCTACAAGGTAGAGACACGTCTGTTTGTGCTATTTTTAGGGGTCTTAGAACCAGAATTAGCTCAAAGTTATTTCTGACAAATATATAGGTATAGAAGTCATGGTTAAAATGAAGCAACAAAAACTCAATTTGTTGTTCTGAAAATCTAGTTATGCCTGAAATACTATACGGAGGTCTAGTAAGCTATAAGCAGAATTTTCCCTAACGCTAGGGGTTAATACTTTTCATGCTTATACACTTAATATGCTCATGGATTTTGTTCAATACTCATCACACATCATGTGTACACTTCAAGTACACCTCTATCAATTAACACATAATCATGCATCAATTACACATCACAGCCAACTAACCAACACATATAATCAAATAAAATCAACATAAGAACACATATATCCCAAACCTCAAAAGTAGGTTGCTGGACACTCTCTCACTATCTAGAGCTTCTCCTTGCCCTTAGCCTTCCTCTTATCCAGTAATTCTTGCATAATCAATCAAACACCCACTCTTAGTCCATAACTCAAATCACTTAAACCAAATCAGAAATGAGTAGAAGAAAGAGATGAACACAACTTATTAACCACACTTACCGTCTTCACTTAATTCTCTTCTTCAAACTAATCCACATGCAATCAAATTCCAGATTCAAGCATTAAGAAACCAAGTTAAACTCAATAAAAAGAGAGAGATGAATTTCAGAAAATGGAGAGAGAGATGGCCGGATCATTCATACACCAAATCCCATTTTCTGCCTCTTCATATTCTTAAATTGCATGCAAAAAGATTGGCTGGCTCAAGGGAGGAGCCACACGTGGATTCCACTAATCCCATCCACCAAAGTTGCACCTCAATCCTTGGATATTAACCATTTAATCCCTCATAATAATTATGTCCTTTAATTGTAACTTTTCCTTTTTCAATTACACCCTTGGCCCAATAATTACTCACTTAATCCAATCTCGTTAACACCCTAACATGCAATTGACACTGTAATCCGACTAGGGTATACTTTGGGGTATTACAGTTATCGCTTAGCACGATTGTTTGTTCGTGTAGGTTAGGAGATCAGAGTAGCATAGCGGTCTGCTGAGTCTTTGGCCAAAGAGTCTGTAGAAGTTATAGGAAGTGTTATTGATTGGGATGTAATTAAGTTTTATTTATTAGCTTTTGTAATGAGTTGTAATATTCTATAGTGCGAACATTGATGTGTGTAACACCCCATTCCCATACGTAGGCGATCCCATCCAAGAAGGAGTGAGATGCCGTATGAGTAAAGGTGCCACCAAGCAAGAACAAAGTAAAACATACATTCATTCAAACATACATTCAGAAAATACAGAATAATTAAAAAAACTTTACATGCAGGAAGCAAAAGCTGATCATGCATTACTATAATAAACTATTACAATAATGATCTGATCAACTAACTGATACAAAAGAATATTACATATACAAAATACCGATACAAAAGCGGAAGCTGATACATAACTGCTACAGAGAGTTCTATACAAAAAGAATTATCACTAATACAAAACTGAGCCCTACACTAATCCCTCCTGTGTTGGCTTGATGACGGCGACTCTCTCTCAAGGCAAAACGCCTTCCGCACCTGCACGGATAAAAACACCGTGCTAAGCGATAAACGCTTAGTGGGGAAACACACATAAATAATGGACGGCCATTCACAATGGTCGTCAAGGCATAACTCATTCACAATGGCAGAATGCAAAGGCTATAACATAATCCATACAAAAATGCTCATGTAATAAAGCCATACAATCAGTATTTCATAATCATACTCATTCAGAAATAATCCAAAATACAATACATTGCTATACTCATTCAGATAATCCTTTTATAGCCAAATCAGATCATGCAGTTCAAATAAACATTTAAAGAACACCTGCTGACTCTAGATAGTGGATAATGAGTGTACAGACAGTACTTTCCGAGTACGAGCCGATTACTGACAGTACATTACGGGTACGAACCGATTAAACCATTTTACTTTAACTTTCACAGATATTTTCAAAAGGGACCTTAAACAAGATCCAATACAGAAAAGGGTTCGCGAGGAACCAAACGGGGACCTGATCGGGGTCCAAACAGAACTATAGGCTGCAGCTAACAGACTCTATTAGGCATGCCTAACTATCCACTAACTTGACTCTAGCAGGTTATGCGTCAAACAGATCACATTTCAGAGTACAGAATAGTATTCATCAGAAATTCATGGTATCACGCATATCAAAGCATCAAACAGTAAGACATGCATCATTCAACAGTAAAGTCCATTCAGAAGAAAATACCAGATTCATTTCTGAGTTAAAAACTAGGAAATTTCAGAAAAACAAGCTGAACGGAGGAACGGGCGAGATTGGCTGGTCATGAGGCGTGACTGGCCTTCCCAACAGGCAGGTCACGCGACATGACCGAGGGTCACGCGACGTGACTTGCTTGTTCCTCGCCGGTCACGTTGCGTGATCTTCGCAAATCACGCAACGCCTTCGCAGGTCACGGCGTGACTGGACGTCACGTCTCGTGACATGCTACTTCCTCATACGTGATCTCGCAGATCACGCCTCGTCTTCGCAGGTCGCACGACGTGACCGAAGATCACGTCCTGTGACTTGCTTGTTCTTCAGCTGGTCACGCGACTGGCTTCTCAGCAGGCAGGTCACGGCGTGACCGAGGGTCACGTCTCGTGACTTGCCTTCTTTCGTAGCGAGTCACGCGACAGAGAGAACTTCAACAGTACTTCATTTTTCCCAAAATTTCCAGAACAAAGAATTCAATCCCAATTTGATTTTAAACCATACAAACCTGTTTTTACCTTCCAGAAATCATCTCAAACAACATAGGCAACAATTATACAACTCAATTCATCAATTAATTAATCAAATCAAATCAAGAACATATGCATTCAAACTTACAAGAACATAAACCCTAGAATTCTACAGTAAATTCAAAATCACATAATTTCACAAATAAACATTCCCAACCCTGGATTTTAAGCTTCTAACACTTAGTCCCACTGCTCCCAGCAACCTCTTTGCCTTTGGGATCGCGTGGAGCCTCAGCTAGAACACAAACACAGTAATGAACATCAACATGCAACCCTAAATTAAAACTCAACCTAAAGAAGAAGATGAAGAATTACAGCAAGATAAAGACAAGGATATGCACTCACCCAGCTAGGGAATGCCAAAAGAGTTTAACTTCACCAATAAAATCTTGAACCCTCAACACAGTACTTGGGATAAAGAAAAATGAAGAAGAAGAAAGTGAGTAAAGAAAGAAACGTAAATCTGTAAGTTCCTTTCCATTCCTTCCTTTTTCTTTTCCTTTTCTTTACCCTAAATAAGTGTCCATTTCTTATTGGTGTAGTTAACCACTCACACTTAAATTCCACATACATCACACACACCTAATGCACTTATAATTAAAGTACCCTACAATGGCATAAACACACACACCCAAGTATTTCTCACTTAATAAACATACTAATGTCATGTATGTACCCCCATAATAATAAAACCCAAAAACATACTGTAGACACCGGGTCCCGAGCTCAACATAAAAATGGCAATGGTGATTTTTTGATCCTTGATTATTCCCTCCGAAAGAAAAACCAAAAAGAAAATATAAATAAAAAATATATATAAATATATGTGTGTGTAAAATTAATTAATTTTGTTATTAGTTACTTGAGTAATTAATATTATGGTATAATTAAAGTTTAAAGCGTATAATTAATTAGATAAATAGATAAATATATAGGATAATTTAAATGGATTAATTAGTGTAATGGATTAATTAATTAGATAAATTATATATTGAGTAGATTAATTATATTAATATGTGATGTGTGTAATGTTTAATTATTGTAATATTTAATTAATTGAATATATTAATGTGTAATGTTTAATTAATATGTGCATGTTTAATTAGTATGTGTATGTGTGTGTATTAGTTTTAATTAAGTTAAACTAATTAAAGTTAACAAAAGAAGAAAAGGAGGGAAATTAAGGAAATTACTTGGATGCCCTTAACCCTAATTAAGGGTGTATAAAAAGAAAAGAATGAGGAAATTAGAGGAGGGTCGGCAGATCAAAGAGAGAAAAAGCCAAGCAAAAGAAAGAAAAAGCAAAAGAAAGAAAAAGGAAAGAAAAAGAAAAGAAAAAGAAAGGAAAGGAGAAAGGAGAGAGGGAGAAGGCGTCGCCTCCGCCGGCCACCTCCGACGCCGGATTCAGGCACGCGCCCCACCGGAAGAACCACCACGTCCGGGCGCACCCAGTCGTCGCCGCCGCTTCTCCATCGGACTCCGGCAACCGGCGCGTGAGGGAGAAGGACCCGGACCGCTTTATCTCGTTTTCCGGCGATGGTGGACCTCCGATCGGCGCGTGGACACTGGATTTGGACTCCCGACGAGGCGATCTACCGTCCGGTGTTGGCGGTGCCGTCAACCGTCGCTCCGGCCAATCTCCGGCGACCTAAATCCGGTAAGCCTATTTTATATTAATTTATTTTAATATATTATTAATTAATATTAATTAATATTATTATTTATTTATTTATTATTATTATTATTAATATTTATTTAATTTCTGAATTATTAATATTATTATTATTATTATTATTATTATTATTATTATATTTATTTACTTAATTTCTGTTTATTATTATTATTATTATTATTATTATTATATATTTATTTGATTTTTGTTATTATTGTTATTATTATTATTATTATTATTATTATTTAATTTCTGTTTTTATTATATTTATTTATTTAATTTCTGTTATTATTATTATTATTATCATTATAATATTATTATTATATTTATTCATTATTCTGATTTATTATTAATATTATTATTATTATTATTATTATTTGTTATTGTTATTATTTATATTTATTTAATATTATTATGTTAATATTATTATTATTATTATCATTGATATTATTATTATTGTCTAATTTGTGTTAATTTTATGTTGATGTTATTATTTAATTGATTTGTGATTATTTAATTTTATGTATTATTATTATTATCATTATTGATTATTGTTAGAATTTAGTTATTTATTTATGTATTCATTTATTTATTTATTTAGAAATATGTAATTATTATTGTATGTATTTGTGGTCTGTAATAATAAAATGATTTTCGACCGCTACTAAAAGAACCACCACACAAATGTTTCCCGCTAAAAAGAATGTTTGCTAAATAAAATTGGACCAATGTCCCATTTTTACCCAATAAAATTATCACATGAAAATGGTTTTCCATAATAAACACATGCAGGGACCAAAGTCCTCAAAATAAATGAATAACCCGTTTTATGCATGTATAGTACATTTATAAATGGGAGTTGTATTCCGCTCCCAAATATTATTGTAAATTTATTTTACGTTTTAATGCTATTTTATTTTATGCTCTTGAATGAATAAATTGTGCTTTAACCAAACTTGCATTGTGTGGAGAGAGAGCGAACTAATAAATTCAAAACTCAATTGTAAACTTAAGCAAGGTACGAATAAATGAGAAGTCCCGAACCCTGCTCTGGTCTTTGGGCTCAAGAGGCTAGAGGTTATCCTCCAAGACACCTCTTGTGTCACGAGACTTAGACGTTAATCCTAGGCCTCATGGCCCAATATGGATAAAATGCGCAAGTCTTAGGCTCTCCGAGGCGAGAGAAACTTTTCCAATGTTCTATTGGGTGGCGACTCCATGAAACCTCTTTGTTGCCCAACATAGACGCACTTGCGATTTATCGAAAGCTGTTGACGGACTCGCAATTGCCCCGATCGCCCACGTGCGGGCGGTCCGAACGGGCGGCCGTGGGGACCCGGCGCGCGTCACACATACATTTTAGTAAAATATCCTTATGAAATGCTGAACACATGCGAATGCTTACACATACAGACAGACAGACAGACGGACAGACAGGCTCATTCTACTAGGGGGCAAATGGGGTGTGACAACTCTCCCCTACTAATAAGAATTTCATCCTCGAAATTCTCACCTGAACTGAATAACTGTGGGTACTGAGCTCTCATCGACTCCTCTGGTTCCCAAGTCGCTTCCTCGACTCCATGATGGATCCACAACACTTTAACCAAAGGAACCTGCTTACTTCTCAACTGCCTCACCTCTCGGGCTAGAATAGCTCGCGGTTCCTCATCATAAGAGAAGTCTGGCTGAACCTGGATATCCTGAACTGACAGAACATGCGAAGGATCTGATCTGTACCGACGAAGCATCGAAACGTGGAACACATCATGCAACTTTGCTAACTCCATCGGTAACGCCAATCTATAGGCTACAGGTCCTACCTTAGCCAAAATCTCATAAGGTCCAATGAAACGAGGACTAAGCTTACCCTTCTTTCCAAATCGAAGCACTCTCCTCCTAGGAGAAACTTTAAGGAAAACTTTGTCCCCGATCTCAAAATGCACATCTTTCCTCTTTAAATTGGCATAAGACTTCTGTCGATCCTTTGCTGCCTTCAAATTCCGCTGCACTACTCTGATCTTCTCTTCAGTATCTCTGACCAAGTCTGGTCCAATCATAGCTCTCTCGGATAGCTCGGTCCAACAAATCGGAGTCCTACACTGACGACCATACAAAGCCTCATATGGTGCCATACCGATGCTCGACTGAAAACTGTTGTTGTAGGCAAACTCCATAAGCGACACATATCTGTCCCAACTACCCGGAAAATCCAAAGCACAAGCTCTCATCATATCCTCCAGAATCTGAATAACCCGCTCTGATTGACCATCGATCTGAGGATAAAACGCGGTACTGAAGTTCAACCTAGTGCCCAAAGCTCTCTGTAACTCCTTCCAAAACTTGGAAGTAAACCTCGGATCCCGATCTGAAACTATGGACAAAGGCACACCATGCAACCGAACTATCTCATCCACATAGATACTGGCCAATCTGTCCATGGAGTAGTCTACTCTAACTGGCAGAAAGTGAGCTGATTTTGTAAGCCGATCCACAATAACCCAAACTGAGTCATGTTTCCTCTGAGTCAAAGGCAAACCAGAAACAAAGTCCATGGCGATATCATTCCATTTTCACTCAGGAATGGATAAAGGCATAAGCAAACCCGACGGAGCCTGATGCTCGGCCTTTACCTGCTGACAAGTCAAGCACTTGGAAACAAAATCCACTATACCACGCTTCATACCGGACCACCAATAGAATTGCTTCATGTCCCTATACATTTTCTCACTGCCCGGATGCATAGTAAAGACTAAACTATGCGCCTCACTCATGAGCTGTCTCCTCAAATCCTCAGATTCTGGCACACACAAACGATCTCTGAACATAAGTACCCCATCCTGAACTGAGAACTTTGACTGCTTACCCGATCTAACCTCATGCACAATCTGCTGAAGCCTCTGGTCATCTCTCTGAGCATCCACTATCCTCTGTCTCAATATAGGCTTCACACGTAACTGGGCAAGCAAAGCCCCATCTGAACCAAATCTCCATCTGAAACGCCTCAAGAACAAGGCTGAAACCGATTTTCGACTCAAAGCATCGGCGACTACATTAGCCTTACCAGGATGGTAATCCACAATGCAGTCGTAATCCTTAAATAACTCAAGCCAACGCCGCTGTCTCATGTTCAACTCTTTCTGTGAAAGGAAATACTTCAAGCTCTTGTGGTCCGAGAAGATCCTACACTTTTCCCCATACAAGTAGTGACGCCAAATCTTCAAAGCAAAGATCACGGCTGCCAACTCTAAATCATGCGTCAGATAGTTCTTCTCATGTGGCTTCAACTGACGAGAAGCATAAGCCACTACCTTTCCTTCCTGCATCAGCACACACCCAAGACCAACTCCAGAAGCATCACTATAAATGACAAACTCCTTACCCGAGATGGGTTGAGTAAGGATAGGAGCCTCAACAAGCAATTGCTTTAACCGATCAAAACAAGACTGACACCTGTCTGACCACTCAAATCTAACTCCTTTCCTCAACAATCTAGTCATCGGAGTAGCAATCACAGAAAATCCCTTAACGAACCGACGGTAGTAACCTGCTAAACCGAGGAAACTCCTCATTTCCTGAACATTCCTAGGCGCTTTCCAATCAACAATCGCCTCTATCTTGGCTGGATCTACCTGAATACCTCTAGCTGAAACAATGTGACCCAAGAATGGTACTTCTCGAAGCCAGAAGTCACACTTGCTAAGCTTAGAAAACAACTGATGCTCTCTCAACATCTGCAACACCAATCTGAGATGCTCCTCATGCTCACTCTCATCCTTGGAATACACCAAGATGTCGTCAATGAACACTACCACAAATCGATCTAAGTATGGCCTAAACACACGGTTCATCAGATCCATAAAAGCCGCTGGAGCATTAGTCAAACCGAACGGCATTACAAGAAACTCATAGTGGCCATACCTAGTCCGAAATGCAATCTTAACCACATCTGCATCCTGAACTCGAAGCTGGTAGTACCCTGATCGAAGATCTATCTTGGAGAAGACACCCGCACCTCGAAGCTGATCAAATAAATCCTCAATCCTAGGCAATGGATACTTATTCTTCACTGTAACTTTATTAATCTGGCGGTAGTCAATACACATCCGCAGGGATCCATCCTTCTTCTTGACAAACAGAAATGGAGCTCCCCAAGGAGATATGCTCGGTCTAATAAACCCCTTATCCAATAACTCTTGTAGCTGAGATTTAAGTTCCCTCAACTCTACAGGAGCCATCCGATAAGGTGCTCTCGAAATAGGTGTAGTACCTAGCATGATCTCAATGGACAACTCAACCTCTCTCTCAGGAGGCAAACCAGGCAACTCGCTCGGGAACACATCACTAAACTCCCGCACTACAGGAATATCCTCAATCTGAACCTGATCCCTCCTGGAATCTAACACAACTGCTAGAAAAGCCTCACAACCTTTCCTGATAAATCTCTTGGCTTGCATCGCAGAAATAACATTATTCAACGAACTGGCACCCAAACCTTTCAAAAACACAAGAGACTGACATCTATCTCGAAGCACAACTGTCTTCCTATGGCAATCAACTACAACCCGATGCTTTCCCAACCAGTCCATACCCAGAATCAGATCAAACTCTCTGAAAGGTAACTCAATCAGATCCGCTGGAAGCACAACTCCCTCAACAATCAGAGGACAACTCCTAAAAACTCTACTCACACTGACACTATGCCCTAATGGACTGGTCACACAAATCTCATAATCTAACTGATCAACTGAATGCAATTTATCAACAATTTTATTTGTGCACAAATATGAGTGTGTGGAACCAGGATCAATTAGAGCATACAACTCAGTGTCATGGAGTAGGAACTTACCAGCAATAACATCAGGCGCATCCTGCTCACCTCTGGCTCTCATAGCATAAGCTCTAATGGCAACCTGAGGAGGACGCTCAACAGTCTCAGATGCAGCTCCATCCCTATGCCGACCACCTCGACCTCTACCTCGGCCTCTACCACGGGTAGCCTGAGAAGCATTCGAACCAACCCTACTAGCTCCTCCCTGAGGTCCTGAATCCTCAATCGACTGGGGACAACCAGCCACACGGTGCTCAGTGCTCCCACATCTGAAACATCCCCCAGTGAGCCACCTACACTCACCCCGGTGAGCCTTGTTGCAATTCTCACAAATAGGTATGGCATCAGATTTGCCTCCCCTACCAAAACCTGACATAGCTGCAGAACCCTAACGTCTACCTCTAGAAGCCGGACCAGATGCTGACTCATCCTGTGGGTTCCTAGATCTCTTACCCGCTGAAGATCCTCCACGAGAAGAACTCCTCCTCTGAGCTCTCTCTCTCAAGACAGTCTCTGATAACTCAGCTCTCACAGCAGCCTCTACAATCTGATAATAGCTGACCCCTGGTATGCACATCAGAGAAATCAAAGCAATCTTCAAAGACTCATTTAACCCAGCCTTGAAATGCTTGCATCTAAAGTCATCAGTCATAACTCCACGTGGGGCATAGCGAGATAACCTGTTAAACTCTTTCTCATACTCTGCTACTGACATGGCCCTCTGCTTTAAACTCAAAAACTGCGCCCATCTCGCATCTCTATAAGTCTGAGTAATGTACTTCTTTATGAACTCACCCTCAAAGAACTCCCAGGTAATCAGACCCGGTAACTGAGGATGCCTGCACACTAACTCCCACCATTCAAAAGCAGACCCCTGAAGAAGAGCTAATGCACACTCTGCCTGCTGGTCGGGAGGACACCGAATCTCTCTCAAGGCACGCTTTACTTTGTCTAACCATCTCTCTGCGATCTCAGACTCATTCAACCCAGTACCATAGAAATCCTCAACTCCTGCCCTTCTCAAATTCTCCATAGGTGCTCTAGGAGCAGTCACTCTCTCCAAAACCCTAGCCATGTCCTGATGCAGTCTAAACATAGCCTCAAAGGGCATTGCTGCGGCCTCGGGCTGGACCCTAGCATGTTGAGCCGACACAGTAACAGAAACAGACTGATCTATAGCTGGAGGATTCACACTCTCGGCGGATTCCTCACGCGCACCATGAGCGGAATTAGAAGCCATCTAAACAAACAAGAAACAACCGTATCAGCCAACACAGATCTAGACATATACACATCTAAAAAAACTCAGAACAATCACAATAACACCCAGAAATGCCTAAACCTATGCTCTGATACCACTAACTGTAACACCCCCTTCCCATACGTAGGCGATCCCATCCGAGAAGGAGTGAGATGCCGTATGAGTAAAGGTGCCACCAAGCAAGAACAAAGTAAAACATACATTCATTCAAACATACATTCAGAAAATATAGAATAATTGAAAAACTTTACATGCAGGAAGCAAAAGCTGATCATGCATTACTATAATAAACTATTACAATAATGATCTGATCAACTAACTGATACAAAAGAATATTACATATACAAAATACCGATACAAAAGCGGAAGCTGATACATAACTGCTACAGAGAGTTCTATACAAAAAGAATTATCACTAATACAAAACTGAGCCCTATACTAATCCCTCCTGTGTTGGCTTGGTGACGGCGACTCTCTCTCAAGGCAAAACACCTTCCGCACCTGCACGAATAAAAACACCGTGCTAAGCGATAAACGCTTAGTGGGGAAACACACATAAATAATGGACGGCCATTCACAATGGTCGTCAAGGCATAACTCATTCACAATGGCAGAATGCAAAGGCTATAACATAATCCATACAAAAATGCTCATGTAATAAAGCCATACAATCAGTATTTCATAATCATACTCATTCAGAAATAATCCAAAATACAATACATTGCTATACTCCTTCAGATAATCCTTTTATAGCCAAATCAGATCAAGCAGTTCAAATAAACATTTAAAGAACACCTGCTGACTCTAGATAGTGGATAATGAGTGTACAGACAGTACTTTCCGGGTACGAGCCGATTACAAACAGTACATTACGGGTACGAACCGATTAAACCATTTTACTTTAACTTTCACAGATATTTTCAAAAGGGACCTTAAAAAAGATCCAATACAGAAAAGGGTTCGCGAGGAACCAAACGGGGACCTGATCGGGGTCCAAACAGAACTATGCGCTGCAGCTAACAGACTCTATTAGGCATTCCTAACTATCCACTAACTTGACTCTAGCAGGTTATGCATCAAACAGATCACATTTCAGAGTACAGAATAGTATTCATCAGAAATTCATGGTATCACGCATATCAAAGCATCAAACAGTAAGACATGCATCATTCAACAGTAAAGTCCATTCAAAAGAAAATACCAGATTCATTTCTGAGTTAAAAACTAGGAAATTTCAGAAAAACAAGCTGAACGGAGGAACGGGCGAGATTGGCTGGTCACGAGGCGTGACTGGCCTTCCCAACAGGCAGGTCACGCGACGTGACCGAGGGTCACGCGACGTGACTTGCTTGTTCCTCGCCGGTCACGTTGCTTGATCTTCGCAAATCACGCAACGCCTTCGCAGGTCACGGTGTGACTGGACGTCACGTCTCGTGACGTGCTGTCACACCCCATTTGCCCCCTAGTAGAATGAGCCTGTCTGTCTGTTCGCCTGTCTGTCTGTAGGTGTAAGCATTCGCATGTGTTCAGCATTTCATAAGGGTATTTCAGTAAAATGTATGATTTTGGGGTTTATTATTATGTGGGTGCATACATGGCATTAGTGTGTTTAATTAAATGAGATATACTTGTGTGCACTTGAGCATATTATATTAGGGTGTTATTAGTTGGGAATCACTTGTGTGCTTGTGCTCATATTATTGTAGGGTACATTTAATTGAGGTTGCATTAGATGTGTGTAATATATGTTGGTTGGGTATGTGGGGTTGGTTTCACCAATTAGAATTGGACATATGCTTAGGGCAAGGAAAAGAAAAAGAAAAAGGAAAGAAAGAAAGGAAGATACAGATTCACGTATTTTTCATTTCTTGATGTCCTTCTCTTCCTTTACTTCACTTTCCTTACTCTAAGCATTGTGGTGAGGATTCAAGTTTGAATTGGTGGAATTAACCTCTCCTTGCATTTCTTAGCTTGGTAAGTGCATAATCTAGTTTTTGTTTACTGTATTTTTGCATCTTCTTCTTCCTTGAGCTAGGTTTAACTTAGGGTTTACTTTGTGAATGTTTTTACTGTGTTTGTGTTCTAGCTGAGGCTCCACGTGATCCAAAGGGGAAAGAGGTTGCTGGACCAAGTGGAGCTAAGTGATAGAAGTTAGAATCCAGGTTTGGGAATGTTGATTTGTGTGATTTTGAGGTTTTACTGCAAATTCTAGGTTTATATGTTCTTGAAGAGTTTGAATTGATTAGTCTTGATTTAATTGTTTAAATGTTAAATTGAGTTGCATGTATATTGATTGTGTGATTTGGGATGATTTCTGGAAGGTAAATACAGGTTTGGTTGGTTTTAAATCAAATTGGTATTGAATTCTTGGTTCTGGAAATCGTGAAATTCTGGAAAATCAAAATACTGTTGAAACTCCCTCTGTCGCGCGATTCGCTACCCAGGAAGGCAAGTCACGTCGCGTGACTCTCGGTCACGACGTGACATGCCTGCTGAGAAGCCAGTCGCGTGACCAGCTGAAGAGCAGGCAAGTCACGCGACGTGATCTTCGGTCACGTCGTGTGACCTGTGAGGAAGAGGCAGATCACGCAACGTGATCTGCGAGGGAGAGCAGCGTCACGTCGCGTGACCCTAGGTCACGCCGTGACCTGCATAAGCATGATCCGCGAGGATCACGCAGCGAGATCTGCGGGAAACAAGCAGGTCACGAGACGTGACCCTAGGTCACGCCGTGACCTGCCTGTTGAATCGCCAGTTTTCTCCGCTCAGCTCGTTTTTCCGAAATTTCCTGGTTTTTTAACTCAGAAATAAACTTGTTATTTCTTCAGTATGGACTTTACTGTTGTATGATGCATGTCTTACTGTTTGATGCTTCGATATGCATGATGACATGATTTTCTGATGAATTATACGCTATATCCTGAAATGTGATCAGTGTGACGCATAACCTGCTAGAGTCAAGTAAGTGGATAGTTAGGCATGCCTAATAGAGTCTTTAGCTGCAGCCCTCAGTTCAGTTTGGACCCCGATCAGGTCCCCGTCTGGTTCCTCGCGAACCCTTCAGTATAGAATCTTGTTTAAGATTCCCTCAGTATATAAATAACATGTTCTGATAAATGATATAATATTTGACTTGTACCTGTGAGGTACCCTCAGTATTCGATTCGTACCCGTAAGGTACCCTCAGTACACTCGTTATCCACTGTCTAGAGTCAGCAGGTATTTTTGAATGTTAATGGAAATGTTCTGATCTGATATGGCTTTGAATGGAATATCTGAATGAGTTTAATGATGAAATACATGTTGGTTTATTCTGTAATGCATATGATGATGAGATTCTGAAAGTATGGTATTTAAATACGGGCATGTTTATATGAATTGTTGCATTCTGTCATTGTGAATGTGTTATGCCTTGACGACCACTGTGAGTGGCCATCCATAATTTATGTGTGTTTCCCCACTAAGCGTTTTATCGCTTAGCACGGTGTTTTTACCCGTGCAGGTGCGGAAGGCATTTTGCTTTGAGAGAGTCGCCGTCATCAAGCCAACACAGAAGGGATTAGTGTAGGGCTCAGTTTTGTATCAGTTATTGATTCTTTTTGTATAGAACTCTCTGTATCAGCTTTCGCTTTTGTATCTACATTTTGTATATGTAATATTATTTTGGTATCAGCTTGCTGATCAGAACATTATTGTAATAGTTTAATTATAGTAATGCATGATCAGTTTTTGCTTTCTGCATGTAAAGTTTTTAATTATTCTGTATTTCTGAATGTATGTTATGAATGGATGTATACTTTACTTTGTACTTGCTTGGTGGCACCTTGTCCCATACGGCTTCTCACTCCTTATCGGATGGGAACGCCTACGTATGGGAAGGGGGTGTTACAGTTAGTGGTATCAGAGCATAGGTTTAGGCGTTTCTGGGTGTTGTTATGATTGTTCTGATTTTCTTAGATGCGTATGTGTCTAGATCTGTGTTGGCTGATACGGTTGTTTCTTGTTTGTTTAGATGGCTTCTAATTCTGCTCATGGTGCGCGTGAGGAGTCCGCCGAGAGTGTGAATCCTCCCGCTGTTGATCAGTCTGTTTCTGTTAATGTGTCGGCTCAGCATGCTAGGGTTCAGCCCGAGGCCGCAGCCATGCCCTTAGAGGCTATGCTTAGACTGCATCAGGACATGGCTAGGGTATTGGAGAGAGTGACTGCTCCTAGAGCACCTATGGAGAATCTGAGGAGAGCAGGAGTTGAGGATTTCTATGGTACTGGGTTGAGTGAGTCTGAGACTGCAGAGAGATGGTTAGATAAAGTGAAGCGTGCTCTGAGAGAGATTCGGTGTCCTCCCGACCAGCAGGCAGAGTGTGCTTTAGCTCTTCTTCAGGGGTCTGCTTTTGAGTGGTGGGAGTTGGTTTGCAGGCATCCTCAGTTACCGGATCCGATTACCTGGGAGTTCTTTGAGGGTGAGTTCATAAAGAAGTACATTACTCAGACCTATAGAGATTCGTGATGGGCGCAGTTTTTGGGTTTGAGACAGAGAGCTTTGTCAGTAGCTGATTATGAGAAAGAGTTCAACAGGTTATCTCGCTATGCCCCTCGAGGAGTTATGACTGATGACTTTAGATGTAAGCATTTCGAGGCAGGGTTAAATGAGTCATTGAAGATTGCTTTGATTTCACTGATGTGTATACCTGGGGTTCACTATTATCAGATTGTTGAGGCTGCAGTGAGAGCAGAGTTGTCTGAGACAGTGATGAGAGAGAGAGCTCAGAGGAGGAGTTCTTCTCGTGGAGGATCTTCTTTGAGTAAGAGATCGAGGGACCCACAGGATGAGTCAGCATCTGGTCCGGCTTCTAGAGGTAGACGTCAGGGTTCTACAGCTGTGTCAGGTTCTGGTAGGGGTGGTAGAGCTGAGACTACACCAGTTTGTCCTCATTGTAGTAAGTCGCATCGTGGTGAGTGTAGGTGGCTCACTGGTGCATGCTTCAGGTGTGGGAGTTCTGAGCATCGGTTGGCCGGTTGTCCGAAAGTACAGGAGGATTCAGGTTCCCAGAGAGAGGGCAGTAGGGTCGGTTCGAATGCTTCGCAGGCTACCCGTGGCAGAGGCCGAGGTAGAGGTAGAGGTGGTCGGCATAGAGATGGTGCTGCTTCTGAGACTGTTGAGCATCCTCCTCAGGGTGGCATTAGAGCTTATGCTATGAGAGCCAGAGATGAGCAGGACGCGCCTGATGTTATCGCTGGTAAGTTCCTACTCCATGACACTGAGTTGTATGCTCTAATTGATCCTGGTTCCACACACTCATACTTGTGCACAGATAGAGTTTTTGATAAATTGCATTCTGTTGATCAGTTAGATTATGAGATATGTGTGACCAGTCCATTAGGGCATAGTGTCAGTGTGAGTAGAGTTTTTAGGAGTTGTCCTCTGATTGTTGAGGGAATTGTGCTTCCAGCGGATCTGATTGAGTTACCCTTCAGAGAGTTTGACTTGATTCTGGGTATGGACTGGTTGGGTAAGTATCGGGCTGTAGTGGATTGCCATAGGAAGACAGTGGTACTTCGGGATAGAAGTCAGTCTCTTGTGTTTCTGAAAGGTTTGGGTGCTAGTTCAGTGAATAATGTTATTTCTGCGATGCAAGCTAAGAGATTCATCAGGAAAGGTTGTGAGGCTTTTCTAGCTGTTGTGTTAGATTCCAGGAGGGATCAGGTTCAGATTGAGGATATTCCTATAGTGCGAGAGTTTGGGGATGTGTTTCCGAGCGAGCTGCCTGGTTTGCCTCCTGAGAGAGAGGTTGAGTTGTCCATTGAGATCATGCCGGGTACTGCACCTATTTCGAGAGCACCTTATCGGATGGCTCCTGTAGAGTTGAGGGAACTTAAATCTCAGCTACAAGAGTTATTGGATAAGGGGTTTATTAGACCGAGCATATCTCCATGGGGAGCTCCAGTGCTGTTTGTCAAGAAGAAAGATGGATCCCTGCGGATGTGCATTGATTACCGTCAGATTAATAAAGTTACAGTGAAGAACAGGTATCCTTTGCCTAGGATTGAGGATTTATTTGATCAGCTTCGAGGTGCGGGTGTCTTTTCCAAGATAGATCTTCGATCAGGGTATTACCAGCTTCGGGTTCAGGATGCAGATGTGGTGAAGACTGTATTTCGGACTAGGTATGGCCACTATGAGTTTCTTGTGATGCCGTTTGGTTTGACAAATGCTCCAGCGGCTTTTATGGATCTGATGAACCGTGTGTTTAGACCATACTTAGATCGATTTGTTGTTGTGTTCATTGATGACATCTTGGTGTATTCCAAGAATGAGAGTGAACATGAGGAGCATCTCAGATTGGTTTTGCAGATGTTGAGAGAGCATCATTTGTTTGCTAAGCTTAGCAAGTGTGATTTCTGGCTTCGAGAAGTGTCATTCTTGGGTCACATTATTTCAGCTAGCGGTATTCAGGTTGATCCAGCTAAGATTGAGGCGATTGTTGATTGGAAAGCGCCTCGAAATGTTCAGGAAGTGAGGAGTTTCCTCGGCTTAGCAGGTTACTACCGTCGGTTCGTTAAGGGATTTTCTGTGATTGCTGCTCCTATGACTAGATTATTGAGGAAAGGAGTTAGATTTGATTGGTCAGACAGGTGTCAGTCTTGTTTTGATCGGTTAAAGCAGTTGCTTGTTGAGGCTCCTATCCTTACTCAGCCCATCTCGGGTAAGGAGTTTGTTATTTACAGTGATGCTTCTGGAGTTGGTCTTGGTTGTGTGCTTATGCAGGAGGGTAAAGTTGTGGCTTATGCTTCTCGTCAGTTGAAGCCACATGAGAAGAACTATCCGACGCATGATTTAGAGTTGGCGGCTGTAATCTTTGCTTTGAAGATTTGGCGTCATTACTTGTATGGGGAAAAGTGTAGGATCTTCTCGGACCACAAGAGTTTGAAGTACTTCCTTTCACAGAAAGAGTTGAACATGAGACAGCGCAGATGGCTTGAGTTGTTTAAGGACTACGACTGCATTGTGGATTACCATCCTGGTAAGGCCAATGTAGTTGCAGATGCTTTGAGTCGTAAGTCAGTTTCAGCCTTGTTCTTGAGGCGTTCCAGATGGCGTTTTGGTTCGGATGGGGCTTTGCTTGCCCAGTTGCGTGTGAAGCCTACTTTGAGACAGTTGATTGTGGATGCTCAGAGAGATGATGTGAGACTTCAGCGGATTGTGCATGAGGTTAGAGCGGGTAAGCCATCAGAGTTCTCAGTTCAGGATGAGGTACTTATGTTCAGAGATCGCCTGTGTGTGCCGGAGTCTGAGGATTTGAGGAGGCAGCTTTTGAGTGAGGCGCATAGTTCAGTCTTTACTATGCATCCGGGCAGTGAGAAGATGTACAGAGATATGAAGCAATTCTATTAGTGGTCTGGTATGAAGCGTGATATTGTGGATTTTGTTTCCAAGTGCTTGACTTGTCAGCAGGTGAAGGCAGAGCATCAGGTTCCTTCAGGTTTGCTTATGCCTTTATCCATTCCTGAGTGGAAATGGAGTGATATCACCATGGACTTTGTTTCTGGCTTGCCTTTGACTCAGAGGAAGCATGATTCGGTTTGGGTTATTGTGGATCGGCTTACGAAGTCAGCTCACTTCTTGCCAGTTAGAGTGGACTACTCCATGGACAGATTAGCCAGTATCTATGTAGATGAGATAGTTCGACTGCATGCTGTGCCTTTGTAAATAGTGTCAGATCGAGATCCGAGGTTTACTTCCAAGTTTTGGAAGGAATTACAGAGAGCTTTGGGCACTAGGTTGAACTTCAGTACAGCGTTTCATCCTCAGACCGATGGTCAGTCAGAGCGAGTTATTCAGATTCTGGAGGATATGATGAGGGCTTGTACTTTGGATTTTCCGGGCAGTTGGGACAGATATGTATCTTTGATGGAGTTTGCCTACAACAACAGTTTTCAGTCGAGTATTGGTATGGCACCATATGAGGCTTTGTATGGTCGTCAGTGTAGGACTCCGATTTGTTGGACCGAGCTATCCGAGAGATCTATGATTGGACCCGACTTGGTTAGAGATACTGAAGAGAAAATCAGAGTAGTGCAGCAGAATTTGAAGGCAGCAAAGGATCGACAGAAGTCTTATGCCAATCTGAAGAGAAAAGATGTGCATTTTGAGATCGGGGACAAGGTTTTCCTTAAAGTTTCTCCTTGGAGGAGAGTGCTTCGATTTGGAAAGAAGGGTAAGCTGAGTCCTCGTTTCATTGGACCTTATGAGATTTTGGCTAAGGTGGGACCTGTAGCCTACAGATTAGCGCTACCGATGGAGTTAGCAAAGTTACATGATGTGTTTCACGTTTCGATGCTTCGTCGGTACAGATCAGATCCTTCGCATGTTCTGTCAGTTCAGGATATCCAGGTTCAGCCAGACTTCTCTTATGATGAGGAACCACGAGCTATTCTAGCCCGTGAGGTGAGACAGTTGAGGAATAAGCAGATTCCTTTGGTTAAAGTATTATGGATCCATCATGGAGTCGAGGAAGCGACTTGGGAACCAGAGGAGTCGATGAGAGCTCAGTATCCACAGTTATTCAGTTCAGGTGAGAATTTCGAGGACGAAATTCTTATTAGTAGGGGAGAGTTGTCACACCCCATTTGCCCCCTAGTAGAATGAGCCTGTCTGTCTGTTCGCCTGTCTGTCTGTAGGTGTAAGCATTCGCATGTGTTCAGCATTTCATAAGGGTATTTCAGTAAAATGTATGATTTTGGGGTTTATTATTATGTGGGTGCATACATGGCATTAGTGTGTTTAATTAAATGAGATATACTTGTGTGCACTTGAGCATATTATATTAGGGTGTTATTAGTTGGGAATCACTTGTGTGCTTGTGCTCATATTATTGTAGGGTACATTTAATTGAGGTTGCATTAGATGTGTGTAATATATGTTGGTTGGGTATGTGGGGTTGGTTTCACCAATTAGAATTGGACATATGCTTAGGGCAAGCAAAAGAAAAAGAAAAAGGAAAGAAAGAAAGGAAGATACAGATTCACGTATTTTTCATTTCTTGATGTCCTTCTCTTCCTTTACTTCACTTTCCTTACTCTAAGCATTGTGGTGAGGATTCAAGTTTGAATTGGTGGAATTAACCTCTCCTTGCATTTCTTAGCTTGGTAAGTGCATAATCTAGTTTATGTTTACTGTATTTTTGCATCTTCTTCTTCCTTGAGCTAGGTTTAACTTAGGGTTTACTTTGTGAATGTTTTTACTGTGTTTGTGTTCTAGCTGAGGCTCCACGTGATCCAAAGGGGAAAGAGGTTGCTGGACCAAGTGGAGCTAAGTGATAGAAGTTAGAATCCAGGTTTGGGAATGTTGATTTGTGTGATTTTGAGGTTTTACTGCAAATTCTAGGTTTATATGTTCTTGAAGAGTTTGAATTGATTAGTCTTGATTTAATTGTTTAAATGTTAAATTGAGTTGCATGTATATTGATTGTGTGATTTGGGATGATTTCTGGAAGGTAAATACAGGTTTGGTTGGTTTTAAATCAAATTGGTATTGAATTCTTGGTTCTGGAAATCGTGAAATTCTGGAAAATCAAAATACTGTTGAAACTCCCTCTGTCGCGCGATTCGCTACCCAGGAAGGCAAGTCACGTCGCGTGACTCTCGGTCACGACGTGACATGCCTGCTGAGAAGCCAGTCGCGTGACCAGCTGAAGAGCAGGCAAGTCACGCGACGTGATCTTCGGTCACGTCGTGTGACCTGTGAGGAAGAGGCAGATCACGCAACGTGATCTGCGAGGGAGAGCAGCGTCACGTCGCGTGACCCTAGGTCACGCCGTGACCTGCATAAGCATGATCCGCGAGGATCACGCAGCGAGATCTGCGGGAAACAAGCAGGTCACGAGACGTGACCCTAGGTCACGCCGTGACCTGCCTGTTGAATCGCCAGTTTTCTCCGCTCAGCTCGTTTTTCCGAAATTTCCTGGTTTTTTAACTCAGAAATAAACTTGTTATTTCTTCAGTATGGACTTTACTGTTGTATGATGCATGTCTTACTGTTTGATGCTTCGATATGCGTGATGACATGATTTTCTGATGAATTATACGCTATATCCTGAAATGTGATCAGTGTGACGCATAACCTGCTAGAGTCAAGTAAGTGGATAGTTAGGCATGCCTAATAGAGTCTTTAGCTGCAGCCCTCAGTTCAGTTTGGACCCCGATCAGGTCCCCGTCTGGTTCCTCGCGAACCCTTCAGTATAGAATCTTGTTTAAGATTCCCTCAGTATATAAATAACATGTTCTGATAAATGATATAATATTTGACTTGTACCTGTGAGGTACCCTCAGTATTCGATTCGTACCCGTAAGGTACCCTCAGTACACTCGTTATCCACTGTCTAGAGTCAGCAGGTATTTTTGAATGTTAATGGAAATGTTCTGATCTGATATGGCTTTGAATGGAATATCTGAATGAGTTTAATGATGAAATACATGTTGGTTTATTCTGTAATGCATATGATGATGAGATTCTGAAAGTATGGTATTTAAATACGGGCATGTTTATATGAATTGTTGCATTCTGTCATTGTGAATGTGTTATGCCTTGACGACCACTGTGAGTGGCCGTCCATAATTTATGTGTGTTTCCCCACTAAGCGTTTTATCGCTTAGCACGGTGTTTTTACCCGTGCAGGTGCGGAAGGCATTTTGCTTTGAGAGAGTCGCCGTCATCAAGCCAACACAGAAGGGATTAGTGTAGGGCTCAGTTTTGTATCAGTTATTGATTCTTTTTGTATAGAACTCTCTGTATCAGCTTCCGCTTTTGTATCTACATTTTGTATATGTAATATTATTTTGGTATCAGCTTGCTGATCAGAACATTATTGTAATAGTTTAATTATAGTAATGCATGATCAGTTTTTGCTTTCTGCATGTAAAGTTTTTAATTATTCTGTATTTCTGAATGTATGTTATGAATGGATGTATACTTTACTTTGTACTTGCTTGGTGGCACCTTGTCCCATACGGCTTCTCACTCCTTATCGGATGGGAACGCCTACGTATGGGAAGGGGGTGTTACACGTGCTACTTCCTCATGCGTGATCTCGCAGATCATGCCTCGTCTTCGCAGGTCGCACGACGTGACCGAAGATCACGTCCCGTGACTTGCTTGTTCTTCAGCTGGTCACGCGACTGGCTTCTCAGCAGGCAGGTCATGGCGTGACCGAGGGTCACGTCTCGTGACTTGCCTTCTTTCGTAGCGAGTCACGCGACAGAGAGAACTTCAACAGTACTTCGTTTTTCCCATAATTTCCAGAACAAAGAATTCAATCCCAATTTGATTTTAAACCATACAAACCTATTTTTACCTTCCAGAAATCATCTCAAACAACATAGGCAACAATTATACAACTCAATTCATCAATTAATTAATCAAATCAAATCAAGAACATATGCATTCAAACTTACAAGAACATAAACCCTAGAATTCTACAGTAAATTCAAAATCACATAATTTCACAAATAAACATTCCCAAACCTGGATTCTAAGCTTCTAACACTTAGTCCCACTGCTCCCAGCAACCTCTTTGCCTTTGGGATCGCGTGGAGCCTCAGCTAGAACACAAACACAGTAATGAACATCAACATGCAACCCTAAATTAAAACTCAACCTAAAGAAGAAGATGAAGAATTACAGCAAGATAAAGACAAGGATATGCACTCACCCAGCTAGGGAATGCCAAAAGAGTTTAACTTCACCAATAAAATCTTGAACCCTCAACACAGTACTTGGGATAAAGAAAAATGAAGAAGAAGAAAGTGAGTAAAGAAAGAAACGTAAATCTGTAAGTTCCTTTCCATTCCTTCCTTTTTCTTTTCCTTTTCTTTACCCTAAATAAGTGTCCATTTCTTATTGGTGTAGTTAACCACTCACACTTAAATTCCACATACATCACACACACCTAATGCACTTATAATTAAAGTACCCTACAATGGCATAAACACACACACCCAAGTATTTCTCACTTAATAAACATACTAATGTCATGTATGTACCCCCATAATAATAAAACCCAAAAACATACATTTTACTAAAATATCCTTATGAAATGCTGAACACATGCGAATGCTTACACATACAGACAGACAGACAGACGGACAGACAGGCTCATTCTACTAGGGGGCAAATGGGGTGTGACAATGTGTGGATGACATAGATTTAGAATGTGCATGTCTTGAGGTTCCATTTTCTAAAAATTTTATTATCCTTATTTCTGTTTAGCAATGAGTGTCTTTGTCTGGTAGCACCTTCCGCTCACCATAGCTCTCCGTCCTTCGATATGCTACGTGTGGGTGTTGGGGGTGTTATAAGTTGGTATCAGAGCTCCGATTTAGTCGGTTCTGGTTGACTAGGTGATTTGAAGTGTGTCTGTATAGTTTAGCATTAGCCAAAGCGGATGATTTTGTTTTTCATGTATGAGTTGGGAATAGGAATTTCCCGATTAGATAAAGTGTTTAGTTAATTGATTGGCTCAGTAGATCCCGATCTACCTGTCCTATATTGTTATGTATGTATGTGTGAATTTGGGATGTGTCCGTTGGATGAGTTATCAGAGATTCTGTTAGGAATTTTGTTTGATACTAGGTATTTAAAGAGAAGGTTCTATAGAATTTTTGAATTGTATTAGTAAGTGGTGACCTTATGAGAATAGATGTTGTGGTATTTTGGAGATGGAGTATCTGAATTTTGTTAGATCATGGTGTTGCTCTATATGCCTGTCAGCTTTCTCCAGAAAATTATTTGAATATAAGCATATTGAGCCATAGGGATGGGAAAAGTACATCATTATAACATCAATTGCATTTCTACATCATGTAACATATATGAACCATCACATCCTCATTTTATCATTATCTTTTGATCGCACATGAGAAGCATTTGCATATGTGTTTTGACAGAGAGAAAGCAGACAGGGTGTACAATGAGTATTTGATATTAAGATAAAGGTGTATAATTTAAGAGCATAGCAATTGTTAAGGAAAGTGTAACGTGTATATAGTCAGAAGTGAGTAGAAAGAGTATTTTGGAATCTTGCACAAATAAATGTAAAAAGATTTTGGAGTAAGACACGAGTATTGTTAGTAAAGAAAGTAGCATATGTGTCGGATGTTTTTTGAAGTATTAAGAAATTGTGTAGCATGATATTGTAAGTTAAATGGTTTATATATGAGGTGTATGTGCTTTAATTTCTGATTGTTGAGAAAAGTAATAATTGTTCTGATGAATATGATTGATTTGGACGTAAGATAATGAAAGAGAATTATGGGTTTAGTTATGGACAAGAGAAAGTTATGATTTCTATAGCTATTCGGATTTAAAAGAAGTGATTTGAGAGTGTAGTGATGATAATAAGTAATAGTAAGTAAGTATATCAAAAGTAAGGAGTATTGGAATAAGTGAAACATATTTATTATAAGTGTAGAATGTAAGTGTCATATGATGATATGGAAATGATCAGTGTAAATGATAGGGAATTGGAGTGTAGTGTTTGGATTTTTCTGATGTAAGTGAATTTTGAGGACGAAATTCTTTTAGGAGGGAAGAGTTATCACAACCCAAAATGTACCTTAGAAGGATTCGTGCATATCGAGGACGAGTAGTGAATAAAATTATGCAAGTTGTAGTATTGGGTGTATCGAATGGATAAATTAAGAATTAATGTAAAAGTTTCGGTAAGTGCGGCCAATGGTAAATTGTGGAGTACGGAATTTGGATTTAATTAAAAGGATAAAATTAGTTAAGTGCGCCAATGTGAAGGGTTAGTAAGATATAAGTGTTAATGTATAAGAATATGAGAATTGAGGGATTAAAAAGGGATTTCCAATGGTAAGGTGACAAGTGGTAAGGGATAAAGGGAGGTATAAAAAGAAGAGAGAGAAAGAGAGAGGGGGTAGAAATCTGCTCTCCCCTCTCTCCCGTTCTCCTCATTCTTCTTTTCTTCCTCTTCTTCTTCTTTCTTTCTTGTTCAAATGTCATTTTGTTTTTCCCTCAATTAAATCCCAAGATTAGATGATGAAGATTGTTAGCTCAAGTGATTTTAGTGGAGATTTTGTTAAATGAAAAGTAAGTTAAGTTTTGATTTCCCTTATTTCTTTTGATTAAGTTTTTAAATCCTATATTTATGTTTAGTGTATATCTTTGTGTATTTGCTGAGGTTTTGGGATGAGAAAGACTTTGGATGGGTTTGGGATCAAGCATGATAAATTAAAGAAGCTATTAGGAGCAAAGGAGATGAGGTATGGGAATTTAGGTTTTTGGTCTATTAATTGATTTTTTCGATTCCAGTCGATTTTCTGGAAATTTGTGAGTTTAATGTTGTTTATGTTAGTTTAAATGTTATGGGTTTTAACTCATTTGTGTTAAAAGGCTTTGAATGTGGCATATTGGATCAAAATGTGCAATTGATTGAAAGTTTGGAGTAAAATTCTGATCTTGCTAAATTTGAGATATTGATTATGTTAATTGAATGATTTAATTGTGTTTATTGGTTTAAAGGTTGTTTTTTATATTGCTTTTGATGATTTAAAAGGTTGTTTTGAGTTATATTGAAGTTCAGTTGAAATTGGAGGGTTAGGTGTGTTTTGGAAGATGATGGAGTTCTGCAGATTTTCTGCAGATCTAGAAAACACAAGGGGAAGTGTAAAGATCGTGAGTACAACGCAGTGGCATTAGTGAGACGTGCTGGGAAGGGCCGACGGGATATGTTTCGGGGATAGCCCTCGGTTGGCCGCCACCAGTTGTTACATAAAGAGTGCTAAATCCTCTGATGTTAAACACACAAATCTGAAGGTAACACAAATCTGATCTCTAGATAATAAGCCATGTGTTTGATTATGTGAATATCCATTTTTAGCTTAACTTTAATTTCATTTATAATGATTTTTAAATGATAATATTATGAAATAACCATTTACTCCTATTTATCCTTGATCTACTTAATATTTGTGATAGTTATATGGCTTAAAAAATTGAACACAACAAAAAACTAGAAATACTATTCATTCATCTTCAACCTTTGTTATGTCTCTCTTGAAAATTTGTGATTTTATGATTTTCATTTTTTTGTTGTCTAAATTAAATTTACTTGAAATATAAATGGGTTTTTGGTGATTTGTAGCATGAATCAAGCATTTACATTTCATTTTGGTTCAAAAAAGGAAAAAAATAGTTCTTTTCAATTATTGGTGGAAGCTGAGAAGGACGCCCAGCTTCTTGAGCAAAATGATGGCCGAGTCACCGCTTAGCCGTCCCACATTTAAGGAACACCCACCCGTCGCGCGATGGGATGCCCATCCCTATTAAGGGATAAGATGGGAATCTGCTCTGCCTCCGCGATCGGCGGCTATCCCATGAGCGAGGGACGCACGTCAGTCATGACCTGACTGCGATTTCCAAATTTCCTTCTATAGGAAATCTGGAAATATTTTTAAGAAATAAAAGATTTGATTTCCTGAGGGTTTGATGGGCGGATTTTGAGGTTTTAAAATTAAAGATTTGATTTTATTCCTAAAAATCATATTAAATCCAAGAAATCAAGGGGTTTGGAAGCCTATAAATAGAGGATTTCTCACAAGGGAAAGGGGGGAATTCTTTTGGGGTGAAGAAACTTTCAGGAGAAAAATTCCTTTCAAATCTGTTTTCTTTCAAATTGTTTTGTTAAAAAATTGAAGTGTTTGATTGAGGAAGAGAAAATCAATTCTCTTTTCTTGGTATGTTCTCTCAAATATCTATTGTTTTTTAAAAGAATTTTAGAGAGAAGATAGAGAGAGAAAGTGAAAATCCTCACTTTATTTTTGACAAATTTTGTGAAATTCAAGCAAGAGGCCTACTGTTTCATTACTTTCCAGAGATAACCTCATTGAGCCCAAGACCAGAATGAGTTCGGGACTTCCCATTTATTCATACCTTGGTTAATTTTATAATCGAGTTTTGAATTTATCATTTCATCCCATTTCTCATTTATTTTAATGCAATTAATTAAAGCGCATGTCAATCACATAGTGGAAGCGAAAAATAAAAGCGTAAATAAAATAAAGCATATGTAAAAATATTACAACAAAACTAGGGGCGGAATACAACCCCCATTGTAAATAAAATATAAATCATGCATAAATCGGGGTATTCATTAATGATAAGGACATTGGTCCTCGCATGCATATTTATTATAAATCAATTTTGATGTGATGATTTTATTTTGGATAGAGAAAATTGAGACATTGGTCCCATTTTTATTTAGAAAAAATTCCAAATTAATTAATAAAAAGGCTTTTGTGATTTTCTTTTTAGCGTGCCTAAAATAAACAATTTTATTAAAGATTACATGGCAAAATAAATGAAAAAGCCAAATAAATGAAATATTACAAAATAAAGCAATTAAATATCTAATCCAAATGAGCCTTCTGGATCTCCTCGTGTGCTCGCAAAAAATGCCCAAGTAAAGAAAATAAGTTTTGACAAAAAATAAAATACAAATAAAATAATGTTAGTAATTAAATCAATTAAATAAATTAATGATAAAATGAGATAAAGTAAAGAGAGATGGCATAAAAAATGGATTAAATGAATTGAAATATTAATAAGCTAAAATAAATGGGAAAAATGCATTATAAATGACAAATGAATTAAAAGATATGATTGAAATAATATAAAACGTGTTAATGAATTAATATATGAAAATATGCACATGATTAATAATTACAATGAAAATAAATAAATAGCAATAAATAAAACATGTGACAACGATAAAAAGAATGATAAAAATGAATAAGAGAACGATGAAAATAATTAAATGAATGACATGATTAATTAAATATGTTCACAAATGATGTAAACCATTTACATGGTAAAAATATCAATTAAAACGAATTTATTAATTACATGTTAAAAATAAAGTGAAATAAATTAATTACGTGCTAAAAATAATAAACAATCAATATTTACATGAATAAAAATAAAATAATATGATAATATTAACAACAGTAATGAAAATAATGAAAGATAATGATAATAAACTAATAATAGCAATAATATTATATAAACATAATAATATAAACATTAAATGGAATAAACCTACAGGACATAGAATAAATAAATGAGAATAATAATGAAAATATACATGTTAATAAATTAAATATAAAAAAAATAAATAAAGGAAAATAAAAGATTCAAGCCCGGAATGTTTACCCTCAGAGTTTCGGATTCGATGAAGCTAAAATGATTATCGATTTCTTTGTTTGATGATTTGCAATATTAGAGTGTAATATGATGAAAACGTTGGAATTTTATTCCAAGAAAAAATAGGATGAAAAAATGATCAAAAATTTTTTAAGAACAAAGAATTGATTTCTTTGCCTAAAGAAATGATTTTGATCACAAAAAAATTTTTTATTGATTAAAATAAAGAAAAATGATTTCAAGAACAAACAATCACTTTGTTTGTGTAACACCCCAAAACCACCCCAATAGTTTGAGCCTGTCCGTGTCAGTATGTGTGTATTTTTATGTGTTGCATGTATGTGTTAATTTGGGTTTATTTGTTTAAATTAAGTGTTTGTATGTGTATTAAGAGGAGAAGAAGAGATAGACTAGAGTAAGTTTGGGTGTATGCAAGTAAGGTGTAAGCAAGGGATAAATTAGTGTGTGTGTTAGAGTATGGGAGTAGGGTGTGTTAAGGGGGCATTTGTCCTATGGGGAGAATGACATGTGGCTCAAGGGATAAGTTGGCATTTAATGGGTTTGGTGAGAGAGAGAGAAGGCAGCCTTCCCTTTTGATTCCCGTTCTTCACTCCCTTCTCACGCCATTCCTCTTCTTCCTCTCTTGTTCTTCTTCTTTCTTTCTTTATCTTTATCTGATTTTACTCTTTATTCTTAGCCTTGAGGATTTGAATTGCTGGGTTTGTGCCTTCTAAGTTTAAAAAGGGTGAGTATTGGGTTAGTGATAGCATAGATCCTTCTTTTTCTTCTCTTTAGATTAATTTTCAGTTATGTATTAAATGTTAGGATTAAATTTAGTTGTGTTTGAATTGTGGTTCAGAGGAGCTTCCTAGAACGTCTAAAGGGAAAGAAAAAGCGAGTGGAAGCGGAGCTCACGACTAGGAGCACAGGAAACCAGGTTTGGGAACGTTTGCATGACTTGTACTTTGGATGGATATTGATGATTGTTATTATTGTGAAATTGATGAGCTATGATGAGTGGATTTGTATGTATAGGATGTGAATATGGTTAATTTGAAATGAATTGTTTCAAATATGAATTAGGGATTTTGAGTTTGTGATATGAAATTCTTTGGAAAGAAAATATTGCTTTTGGAAATTTTAAGTCGAAACTTGTAATTGTTTAATTTGAGAAGGTTAATTGATGTATATAATAGGATGTAAGTGAGGAAGAATAAATAAAGTGAAGGGTTGTGTTTTGGGTTGCAAGTTTGGTGTCGTTTTGCTGGGAATTATCGCAACAGGGCATGCGTCACGGTGGCAACAAATTTGGTTACCACCGTGAGGTCTGTTCGGGTTGCATTCTGCCCAGGAGTTTGGTATGTCACGGTGGCAATGAAATTGATTACCACCGTGACCTACATTTGAATTACATTCTGTTTTGGGTTTTGGTATGTCACGGTGGCAATGGATTTGGTTACCACCGTGACCTACCTCAAAGTTACATTCTGTTTTGGGTTTGGTATGTCATGGTGGCAATGGATTTGGTTACCACCGTGACCTACCTCAGGGTTACATTCTGTTTTGGGTGGTAGTATGTCACGGTGGCAATGAATTTGGTTACCACCGTGACCTACCTTTGATTTGCATTCTGTTTTGAGGCTTTGGTATGTCACGGTGGCAATGATATTGGTTACCACCGTGACCTACCCTATTTTTGTAATGAATGCTTATTTGTTAAATGTAAAGTTTGAGTATGGAAGTAATGATTTTTGTATAACCGGTAACATTGAATTAACGCTTCGTTCAGATAAGATACAGAGTGTTTCTGAATAATAGATGATTTCAGAATGAATTATAGATTTAAATTGTGTGAAGTTAGCCTGCAAACCAAATAAGTGGATAGTTAGGCATGCCTAATAGAGTTATGTGTAGCTGCAGCCATGTGTACGATTTGGACCCTGATCAGGTCCCCGAATGGATCTCAGTGATCTTTCTGTTGAATCTTAACTAAGATTCTACGTGAAAATATTTTTGGAACAAAATAATGAAAAGAATACTTCGAGGCCTTTGGGCGTCTATGTGTTATAAAATGATGCTGATACCTTTGGGTATCTATGTGTACTCGTTATCCACAGTTTTGAGGGTGCAGGTGATGTCGTGGTTACCAGTGTGAACTGGTATGATTGATATGTTGAAATAAATTTCTTATAGTATACAAATATGAATTGTGTACATGATAATGAATAATTGGATTTATTTCATGTGATATTAAACTGTGATTATGCCATTAACATATGCTTTACATGTTAACCCCACTGTGAGTGGTGGTATTGCATTCTGTGTTCCCCACTAAGCGATTTCGCTTAGCACGGGTGTTTTATCCGTGCAGGTGTGGAGGTTTGTGGTTGTGCGCGATTGGGGCGTGCTGCATCAGGAAGGCCATCGCAACTAGGGATCGAAGTCTTAGTACAGGCTTTCTTTTTTTTTTTTGTAATCGATGTAATATTTTTGTGTGCCCTCTGAGATGGTATTCTATGGGCCTTTGTATATGAAATCTTTTGTAATATGTACAGCCTTTGTTTATGAATATATATATAATAGAAGTGAAAAGAATTTACCCTATTCAGTACCGCTGTGTTTCTCTTTTATGAGTATCATGTTATCTGCTATCTGCTGTGAAACTTACGTATATAGGTATGTATGTGTGTTGTGACACTCTTATCTATCGGGACACTTCTATCTCCACAGGGGTAGAAGTCTCCATGGTATAGGTAGGGGTGTGACAGTTTGTATCAAGAAAAAATGATTAAAAGTCTTATTTTAGAAAATCAAATGAAAAAATTAGATTTTGATAACAAACAATTATTTTGTTTGTCTCAAAATTAATTTTTCATCAAAAAGAGATCCAAAAGAAAATCAATGGAAAAAAGTTTTATTGAACACAAATAAAAGATTAAAAAGAATTTTGAGAGCAAATAATTGTTGTATTTGTCTCAAAAATTAAATCAAACAACAAAACTCCTTCCAAAATATATGTTTAGAAGAAATTATGTTGGAAAAAGAAGAAGAATTGAACTATTTTTTTATTTTGTTGGGGAAAAATCTGGAAAATTACAAAGAGTTTGAGAGGAAGAAGAAGAGAAAAAGAGGAAGAAGAAGAGAAAAGATGAAGAAGAACACTAGAAAATTCCCCCCTTTTAGGTTTTCTTCTTATTCTTTTTATATCAAGAAAATAGGAAAAAAAATGTTAATTAAAGGGATAAAACTTAATAAAATCAGATATTAACAATTTTAAATTTTAAAAATTGAAAAAACCCTGAAAATCCCTTAAAAAAGTCATAAAAAATCGAATTTTGTGGAAAAAAATCGAACAAAATCAATTTTGGGGCAAAATGCCCATTTTGCGGCGGAACAGGGCTACGAACGCCCGACGGGCATCCTTAGCGCACGCTGGGCAAGAGCGCTCGCCCAGCGTGCGCGCGGCGATCGCGCGGAGCGTTGCGTGATGGCGCTCGCAGCCCGCTGCACCATCGCGCGCTCGCGCCTGTGCGCTGCCAAAAGGCGCGGCCGCGGCCGACGCTCGGAAATTTTTTTTTGTTTTTTTTTATAAAGATTAACTAAAAATACTACATTTTTAAGCCCCCATTGTTCAAAATTAATTTTTAAAATATTTTTTAATAATTTTTAATTCTTCACTCTAAAATGCAAATTTTCAAGGAAATCATCATTTTTAACCCTTTTGCCCGTGACAAGGAATCTTATCATCATTGGGTAACTCTGATCTGGCCTGTCTCAGGACTCGGTGTCTACAGTTGCCCCCAATTTTTGGAAAACTAGAGCACTAGTGCCTAGATGAGCCAAAATTCAGAGAAGAAGGAAAGAGATGCGTACTGGAGGCAGCCCTTATCTTTTTGCTGTGTGGAATGTTACGACTTGTTGCCATTGAGCTGCAGCGCTATCAGACTGTGGCTCATTTGCAATATTTTTTGTTGCATTATCCCGCTCGCCTTCGGTCGGCTTGTACGGCGTGAGGTGAACTGTTGTCTAACTATCAGTGTCCCCCGCTAACCTCATCTCGGTCTGCACGGCGGCTGGTCTGTTCGCTAGCCTTATCTCGACCTGCGCGGTGTGAGGTGAAGTGTTGTCTAACTGCATCCTCTGTTGTGATCTGTTCTATCGCTGTCCCCCGCTAACCTTATCTCAGTTTGCACGGCGGCTGGTCTGTCCCGCTAGCCACATCTCGGCCTGCGCGGTGTGAGGTAAAGTGTTGTCTAATTGCATCCTCTATTGCGATCTGTTCTATCACCGTCCCCCGCTAACATCATCTCGATCTGCACAGCGGCTGGTCTTTCCCACTAGCCTCATCTCGGCCTGCACGGTGTGAGGTGAAGTGTTGTCTAACTGCATCCTCTGTTGCGATCTGTTCTATCGTTGTCCCCCGCTAACCTCATCTCGGTTTGCACGACGGCTGGTCTGTCCTGCTAGCCTCATCTCGGCCTGCGCGGTGTGAGGTGAAGTGTTGTCTAACTGGATCCTCTGTTGCGATCTGTTCTATCGTTGTCCCCCGCTAACCTCATCTCGGTCTGTACGGCGGCTGGTCTGTCCTGCTAGCCTCATCTCAGCCTGCGCGGTGTGAGGTGAAGTGTTGTCTAACTGTATCCTCTATTGCGATCTGTTCTATCGCTTTCCCCTGCTGTAGGCACCGTGTCCCGGAGCGGTCCAGATTAGAGATTGCCCTATGATGAAATCAGTATCCGAACCTTCACAAACGGTTCGGATTGGGAGATTTTAGTCCCATACTCCACGAGAAATGAGTCTTTTCACCTTTTGTAGGCAGATTGGGGAAGAACGGGAGTTTTTGAGTAAAAAAATATATTTTCTTCGACAGACGGCCAGCTCGTCTGTGGGTGGCCAGCCCGTCGCTTATGGTCACAGACGGCCTATGGTTTTTTCCGACGCCCGTCGGTGGAAATGGCAGGGCTGTCGGATGAATCCTTGTGTCAAAAGGATTCTTCCGACTCCCGTCTCCACATCCGACGCCCGTCGGTCGTGTCTGGCCTATAAAAGCTTTGAATTTCTTCCTAAAAAGGGTTCCAAAAATTTTCAAGAGGGGAAACTCTGCCGAATTTCAAGCGTATTTTCTCTATTTTCCAGCAAACACACATCAAGAAATTTCTTTTAATTTGAGGATCAAACCGTTAAAAAGGAACTAAAACTAATTAGTTTTCTTTGAGTTTTTGATTCCAAAGTCAAATTTTTTGAAGGGTTAAGAAGGAAACAATCTATTTTCCTCTTTTTGATCTTTCATTTCGTTTCTTGTGGAACGTACGGGACTCTAATCAACACCAAGAATATCACTAAAGCATTATCTGAGGGTAAATATTTCGGACTTATTCTCCGTGTTATTTCATCTTTATTCTTTATTTTTGCTGTTCTTTTGGCTTTTTGCTTTCACTTTCCATTATTTTGATTCTCTTCATCTCATTTTGTGATAAAAACCCATTTTTCTTTGAAAAAAGAGTTTTTCACTGTTTATTTTCGGAGGCAGTGGTGACCGATGGGTCATCTATCTCATCGACGCCCGTCGGTCACCTCACCTACAGACGCCCTCTCTCTTGAGTGAGCGACGGGATATGTTGGTCACCTACCGACGCCCGTCGGTCACTCGACAGAGGCCGTCGCTGGGTCCTGTCTCCACTTTTCCAAATCTTTTCTATTTCTTTCAAGTCTTTTAAACTTCATTTATGTTGAGCTTTCATGTATTAACACCTTTTAACCTTCTGTGAGCATACATTGATTTTCTTGGACTATCCTGAGCTCGAGGGGCGATCTACCATGCTCGGAGAATTCCGCCCGGTTTAGTTTTCTAACCCTCTTGGTCATTCCCTTTATTTGTTTATTCATTATTTATTCTATGCACATGTATATGCCCTTTTTGTATCCCGTTAAATATAAAAATCGATTAATGTTTTATATTTAATAGAAAGAGGTTTTCATAAAAGCAAGGACCCAGTGTCCTATTTTTATCCAATAAAAAATCTTCACAATAAAAATAGCCTTTTTCGATAATGATGCATGCGAGGACCAAAGTCCTCAAAATAAGCAATGCCCCGATTTGTGTATGTATCGCACATTTATAAAAGGGAGTTGTATTCCGCTCCTTGTATTATTGTAATTTATTGCTTTCATTACTTGCTCATTTACTGCTTTCCAAATGTGAATAAATGCGCCTTTAATCAATTGTATCGCGTGGAGAGAGAGCGAATTAATGATAATTAAAACTTGATCATAAAATAATCGAGGTAGAAAAAGATGAGAAGTCCCGAACCCAGCTCTGATCTTTGGGCTCAAAGAGGCGAGAGGTTTACCCTCCAAGACACCTCTTGTGTCATGAGATTTTGGCGTTAATCCTAGGCTCCTTACGGCGAGAGGTTCACCCTCCAAGACCCCTTTGGTTGGCCCAAAATGGATACTAAGCGCAGTCTTAGGCTCTTCGAGGCGAGAGAAACTTTCCTAATGTTCTATTTGGTGGCGACTCCATGAAACCTCCTTGTTACCCAACATAGACGCACTTGCGAATTATTGCAAGCTGTTAGCGCACCCTCAATTGCCCGATCGCCCTCAAGCAGGCGGTCATAGGGGCAGCCGAGTGGACTCCGGCGCACGTCACACCCGCTAACCTCATCTCGGTCTGCACGGCAGCTGGTCTTTCCCACTAGCCTGATCTCAGCCTGCGCGGTGTGAGGTGAAGTGTTGTCTAACTGCATCCTCTGTTGCGATCTGTTCTATCTCTGTCCCCTCTAACCTCATCTCGGTTTGCATGGCGACTGTGAGATGCAGTACTCTCTGACTACAACCTCTATTTGCGATCTGTTCTACCGCTGGTGATCCGCTAGCCTCGTCTCGGCCTGCATGGTGTTCTTGACCTTTACATTTTGAATGTATTTGCAATATATTGGATTTTCAAGGCCTTGAAAATATATTCTTCTTTTTGTTTTGTCTTGTTTTATTTGAGAATTTGTATTTTTTGTGTGGTTTTTGTTTGAGAAGTCATTTTTGTTATTTTGGTTTGAGAGTTTGTATTCTTGTACATTTGCATTTGTTTGAGAATTTGTACATTTGAATTTGGCTTTGATACACTTACTATGTGATGTATGTGAGCGTATATCTTATGATAGGGAAACTTACCAGGTGGCCTCCGGCCTGGCATGCATGAGTCTGACAATGTTAGGCTGAACTCATCTCTTGAATCATTTTTAAACATGAGGTCTATTCGGACCCCTCATCTGAGCCATGTACATATACAAAACATTGTGCATGTGTGTGGAATCATGTGTGTGCAATATACATACATTTGAATCCGGATTGTGTGAGGTGTGTGAGCATACATCTTATGACAGAGAAACTTACCTGTTTGCTCCCGGCATGGTGTGCATGAGAAAGGCTTATTCTTTTCCCTCTTGGGAGCAGGTCCTTGAGATTATGCTCTCATGAGGACTTCATCTTGATTATTGTACAAATGAGTGCAAGCATATATCTTATGATAGATAAACTTACCTTGCTGCTCCTAACATGGTGTGTATGAGTCGGTTTGCTCTCTTAAATGTCTTCTTAGGAGCGGGTCGTTGAGATTCCATTCTCGTGAGGACTTTATCTTGATCCGATTGTTCGGCATGCATGAGCATCGATGTAGATTCAAAACTGTACCTTGGCACACTTTTGCATTTGATTTACCTCCGATTAAAGTATGTGTGGACAGTTTGGCTTCTCAACGGATCTTATTTTCTATAGATTTGTGTGATTCCGGATTACCCTAAGCTTGGTGTGTCCGGATAAGCTTGCTCTTCTAGGCGTTCCACCTCTATACCTATTCACCTGATTTTATGCCGGATACAATGGCCGACCATGCGGAGCTGAATCCGTCCTTTGGATCATCCTTGCTCATGATGTCTATTCGGACCTATCCTTCTGAGTGACGTGTATAGCAACATATATAAAAGATTGTGTGTGCGTATAGAATGATGTGTGTGAAGTATACATACAAAACTATATTTAAGAAACACGTGCAAAGGATTAATGTACCAGAATTGTGTGTGCATATCTATACATGTAAAAGACTGGATGCACGTGATATGCATGTGACATGCAAAAATGAATAGACCACATCCCAGGTGGTTAAGGGATTCGTTGAGGGTACTGCTCGGCTACTCACATTGTCTGATGCTTCCAAAGATCTAGAAAAGCGTTGTCTTGGCTTTACGGATTTTGTCCCATAATCTTTTCAAAGAGAACTGACTCGTGCGCATCTTTGCCCCCCGGTCAACGAGCATTTTGCCCCCTTAACTCTGAATCAAGCTCTGCCTAAAGGAAAGTTATTAGGAGTAATGCCACCTTATCGCTCCAGGCTTCGAAAGTCATTGTTTTAAAGGTAGTGCATCCCTTGTGGATTTTCACACTAGCTTTTCTTAGTGGAAAATGCGTCCCTTTAGGGATTTTCACATAACCCTGTGCCTAATTTTTTGCCTGGACTGGACACAACCCAATCCAGCGGCTTTTATTCATTTCATTTTTTTGAAGAACAGACTGCCTGTTCGCAGGTTTTCACCCTGCCCTTTAGCCTAACTTTTGCTTAGAGAGCCAGTCACGGTTTTCATCTCTAACGGCCCCTTCTTTTTTTTTTTAGACTCTCTTGCCTTTCAGGTACGGCAACAAGAAAAGTTGAAGCTACTATTAAAGCCCCTTCCTATGGTAATCAGTAGTTATTCTCTTAAGTATTTCTCTCTAGGCAGCAGTTGCATTGTAACACCCCCTTCCCATACGTAGGCGATCCCATCCGAGAAGGAGTGAGAAGCCGTATGAGTAAAGGTGCCACCAAGCAAATACAAAGTATAACATACATTCAGAAAAAAAAAACAGAATAATTAAAAACTTTACAGAAAAAGAAAGCATAGGCTGATCATGCATTACTATAATAAACTATTACAATAATGTTCTGATCAGCAAGCTGATACAAAATAATATTACATATCCAAAATATAAATACAAAAATGGAAGCTGATACAAAACTGATACAGAGAGTTCTATACAAAAAAGAATCATCGTTGATACAAAATTGAGCCTACACTAAAACCCTTCTGTGCTGGCTTGATGACGGCGACTCTCTCAAAGCAAAACTCCTTCCGCACCTGCACAGGTAAAAACACCGTGCTAAGCGATAAACGCTTAGTGGGGAAACACACATAAATTATGGACGGCCATTCACAATGGTCGTCAAAGCAGATCACATACACAATGGCATTATACAAAGGTCATAACAGAGTTGCTATAAGCATGTTCATATTTAAAGGTCAAACATTCACTATCACTAGTTCATATCCATACCAGAATAATCCAACATGCATTTCTTCAATAAACTCATTCAGATAATCCATTCATAGCCAGATCAGATCAGAACAATTCCATTAACATTTAAAAATGCCTGCTGACTCTAGATAGTGGATAACGAGTATACTGAAGATACCTTACGTGTACGAATCGAATACAGAGGGTACCTCACAGGTACAAGTCAAATGTTATTTTATTTATCAAACATATTATTTATATACTGAGGGGACCTTAAATAAGATCGTAATACTGAGGGGTTCGCGAGGAACCAGACGGGGACCTGATCGGGGTCCAAACTGAACTGAGGGCTGCAGCTAAAAGACTCTATTAGGCATGCCTAACTATCCACTTACTCGACTCTAGCAGGTTATGCGACATTCAAATCACATTTCAGAGTACGGAATATAATTCATCAGAAAATCATGGTATCACGCATATCAAAGCATCAAACAGTAAGACATGCATCATACAACAGTAAAGTCCATTTAGAAGAAATACCAGATTCATTTTTGAGTTAAAAACTAGGAAATTTCAGAAAAACGAGCTGAACGGAGAAACGGGCGAGATTGGCTGGTCACGAGGCGTGACTGGCCTTCCCAACAAGCAGGTCACGCGACGTGACCGAGGGTCACGCGACGTGACTTGCTTGTTCCTCGCCGATCACGTTGCGTGATCTTCGCAAATCACACAACGCCCTCGCAGGTCACGGCGTGACTGGACGTCACGTCTCGTGACGTGCTACTCCCTCGCAGATCACGTTGCGTGATCTCGCAGATCACGCATCGTCTTCGCAGGTCGCACGACGTGACCGAAGGTCACGTCCCATGACTTGCTTATTCTTTAGCTGGTCACGCGACTGGCTTCTCAGCAGGCAGGTCACGACGTGACCGAGGGTCACGTTTCGTGACTTGCCTTCTTTCGTAGCGAGTCACGCGACAAAGAGAACTACAACAGTACTTCGATTTTCCAGAATTTCCAGAACAAAGAATTCAATCCCAATTTGATTTAAAACCATACAAACCTGTTTTTACTTTCCAGAAATCATCTCAAACAACATAGGCAACAATTATACAACTCAATTCATCAAATAATTAATCAAATCAAATCAAGAACATATGCATTCAAACTTACAAGAACATAAACCCTAGAATTCTACAGTAAATTCAAAATCACACAATTTCACAAATAAACATTCCCAAACCTGGATTCTAAGCTTCTAACACTTAGTCCCACTGCTCCCAGCAACCTCTTTGCCTTTGGGATCGCGTGGAGCCTCAGCTAGGACACAAACACAGTAATGAACATCAACATGCAACCCTAAATTAAAACTCAACCTAAAGAAGAAGATGAAGAATTACAGCAAGATAAAGACAAGGATATGCACCTACCAAGCTAGGGAATGCCAAGAGAGATTAACTTCACCAATAAAATCTTGAATCCACACACAAGAGCCCTTAGGGAAAAGGAAAGGAAAAAGAAGAAGACCAGTGAATAAAGAACGTGAATCTACCAATTCCTTTTCTTTCTTTCCTTTTTCTTTTTCTTTTCTTTACCCTAAGTAAGTGTCCATTTCTTATTGGTGGAGTTAACCACTCACACTTAAATTCCACATACATCACACACACCTAATTCACTTATAATTAAAGTACCCTACAATGGCATAAACACACACACACCCAAGTATTTCTCACTTAATAAACACACTAATGCCATGTATGTACCCCCATAATAATAAAACCCAAAAACATACATTTTACTAAAATACCCTTATGAAATGCTGAACACATGCGAATGCTTACACATACAGACAGACAGACAGACAGGCTCATTCTACTAGGGGGCAAATGGGGTGTGACAACTCTCCCCCACTAATAAGAATTTCGTCCTCGAAATTCTCACCTGAACTGAATAACTGCGGATACTGAGCTCTCAATTACTCCTCTGGTTCCGAAGTCGCTTCCTCGACTCCATGATGGATCCACAACACTTTAACCAAGGGAATCTGCTTATTTCTCAACTGCCTCACCTGTCGGGCTAGAATAGCTCGCGGTTCCTCATCATAAGAGAAGTCTGGCTGAACCTGGATATCCTGAACTGATAGAACATGTGAAGGATCTGATCTGTACCGACGAAGCATCGAAACGTGGAACACATCGTGCAACTTTGCTAACTCCATCGGTAGCGCCAATCTATAGGCTACAGGTCCTACCTTAGCCAAAATCTCATAAGGTCCAATGAAACGAGGACTAAGCTTACCCTTCTTTCCAAATCGAAGCACTCTCCTCCAAGGAGAAACTTTAAGGAAAACTTTGTCCCCGATCTCAAAATGCACGTCTTTCCTCTTCAAATTGGCATAAGACTTCTGTCGATCCTTGGCTGCCTTCAAATTCCGCTGCACCACTCTGATTTTATCTTCAGTATCTCTGACCAAGTTTGGTCCAATCATAGATCTCTCGGATAGCTCGGTCCAACATACCGGAGTCCTACACTGACGACCATACAAAGCCTCATATGGTGCCATACCGATGCTCGACTGAAAACTGTTGTTGTAGGCAAACTCCATAAGTGACACATATCTGTCCCAACTACCCGGAAAATCCAAAGCACAAGCTCTCATCATATCCTCCAGAATCTGAATGACTTGCTTTGACTGACCATCGGTCTGAGGATGGAACGCTGTACTGAAGTTCAGCCTAGTGCCCAAAGCTCTCTGCAACTCCTTCCAAAACTTGGAAGTAAACCTCGGATCCCGATCTGAAACTATGGACAAAGGCACACCATGCAACCGAACTATCTCATCCACATAGATACTGGCCAATCTGTCCATGGAGTAGTCTACTCTAACTGGCAGAAAGTGAGCTGACTTCGTAAGCTGATCCACTATAACCCAAACTGAATCATGTTTCCTCTGAGTCAAAGGCAAACCAGAAACAAAGTCCATGGCGATATCATTCCATTTCCACTCAGGAATAGATAAAGGCATAAGCAAACCTAAAGGAACCTGATGCTCGGCCTTTACCTGCTGACAAGTCAAGCACTTGGAAACAAAATCCACTATATCACGCTTCATACCAGACCACCAATAGAATTGCTTCATGTCTCGATACATCTTCTCACTACCCGAATGCATAGTAAAAACTGTACTATGCGCCTCATTCATGAGTTGTCTCCTCAAATCCTCAGATTCTGGCACACACAAACGATCTCTGAACATAAGTACCCCATCCTGAACTGAGAACTCTGACTGCTTACCCGATCTAACCTCATGCACAATCCGCTGAAGTCTCACATCATCTCTCTGAGCATCCACAATCCTCTATCTCAAGGTAGGCCTCACACGCAACTGGGCAAGCAAAGCCCCATCAGAATCAAATCTCCATCTGAAACGCCTCAAGAACAAGGCTAAAACCGATTTTCGACTCAAAGCATCAGTGACTACATTAGCCTTACCAGGATGGTAATCTACAATGCAGTCGTAGTCCTTAAACAACTCCAGCCATCGGCGCTGTCTCATGTTCAACTCCTTCTGTGAAAGGAAGTACTTCAAGCTCTTGTGGTCCGAGAAGATCCTACACTTTTCCCCATACAAGTAGTGACACCAAATCTTCAAAGCAAAGATCACAGCTGCCAACTCTAAATCATGCGTCGGATAGTTCTTCTCATGTGGCTTCAACTGACGAGAAGCATAAGCCACAACCTTACCTTCCTGCATCAGCACACACCCAAGACCAACTCCAGAAGCATCACTATAAATGACAAACTCCTTACCCGAGATGGGTTGAGTAAGGATAAGAGCCTCAACAAGCAACTGCTTTAACCGATCAAAACAAGACTGACACCTGTCTGACCACTCAAATCTGACTCCTTTCCTCAACAATCTAGTCATCGGAGCAGCAATCACAGAAAATCCCTTAACGAACCGACGGTAGTAACCTGCTAAACCGAGGAAACTCCTCACTTCCTGAACATTTCGAGGCGCTTTCCAATCAACTATCGCCTCAATCTTGGCTGGATCTACTTGAATACCTCTAGCTGAGACAATGTGACCAAAGAATGATACTTCTCGTAGCCAGAAATCACACTTGCTAAGCTTAGCAAACAACTGATGCTCTCTCAACATCTGCAAAACCAATCGGAGATGCTCCTTATGCTCACTCTCATCCTTGGAATACACCAAGATGTCATCAATGAACACTACTACAAATCGATCTAAGTATGGCCTAAACACACGGTTCATCAGATCCATAAAAGCCGCTGGAGCATTTGTCAAACCAAACGGCATCACAAGAAACTCATAGTTGCCATACCTAGTCCGAAATGCAGTCTTAACCACATCTGCATCCTGAACTCGTAGCTGATAGTACCCTGATCGAAGATCTATCTTGGAGAAAACACCCGCGCCTCGAAGCTGATCAAACAAGTCTTCAATCCTAGGCAGTGGATACTTGTTCTTCACTGTAACTTTATTAATCTGTTGGTAGTCAATACACATCCGCAGGGATCCATCTTTCTTCTTGACAAACAGAACTGGAGCTCCCCAAGGAGATATGCTAGGTCGAATAAACCCCTTATCCAATAACTCTTGTAGCTGAGATTTAAGTTCCCTCAACTCTACAGGAGCCATCCGATAAGGTGCTCTCGAAATAGGTGCTGTACCTGGCATATTCTCTATGGACAACTCAACCTCTCTCTCAGGAGGTAAACCAGGCAACTCGCTCGGGAACACATCACTAAACTCCCGCACTACAGGAATGTCCTCAATCTGAACCTGATCCCTCTTAGAATCTAACACAACTGCTAGAAAAGCCTCAAATCCCTTCCTGATAAACCTCTTGGCTTGCATCACAGAAATCACATTATTCAACGAACTAGCACCCAAACCTTTCAGAAACACAAGAGACTGACTTCTATCCCGAAGTACAACTGTCTTCCTATGGCAATCAACTACAGCCCGATGCTTATCCAACCAGTCCATACCCAGAATCAAATCAAACTCTCTGAAGGGTAACTCAATCAAATCCACTGGAAGCACAGCTCCCTCAACAATCAGAGGACAACTCCTAAAGACTCTACTCACACTGACACTATGCCCTAATGGACTGGTCACACAAATCTCATAATCTAACTGATCAACTGAATGCAATTTATCAACAATTTTATTTGTGCATAAATATGAGTGTGTGGAACCAGGATCAATTAGAGCATACAACTCAGTGTCATGGAGTAGGAACTTACCAGCAATAACATCAAGCGCGTCCTGCTCATCTCTGGCTCTCATAGCATAAGCTCTAATGGCACCCTGAGGAGGATGCTCAACAGTCTCAGAAGCAGCTCCCTCTCTATGCCGACCACCTCTACCTCTACCTCGGCCTCTGCCACGGGTAGCCTGAGAATCATTCGAACCGACCCTACTGCCCTCTCTCTGAGAACCTGAATCCTCATGCAATCTCGGACAACTGGCCAAAAGATGCTCAGAACTCCCACACCTGAAGCACGCACCGGAGAGCCACCTGCACTCACCCCGATGAGTCTTACTACAATGAGGACAAACTGATGCAGTCTCAGATCTACCACCTCTACCAGAACCTGATACAGCTGCAGATCCCTGACGTCTACCTCTAGAAGCTGGACCAGATGCTGACTCATCCTGTGGGTTCCTAGATCTCTTACCCGATGAAGATCCTCCACGAGAAGAGTTCCTCCTCTGAGCTCTCTCTCTCATCACAGTCTCAGATAACTCAGCTCTCACAGCAGCCTCAACAATCTGATAATAGCTAACCCCAGGTATGCACATCAGGGAAATCAAAGCAATCTTCAACGACTCATTTAACCCTGCCTCGAAATGCTTACATCTAAAGTCATCAGTCATAACTCCACGTGGAGCATAGCGAGATAACCTGTTAAACTCTTTCTCATAGTGTGCAACTGACATGGCCCTCTGCTTTAAACTCAAGAACTGTGCCCATCTCGCATCTCTATAAGTCTGAGTAATATACTTCTTTGTGAACTCACCCTCAAAGAACTCCCAAGTGATAGGATCCGGTATCTGAGGATGCTTGCAAACCAATTCCCACCATTCAAAAGCAGACCCTTGCAGTAGAACTAATGCACACTCTGCCTGCTGGTCGGGAGGACACCGAATCTCTCTCAAAGCACGCTTGACTTTATCTAACCATTTGTCTGTCAACTCAGATTCATTCAAACCAGTGCCATAGAAATCCTCAACTCCTGCCCTCCTCAGATTCTCCATAGGTGCTCTAGGAGCAGTCACTCTCTCCAAAACCCTAGCCATGTCCTGATGCAACCTGAACATAGCCTCAATGGGCATGGCTGCGGCCTCGGGCTGGACCCTAGCATACTGAGCTGACACAGTAACAGAAACAGACGGATCAACTACTGGAGGATTCACACTCTCGGCGGATTCCTCAAGTGATCCACGAACAGAATTAGAAGCCATCTAAACAAACAAGAAACAACCGTATCAGCCAACACAGATCTAGACACATACACATCTAAGAAACTCAGAACAATCATAACAACACCCAGAAACGCCTAAACCTATGCTCTAATACCACAAACTGTAACACCCCCTTCCCATACGTAGGCGATCCCATCCGAGAAGGAGTGAGAAGCCGTATGAGTAAAGGTGCCACCAAGCAAATACAAAGTATAACATACATTCAGAAAAAAAAAACAGAATAATTAAAAACTTTACAGAAAAAGAAAGCATAGGCTGATCATGCATTACTATAATAAACTATTACAATAATGTTCTGATCAGCAAGCTGATACAAAATAATATTACATATCCAAAATATAAATACAAAAACGGAAGCTGATACAAAACTGATACAGAGAGTTCTATACAAAAAAGAATCATCGCTGATACAAAACTGAGCCTACACTAAAACCCTTCTGTGCTGGCTTGATGACGGCGACTCTCTCAAAGCAAAACTCCTTCTGCACCTGCACGGGTAAAAACACCATGCTAAGCGATAAACGCTTAGTGGGGAAACACACATAAATTATGGACGGCCATTCACAATGGTCGTCAAATCAGATCACATACACAATGGCATTATACAAAGGTCATAACAGAGTTGCTATAAGCATGTTCATATTTAAAGGTCAAACATTCACTATCACTAGTTCATATCCATACCAGAATAATCCAACATGCATTTCTTCAATAAACTCATTCAGATAATCCATTCATAGCCAGATCAGATCAGAACAATTCCATTAACATTTAAAAACGCCTGCTGACTCTAGATAGTGGATAACGAGTATACTGAAGATACCTTACGTGTACGAATCGAATACTGAGGGTACCTCACAGGTACAAGTCAAATGTTATTTTATTTATCAAACATATTATTTATATACTGAGGGGACCTTAAACAAGATCGTAATACTGAGGGGTTCGCGAGGAACCAGACGGGGACCTGATCGGGGTCCAAACTGAACTGAGGGCTGCAGCTAAAAGACTCTATTAGGCATGCCTAACTATCCACTTACTCGACTCTAGCAGGTTATGCGACATTCAAATCACATTTCAGAGTACGGAATATAATTCATCAGAAAATCATGGTATCACGCATATCAAAGCATCAAACAATAAGACATGCATCATACAACAGTAAAGTCCATTTAGAAGAAATACCAGATTCATTTATGAGTTAAAAACTAGGAAATTTCAGAAAAACGAGCTGAACGGAGAAACGGGCGAGATTGGCTGGTCACGAGGCGTGACTGGCCTTCCCAACAAGCAGGTCACGCGACGTGACCGAGGGTCACGCGACGTGACTTGCTTGTTCCTCGCCGATCACGTTGCGTGATCTTCGTAAATCACGCAACGCCCTCGCAGGTCACGGTGTGACTGGACATCACGTCTCGTGACGTGCTTGTAACACCCCCTTCCCATACGTAGGCGTTCCCATCCGATAAGGAGTGAGAAGCCGTATGAGACAAGGTGTCACCAAACAGATACAAAGCAAAGTATTCATCCATTCATAACATACATTAAGAAATACAGAATAATTAAAAACTTTACATGCAGAAAGCAAAAGCTGATCATGCATTACTATAATTAAACTATTACAATAATGATCAGATCAACAAGCTGATATAAATAATATTACATATACAAAATATAGATACAAAAGCGGAAGCTGATACAGAGAGTTCTATACAAAAAGAATCAATAACTGATACAAAACTGAGCCCTACACTAATCCCTTTTGTGTTGGCTTGATGACGGCGACTCTCTCTAGCAAAACGCCTTCCGCACCTGCACGGGTAAAAACACCGTGCTAAGCGATAAAACGCTTAGTGGGGAAACACACATAATTTATGGACGGCCACTCACAGTGGTCGTCAAGGCATAACACATTCACAATGACAGAATGCAAGGACTGTTGCATAACTCATATAAACATGCCCGTATTTAAATACCATACTTTCAGAATCTCATCATCATATGCATTACAGAATAAACCAACATGTATTTCATCATTAAACTCATTCAGATATTCCATCCAAAGCCATATCAGATCAAAACTTTTCCATTAACATTTAAAGAATACCTGCTGACTCTAGACAGTGGATAACGAGTGTACTGAGGGTACCTTACGGGTACGAATCGAATACTGAGGGTACCTCACAGGTACAAGTCAAATATTATATCATTTATCAAAACATGTTATTTATATACTGAGGAAATCTTAAACAAGATTCTATACTGAAGGGTTCGCGAGGAACCAAACGGGGACCTGATCGGGGTCCAAACTGAACTGAGGGCTGCAGCTAAAGACTCTATTAGGCATGCCTAACTATCCACTTACTTGACTCTAGCAGGTTATGCGTCACTGATCACATTTCAGGATATAGAGTATAATTCATCAGAAAATCATGTTATCACGCATATCAAAGCATCAAACAGTAAGACATGCATCATACAGCAGTAAAGTCCATTCTGAAGAAATAACAAATTCAGTTCTGAGTTAAAAACCAGGAAATTTCGGAAAAACGAGCTGAGCGGAGAAATGGGCGAGATCGGCTGGTCACTGGGCGTGACTGGCCTTCTCAACAGGCAGGTCACGGCGTGACCTAGGGTCACGTCTCGTGACCTGCTTGTTTCCCGCCAATCGCGTTGCGTGATCCTCGCGGATCACGCAATGCTTATGCAGGTCACGGCATGACCGGGGGTCACGCGACGTCACGCTGCTTCTCCCTCGCAGATCACGTTGCGTGATCTGCCTCCAACTTCGCAGGTCGCACGACGTGACCGAAGATCACGTCGCGTGACTTGCTTGTTCTTCAGCTGGTCACGTCGTGACCGAGAGTCACGCGATGTGACTTGCCTTCCTGCGTAGCGAGTCACGCAACGAAGAACAGTACCTAAATTTTCAGGATTTCCAGAATTTCCAGAATCGAGAATTCAACCTCAATTTGATTAAAAACCATTCAAACCTGATATTACCTTCCAGAACTCATCTCAAACATCATAGGCAATAATTATACAACTCAATTGATCAACTAATTCACCCAATCAATTCAAGATCATATGCATTTAAACTCACAAGAACATAAACCCTAGAAATTTACAGTAAAACATCAAAATCGCACAAATCAATATTCCCAAACCTGGATTCTAACTTCTATCACTTAGCTCCACTAGGTCCAGCAACCTCTTTCCCCTTTGGATCACGTGGAGCCTCAGCTAGAACACAAACACAGTAAATTCAACCCTAGGTTAAACCTAAACTCAAGGAAGAAGAAGATGCAAAAATACAGTAAAACAAAGACTAGATCTTGCACTTACCAAGCTAAGGAATGCAAGGGGAGGATTAATTTCATCAATAGAACCTTGAATCAAAATACACAGTACTTGGGAATAAAGAAAGTGAGGAAGAAGAGGGTGAGTGAGAAAGAACGTGAATCTGTAAGTTTAGGTTCCTTTTCTCTCATTCCCTTTTCTTTTTCTTTTCTTTATTCTAAATATGTATCAGACTCCTATTGGTGACACTAATCACTCACACTAAAATAACCTACACTACACACACCTAAAACCCTCTTCACTTATGCATACCCTACCATTGTATGAACACATGCACACAAATATATCTCATTTAATTAAACACACTAATGCCATGTATGCACCCACATAAAAATAAACCCCAAAATCATACATTTTACTGAAATACCCTTATGAAATACTGTACACATGCGAATGCTTACACATACAGACAGACAGACGAACAGACAGACAGGCTCATTCTACTAGGGGGCAAATGGGGTGTGACAACTCTCCCCTACTAATAAGAATTTCGTCCTCGAAATTCTCACCTGAACTGAATAACTGTTGATACTGAGCTCTCATCGACTCCTCTGGTTCCCAAGTCACTTCCTCGACTCCATGATGGATCCATAATACTTTAACCAAAGGAATCTGCTTATTTCTCAACTGCCTAACCTCTCGGGCTAGAATAGCTCGCAGTTCCTCATCATAAGAGAAGTCTGGCTAAACCTGGATATCCTGAACTGACAGAACATGCGAAGGATCTGATCTGTACCGACGAAGCATCGAAACGTGAAACACATCATGTAACTTTGCTAACTCCATCGGTAGCGCTAATCTGTAGGCTACAGGTCCCACCTTAGCCAAAATCTCATAAGGTCCAATGAAACGAGGACTCAGCTTACCCTTCTTTCCAAATCGAAGCACTCTCCTCCAAGAAGAAACTTTAAGGAAAACCTTGTCCCCGATCTCAAAATGCACATCTTTTCTTTTCAAATTGGCGTAAGACTTCTGTCGATCCTTTGCTGCCTTCAAATTCCGCTGCACTACTCTGATTTTCTCTTCAGTATCTCTAACCAAGTCGGGTCCAATCATAGATCTCTCGGATAGCTCTGTCCAACAAATCGGAGTCCTACACTGACGACCATACAAAGCCTCATATGGTGCCATACCAATACTCGACTGGAAACTGTTGTTGTAGGCAAACTCCATCAATGATACATATCTGTCCCAACTGCCCGGAAAGTCCAAAGTACAAGCCCTCATCATATCCTCCAGAATCTGAATAACTCGCTCTGACTGACCATCGGTCTGAGGATGAAACGCTGTACTGAAGTTCAACCTAGTGCCCAAAGCTCTCTGTAACTCCTTCCAAAACTTGGAAGTAAACCTCGGATCCCGATCTGACACTATGGACAAAGGCACACCATGCAACCGAACTATCTGATCCACATAGATACTGGCTAATCTGTCCATGGAGTAGTCCACTCTAACTGGCAAGAAGTGAGTTGACTTCGTAAGCCGATCCACAATAACCCAAACTGAATCATGCTTCCTCTGAGTCAAAGGCAAACCAGAAACAAAGTCCATGGTGATATCACTCCATTTCCACTCAGGAATGGATAAAGGCATAAGCAAACCTGAAGGAACCTGATGCTCTGCCTTCACCTGCTGACAAGTCAAGCACTTGGAAACAAAATCCGCTATATCACGCTTCATACCAGACCACCAATAGAATTGCTTCATGTCTCTGTACATCTTCTCACTGCCCGGATGCATAGTAAAGACTGAACTATGCGCCTCACTCAAGAGCTGTCTCCTCAAATCCTCAGACTCTGGCACACACAGACGATCTCTGAACAGAAGTACCTCATCCTGAACTGAGAACTCTGATGGCTTACCCGATCTAACCTCATGCACTATCCGCTGAAGTCTCACATCATCTCTCTGAGCATCCACAATCAACTGTCTCAAAGTAGGCTTTACACGCAACTGGGCAAGCAAAGCCCCATCTGAACCAAAACGCCATCTGAAACGCCTCAAGAACAAGGCTGAAACTGACTTACGACTCAAAGCATCTGCAACTACATTGGCCTTACCAGGATGGTAATCCACAATGCAGTCGTAGTCCTTAAACAACTCAAGCCATCTGCGCTGTCTCATGTTCAACTCTTTCTGTGAAAGGAAGTACTTCAAACTCTTGTGGTCCGAGATGATCCTACACTTTTCCCCATATAGGTAATGACGCCAAATCTTCAAAGCAAAGATTACAGCTGCCAACTCTAAATCATGCGTCGGATAGTTCTTCTCATGTGGCTTCAACTGACGAGAAGCATAAGCCACTACTTTACCCTCCTGCATAAGCACACAACCAAGACCAACTCCAGAAGCATCACTGTAAATAACAAACTCCTTACCCGAGATGGGTTGAGTAAGGATAGGAGCCTCAACAAGCAACTGCTTTAACCGATCAAAACAAGACTGACACCTGTCTGACCACTCAAATCTAACTCCTTTCCTCAACAATCTAGTCATAGGAACAGCAATCACAAAAAATCCCTTAACGAACCGACGGTAGTAAACTGCTAAGCCGAGGAAACTCCTCACTTCCTGAACATTTTGAGGCGCTTTCCAATCAACAATCGCCTCAATCTTAGCTGGATCAACCTGAATACCGCTAGCTGAAATAATGTGACCCAAGAATGACACTTCTCGAAGCCAGAAATCACACTTGCTAAGCTTAGCAAACAACTGATGCTCTCTCAACATCTGCAAAACTAATCTGAGATGCTCCTCATGCTCACTCTCATTCTTGGAATACACCAAGATGTCATCAATGAACACTACTACAAATCGATCTAAGTATGGTCTAAACACACGATTCATCAGATCCATAAAAGCCGCTGGAGCATTTGTCAAACCAAACGGCATCACAAGAAACTCATAGTGGCCATACCTAGTCCGAAATGCAGTCTTCACCACATCTGCATCCTGAACCCGAAGCTGGTAGTACCCTGATCGAAGATCTATCTTGGAAAAGACACCCGCACCTCGAAGCTGATCAAATAAATCCTCAATCCTAGGCAAAGGATACTTGTTCTTCACTGTAACTTTATTAATCTGGCGGTAATCAATGCACATCCGCAGGGATCCATCTTTCTTCTTGACAAACAGCACTGGAGCTCCCCAAGGAGATATGCTCGGTCTAATAAACCCCTTATCCAATAACTCTTGTAGCTGAGATTTAAGTTCCCTCAACTCTACAGGAGCCATCCGATAAGGTGCTCTCGAAATAGGTGCAGTACCCGGCATGATCTCAATGGACAACTCAACCTCTCTCTCAGGAGGCAAACCAGGCAACTCGCTCGGAAACACATCCCCAAACTCTCGCACTACAGGAATATCCTCAATCTGTACCTGATCCCTCCTGGAATCTAACACAACTGCTAGAAAAGCCTCACAACCTTTCCTGATGAATCTCTTAGCTTGCATCACAGAAATAACATTATTCACTGAACTAGCACCCAAACCTTTCAGAAATACAAGAGACTGATTTCTATCCCGAAGTACCACTGTCTTCCTATGGCAATCCACTACAGCCCGATACTTACCCAACCAGTCCATACCCAGAATCAAGTCAAACTCTCTGAAGGGCAACTCAATCAGATCCGCTGGAAGCACAACTCACTCAACAATCCGAGGACAACTCCTAAAAACTCTACTCACACTGACACTATGCCCTAATGGACTGGTCACACAAATCTCATAATCTAACTGATCAACTGAATGCAATTTATCAATAACTCTATCTGTGCACAAATATGAGTGTGTGGAACCAGGATCAATTAGAGCATACAACTCAGTGTCATGGAGTAGGAACTTACCAGCAATAACATCAGGCGCATCCTGCTCATCTCTGGCTCTCATAGCATAAGCTCTAATGGCACCCTGAGGAGGATGCTCAACAATCTCAGAAGCAGCACCATCTCTATGCCGACCACCTCTACCTCTACCTCGGCCTCTGCCACGGGTAGCCTGAGAAGCATTCGAACTGACCCTACTGCTCTCTCTCTGGGAACCTGAATCCTCCTGTACTCTCGGACAACCGGCCAACCGATGCTCAGAACTCCCACACCTGAAGCATGCACCAGTGAGCCACCTACACTCACCACGATGCGACTTACTACAATGAGGACAAACTGGTGTAGTCTCAGCTCTACCACCCCTACCAGAACCTGACACAGCTGTAGAACCCTGACGTCTACCTCTAGAAGCCGGACCAGATGCTGACTCATCCTGTGGGTCCCTCGATCTCTTACTCGAAGAAGATCCTCCACGAGAAGAACTCCTCCTCTGAGCTCTCTCTCTCATCACTGTCTCAGACAACTCTGCTCTCACTGCAGCCTCCATAATCTGATAATAGTGAACCCCAGGTATACACATCAAGGAAATCAAAGCAATCTTCAGAGACTCATTTAACCCTGCCTCGAAATGCTTGCATCTAAAGTCATCAGTCATAACTCCTCGAGGGGCATAGCGAGATAACCTGTTGAACTCTTTCTCATAATCAGCTACTGACAATGCTCTCTGTCTCAAACCCAAAAACTGCGCCCATCTCGAATCTCTATAGGTCTGAGTAATGTACTTCTTTATGAACTCACCCTCAAAGAACTCCCAGGTAATCGGATCCGGTAACTGAGGATGCCTGCAAACCAACTCCCACCACTCAAAAGCAGACCCCTGAAGAAGAGCTAATGCACACTCTGTCTGCTGGTCGGGAGGACACCGAATCTCTCTCAGAGCACACTTCACTTTATCTAACCATCTCTCTGCAGTCTCAGACTCACCCAACCCAGTACCATAGAAATCCTCAACTCCTGCTCTCCTCAGATTCTCCATAGGTGCTCTAGGAGCAGTCACTCTCTCCAAAACCCTAGCCATGTCCTGATGCAGTCTAAGCATAGCCTCAAGGGGCATGGCTGCGGCCTCGGGCTGAACCCTAGCATGCTGAGCCGACACATTAACAGAAACAGACTGATCTACAGCGGGAGGATTCACACTCTCGGCGGATTCCTCACGCGCACCATGAGCAGAATTAGAAGCCATCTAAACAAACAAGAAACAACCGTATCAGCCAACACAGATCTAGACACATACATATCTTAGAAACTCAGAACAATCATAACAACACCCAGAAACGCCTAAACCTATGCTCTGATATCACTAACTGTAACACCCCCTTCCCATACGTAGGCGTTCCCATCCGATAAGGAGTGAGAAGCCGTATGAGACAAGGTGTCACCAAGCAAGTACAAAGTATAACATACAATCATTCATAACATACATTCAGAAATACAGAATAATTAAAAACTTTACATGCAGAAAGCAAAAGCTGATCATGCATTACTATAATTAAACTATTACAATAATGATCAAATCAACAAGCTGATATAAATAATATTACATATACAAAATATAGAAACAAAAGCGGAAGCTGATACAGAGAGTTCTATACAAAAAGAATCAATAACTGATACAAAACTGAGCCCTACACTAATCCCTTCTGTGTTGGCTTGATGACGGCGACTCTCTCTAGCAAAACGCCTTCCGCACCTGCACGGGTAAAAACACCGTGCTAAGCGATAAAACGCTTAGTGGGGAAACACACATAATTTATGGACGGCCACTCACAGTGGTCGTCAAGGCATAACACATTCACAATGACAGAATGCAAGGACTGTTGCATAACTCATATAAACATGCCCGTATTTAAATACCATACTTTCAGAATCTCATCATCATATGCATTACAGAATAAACCAACATGTATTTCATCATTAAACTCATTCAGATATTCCATCCAAAGCCATATCAGATCAGAACTTTTCCATTAACATTTAAAGAATACCTGCTGACTCTAGACAGTGGATAACGAGTGTACTGAGGGTACCTTACGGGTACGAATCGAATACTGAGGGTACCTCACAGGTACAAGTCAAATATTATATCATTTATCAGAACATGTTATTTATATACTGAGGAAATATTAAACAAGATTCTATACTGAAGGGTTCGCGAGGAACCAAACGGGGACCTGATCGGGGTCCAAACTGAACTGAGGGCTGCAGCTAAAGACTCTATTAGGCATGCCTAACTATCCACTTACTTGACTCTAGCAGGTTATGCGTCACTGATCACATTTCAGGATATAGAGTATAATTCATCAGAAAATCATGCTATCACGCATATCAAATCATCAAACAGTAAGACATGCATCATACAGCAGTAAAGTCCATTCTGAAGAAATAACAAATTCAGTTCTGAGTTAAAAACCAAGAAATTTCGGAAAAACGAGCAGAGCGGAGAAATGGGCGAGATCGGCTGGTCACTGGGCGTGACTGGCCTTCTCAACATGCAGGTCACGGCGTGACCTAGGGTCACGTCTCGTGACCTGCTTGTTTCCCGCCAATCGCGTTGCGTGATCCTCGCGGATCACGCAATGCTTATGCAGGTCACGGCGCGACCGGGGGTCACGCGACGTGGCGCTGCTTCTCCCTCGCAGATCACGTTGCGTGATCTGCCTCCAACTTCGCAGGTCGCACGACGTGACCGAAGATCACGTCGCGTGACTTGCTTGTTCTTCAGCTGGTCACGCGACTGGCTTCCCAGCAGGCATGTCACGTCGTGACCGAGAGTCACGCGACGTGACTTGCCTTCCTGCGTAGCGAGTCACGCAACGAAGAACAGTACCTAAATTTTCAGGATTTCCAGAATTTCCAGAATCGAGAATTCAACCTCAATTTGATTAAAAACCATTCAAACCTGATCTTACCTTCCAAAACTCATCTCAAACATCATAGGCAATAATTATACAACTCAATTGATCAACTAATTCACCCAATCAATTCAAGATCATATGCATTTAAACTCACAAGAACATAAACCCTAGAAATTTACAGTAAAACATCAAAATCGCACAAATCAATATTCCCAAACCTGGATTCTAACTTCTATCACTTAGCTCCACTAGGTCCAGCAACCTCTTTCCCCTTTGGATCACGTGGAGCCTCAGCTAGAACACAAACACAGTAAATTCAACCCTAGGTTAAACCTAAACTCAAGGAAGAAGAAGATGCAAAAATACAGTAAAACAAAGACTAGATCTTGCACTTACCAAGCTAAGGAATGCAAGGGGAGGATTAATTTCATCAATAGAACCTTGAATCAAAATACACAGTACTTGGGAATAAAGAAAGTGAGGAAGAAGAGGGTGAGTGAGAAAGAACGTGAATCTGTAAGTTTAGGTTCCTTTTCTCTCATTCCCTTTTCTTTTTCTTTTCTTTATTCTAAATATGTATCAGACTCCTATTGGTGACACTAATCACTCACACTAAAATAACCTACACTACACACACCTAAAACCCTCTTCACTTATGCATACCCTACCATGGTATGAACACATGCACACAAATATATCTCATTTAATTAAACACACTAATGCCATGTATGCACCCACATAAAAATAAACCCCAAAATCATACATTTTACTGAAATACCCTTATGAAATACTGTACACATGCGAATGCTTACACATACAGACAGACAGACGAACAGACAGACAGGCTCATTCTACTAGGGGGCAAATGGGGTGTGATAGTGCTACTCCCTCGCAGATCACGTTGCGTGATCTCGCAGATCACGCATCGTCTTCGCAGGTCGCACGACGTGACCGAAGGTCACGTCCCGTGACTTGCTTATTCTTCAGCTGGTCACGTGACTGGCTTCTCAGCAGGCAGGTCACGACGTGACTTGCCTTCTTTCGTAGCGAGTCACGCGACAAAGAGAACTACAACAGTACTTCGATTTTCCAGAATTTCCAGAACAAATAATTCAATCCCAATTTGATTTAAAACCATACAAACCTGTTTTTACTTTCCAGAAATCATCTCAAACAACATAGGCAACAATTATACAACTCAATTCATCAAATAATTAATCAAATCAAATCAAGAACATATGCATTCAAACTTACAAGAACATAAACCCTAGAATTCTACAGTAAATTCAAAATCACACAATTTCACAATTAAACATTCCCAAACCTGGATTCTAAGCTTCTAACACTTAGTCCCACTGCTCCCAGCAACCTCTTTGCCTTTGGGATCGCGTGGAGCCTCAGCTAGGACACAAACACAGTAATGAACATCAACATGCAACCCTAAATTAAAACTCAACCTAAAGAAGAAGATGAAGAATTACAGCAAGATAAAGACAAGGATATGCACCTACCAAGCTAGGGAATGCCAAGAGAGATTAACTTCACCAATAAAATCTTGAATCCACACATAAGAGCCCTTAGGGAAAAGGAAAGGAAAAAGAAGAAGACCAGTGAAGAAAGAACGTGAATCTACCAATTCCTTTTCTTTCTTTCCTTTTTCTTTTTCTTTCTTTACCCTAAGTAAGTGTCCATTTCTTATTGGTGGAGTTAACCACTCACACTTAAATTCCACATACATCACACACACCTAATGCACTTATAATTAAAGTACCCTACAATGGCATAAACACACACACACCCAAGTATTTCTCACTTAATAAACACACTAATGCCATGTATGTACCCCCATAATAATAAAACCCAAAAACATACATTTTACTAAAATACCCTTATGAAATGCTGAACACATGCGAATGCTTACACATACAGACAGACAGACAGACAGACAGGCTCATTCTACTAGGGAGCAAATGGGGTGTGACATGCATTCCATGGCCTCCCTTGATGAATGTGTTACTAGATTAGGGGAGGTAACAGATGAGGATCTGGTTCTTGAAGTCCTCATGAGGCTGCCTTTTACACTACCACCTATTGTGCTTGATAATTCAGAGGGATTAACGATGTAGTGAGATATTCCCTATTCTTTCGAGGCGGGGTCTTATCTTTAGCCTTTGCTTCTCAGTATCATGATCTTTTGACTGAATTACTAGAGAAAGCTACTATACCCTTTCTGGGAATCATTTTGTAACTTCTACCAGCACATATAGAGGATGGACACCTAGCCCCACAGTTGATAACAGGACCTGGCCACTAAGGCACCCGGCCGGCGAGAGCAGTAGTAAGGTCTAGTTCAGATGTGTATGGATTTTAAGCAATATGTTCCTTTTTAGAACAGAACTAGGAAATAATATCAATGAATGAATTTAGTTTTATTTCATTTCACAACATTGTGCCCGTTCCAGTACGATTTCAATATACATGATCACCATTTAACACTAATTCAAAAATGCCAAACTACATTCATTCACAGAGCCAAATCCTGATAGCATCAACTCCTGTTACCAATCAGCCCTCTCGGGTTTTCTTGATTGGATATTTTCTCTCATGCCTCTAATTTTTGCCCAGGATGCCTTTTTTCGGTTTTCACCCTGACGAGGTGCCCAATTTTAGCAAGGACACCTTTTTTCGGGTTTCGACCCACGGGACTTTTATTCTCTTCTTTTGATTTTATTGTCTTTAGACATGGAACCTTTTGAGTCTATCAATATTGATCGGTTCTTTGAATTCGTTACCATCGCTATCTAATAGAATCGCAGCTCCTTTTGATAACAGCTTCTTGAGGACGAATGGTCCTTCCCACATTGGTCTGAACTTTCCTCTGATATCAGGCGCACCTGGTCTCATCTGCTTGAACACCAAATCCCCTTCCTTCAGGGGATGCTTCTTGACTTTCTTTCCAAAGGATCTAGCGAGACTCTTCTGATAAATTTGGTTATGGTAATAGGCTCTCAATCTGTTCTCATCCAACATGTTTAAGTGCTGTAACCGTTGTTGTGCCCATTCAACTTCTGGGATCTGAGCATCCATGACCACTCTTAGTGACTTGAGTTCAACTTCGACTGACAATACCGCCTCCGTTCCATACACCAAAGAGTACGGTGTGGCTCCTGTAGATATTCTGGTGGTCATTCTGTAACCCCAGAGTGTAAAAGGCAGCTTTTTCGCCCAATCTTTACAATTCTGAACCATCTTGGCTAGAATCCTCTTGATACTTTTGTTGGAGGCTTCTACTGCCCCATTAGCTTGAGGGTGGTATGGGGATGACTTGTGATGTTCAATACCATACTTATGGAACAATTTCTTCATCTCGGTCATAAACTGGACCCCGTTGTCAGATACCACGTGATGTGGGAGAATTACCTACATATCAAATTTTTCTCAAAGAATTTCCCCATATCCCTAGCATCAACTTTTTTGAAAGACTCAGCTTCTACCCATTTGGTAAAATAATCAATGGCGACGATGATGTATCTTTGTCCATTGGAAGCCGTAGGACGAATTTCCCCAATAATATCAATCCCCCAAGCTGCGAACGACGAAGGCGATGTCAAATTATGCAATTCTGAGACAGGCAAGTGCCTTAAATCTGTGTACTGTTGGCACAATTGACACTGCTTTACATACTTTGAGCAGTCCTTATCCATGGTGAGCCAGAAGAACCCTTGCCTCATAATCTTCTTTGCCAATGTCAGCCCGTTCATATGGGCTCCGCATATGCCAGCATGAGCTTCTTCCATTACCCTCTTGGCCTCTTTCTCATCTATACATCTCAACTGGATACCATCAGCCCGCCATTTGTATAATATCCCATTTACACAAATGAACTGGGTAGACAATTTGAGAATCATTCCCTGATCTTCCTCGGTAGCTTCCTCTGGAAAAGTCGTATTTTCTAGATAGTTCATAATGTCGTAATACCACGGCTTCCCATCCGGTACTTCTATTTCCATGACTGATTTAGATTCCAAGCTAGGTCTCTCAGAGCTAGAAATCAAAACCGGCCTCATAACTATCCCTTCTAGATTGTCCCACATTGACACTAAAGTGGCGAGCGCGTCGGCCAACTGATTTCGTCCCTTGGAACGAAATGGTGTCACACCCCAAATCGGGCCTAGTCGGAATATGATGGCTCGGTCGGAATGAGTGAGGGTAATTCGGTAATTTGTACATGAATAATATGGATAATAAGGATTTATTTGCTAAGAAACTAAATAAATGAGTTAAGTGAAGGAATTATTATGGTGTGCTTGTAGTGTATGGTAGTAGGATGTAAGTGGCTTATAAGGAAATGTTATGGTGTTAGATAGGTTTGGTACCATGGAGATATTAGTATAAGAGATGCTTGTGTGTGTTTGGTGTATGGTGCTTGTATGTATGAATGTTAAGATATTTGTTGGGAACCAATGAGAGTTTGCCAAGTGGATTGAGTGGATAAGCATTGAAGGAAAGAAAGAAATAGGGAAAGGAAGGAGAGAGAAAGCAGATTTTCTTGCTTTTCCCGTTCCTCTCTTCCTCATGGGTTCGTTTCCTCTTTCTTTCCCCATTATTGCTCATCTTTCTCTTCTCTTTATTAGCTGGAGTTTGTACAAGATTGTGGGTGTTTTTGATTGAAGTTTGGAGCAAGATTGTAAAGGTAAGTTGAGGTTTTAGGGTTTCCTGCGTTTTGGAATTTCCTTCTTCTTATTCTCTGGCTTTGTTTAAGTTAGGGTTTTTGGGTTAAGAGTAATTCTTGGGTTTTTTATTTGTGTAAGCTTTGGCTAATAAGAGGAAGTATAAAGGCAAGATAAGGGTTGAGGATCAAGCTTGAAGAAGAGTGGTTTTTGCTTCAATAAGGTTTGGGAGCTATTTGAGTTATTTTATCCAGGCTTTTCAATTAATTTGCATGTATGCTTTGATTTGTTTAAATTCTGGAAAATAGATGATGAGTATTAGGTTAGAATGAATGTTTATTGTATGGGTTTTTAATTGTGAGGAAAGGATATGCATGATTATAGAATTAATAAATTGATTGTGAGAATTGGTTGAATGTACTGTCAAGTTTGTGATTTTCTACATTTTGAGGTTTCAATACGTGAATAGATTATATGATTGGAAGTAATTGTTGAAACCTTGTGCTTTATATTGGTTAAGATGTTTGGGAAGTTCTATTTTGAGGTAAGATTGGATTCAAGTTTGGTTTGAGTGAAAATGGTTTTGATTTGGATGTTTGGATTTTTCCTGTGTTTTGCTGAGAACTGAAGATCACGACGCTGTCGCGAGCGCGACAATGTCGCGAGTATGACAGAGACGTGAAATCCAGCTCTCGCGTGTTGAGGGCAAGTTCACAGATCGTGAACTGTGAAGAGAAGTGAGCAGTGCTCACGAGTGAGCAAGGCTCACGGCGTGAGCTTAGCTCACGTGGCGTGAGCAAGGCTCACGGCGTGAGCGGAGCCTTGCGTGAGCAAAGCTCACACAACGTGAGAATTGCTCACGACGTGAGTGAAGCTCACGTGGCGTGAGGGATGCTCATGAGGCGTGAGCATTTTGGGCAGTGCTCACGCGTCGTGAGCAACCTTCACGTCGCGTGAAGGTTGCTCAGGACCCGTGTCCCGCGCATTCTGTCTCGATCGCGACAGAACCTCCATTTTGCCCTGTTTTTTTTCTCTTCTGTGCTCTATGTTCCGAAAAATGAATTTTAAATGTTTTTGTCATGGTTTTCTTTCCCGTATGCTATGTGAACTTGTTTATATGCCTATTATTATATGGATTTTGCTTAATAAATTAGACGATATAATTTGAAACATAACTTGGATTATTTTCTGAAGTGAGAGTAATGAAATGATAATATGTTCACACTTGTTTATGATAGGAGTAGTAAGAGGGATTCCAGGTAGTCTAATATCTGATTTAAGTTGTATAATTTGGTTTATGAATACTAATTAATGTAAAGTATAACGCATGCTGTATTTTGATATACAATTAATCTTTGAATAATTAATATCATGGGTAAAATTTCATGTTATTCTTGGTTGAATGCTCTTGGGTTATGGATATAATATTTAATGATGATGGTGATCTGTATTACACGCCGTGTTTAAAAAAATGAAGAAATTATAAAAGTTAAGTTCATAATTGGTTACTCTCGAATAGGTTATATTAAAATATAAAGTATGTCATGCCTATCTTTAGTCAGATCCTGCTCTTAGGATAACATGCTGTGCTTAGATGTATATTGTATAATTTCCTGATTTGGATTATGCGCTGTGAATTATTGGCATATTATAATTCTATCTTTAATTCTGATATGTTGTAGAATCTTGGATGTGTTAAAATGTATTGGTTGAGTTATATTACACGCTTTATAATGTGAATAGTATGGGGTATGATTGATATTATGTACTTATGTATTTGGATATTAGACTCTAGATCATGCATAATGACATGTTTATATAAATATACGCAGTATTGTGTATGATGAACTTTGTCGTGTGACTTGAACATGATTTGTATTAAGCATGACTGATATTATGAATTTCTTTATATGTCTACTATACTCTGGATTAAGTATGATGATATATATATATATTGTCTGATGTGACACATGATTTAAATGATGCATGACCTGCGGGAGTCAGTCTAGTGGATAGTTAGGCATGCCTAATAGAGTCTTTGTAGCTGCAGCGCCCTTTGAACGATTTGGACCCTGATCAGGTCCCACGACTGGTTCCTCGCGAACCCTTTGATATGAAATGTTTTTGGAATGTGGAAAAAAAGACGATGTTGCTTTTCGACTTGTACCTGTATGGTACATTATATGATATGTTCCCTCTGAGGTTTACCCGGTCAGAGATCGGGCTATATGTTCCCTCATGAGGTCTCCCCCTCAGTACTCGTTATCCACTATTATGAGTGTGCAGGTACTTTGATGATTTGTTTTATTCTGTTTGAAATAGCCATCAGAATGTGATATCTGAATGAGCAAGAATCAGTTTATATGTATATGAATATGACTACGGCCTTCAGAAGGTAAATCTGTATTTAGTAAACATGACTTTTCAGTTAACATGCTTATCCGTACTTGGCATGTGATTTATTATTAGTTTCTGAATGCTTTGAAATGATTCGATCGATGTATTTATGCATATGAGTTAAGCATGGTTTTATTGTATACAAGTATGTGAATCAGATCGGTTGTAAGGGTAAGTATATAAGGTGTAATCGTACTTTCTGCATGGTTTTGATATGAATGTGAAATGATGTGATTATGCCTTCAGTCTCCGTTATGGGAGTGTGTATAGCATGATATGCTGTGTATTAGAGTTGTGCAGCAGAAGTGTGGTGTTTTGGATGATTTTCTTGGGGTATGTGGCTCAGCATGATAATACTGGTGTCGTGTTTTGGGTTATGACTGTTTTGGCCATTCCTGATATATGTATATGATCATATGTGTGAGTTTCCGAATGAATGCCTTTATTATGCAAATCTGTTTAGTCATATGTTTTGAATATCCGCAATTGCCGTTTGAATGTATTTTGCCTTGACGACCATTGTGAATGGCCGTCCATATTATTATGTTTGTTTTCCCCACTAAGCGTTATCGCTTAGCACGGGTTCTTTTTCCCGTGCAGGTGGCAGGTTTGTTCTATTCGAGTCGCGCATCTGCAGAGTCGGCCATGTAGGAGCTAGAAGTCTTGTATCTTGTTCATCTTCTGTACCTCAGCTTTTGTATTTCTGTAGTATTGTTTGTGTAATTAATTATGTATTTATCTTGAGCTTTCTTTTGGAAATGTAATAGTTAGTATGTCTTTATGTTGAGTTATTCCTTTATTTTATTTAGTTTGCTTATGCTTCTGTTGACTGGTCGTATTTATGCTTCTGTGCATGCTTCTACTTAGTGCTTGCGCATATGTGAGTTATTGCATGATCAGTCTGCGACCGCAAGTCAAAGTAAGTTTTCAATTAACCCATATTTTCGTATGTGTGTTATGTATGGTTGTATACTTCCGCATGGTGCTTATGCTTATCTGTGTAAGTGAGCGTCGGGTAACACGTCCGTCGGCGTCCTACCAACGGGGGCGGCGATGGGGGTGTTACAAATGGAATGTACACACTTCAAACTGACTACTCAGGTCTCCTAAGTGCTTAATGTACGGCATTAGCCTTTCTTCTTTAACAGCTCATTCGCCTCGAATTTGATTGATCACCAAACACTTCCACTTTCTTTGCCCCCAAGGCTATTAACGATTCCGACCCAAAAGTACATGCTTCATACTCGGCTTCATTATTAGTAGCTTTGAACCTCAGTTTCTTTGCCAAAGGGAGTTTCTCATTATCCGGGGTGGTCAAAATGACTCCTACTCCTACCCCCTTATTGTTCACAGCCCCATCAAAGTACAGTTGCCATCCCTAAACTCCGATGGCTGTCACATCCTCATCTGGAAAATTGAACTCGTATGAGTCTCCTTGAATTGGATGTTCTACTAGGAATTCTACCACTGCACGCCCTTTGATAGTTTTTCGAGTAACGTACTCTATATCAAACTCTTGTAGCAGCTACAACCACCTACCCATTTTTCCAAGTAAGGATGGAGCCTCCTGTAAGTATCTCAAGGGATTCTACTTTGCTACCACCTGTACCTTGTAGGAGTGAACGTAGTGTCTCAACTTCTTAGAGGCCCAAATTACCGCAAGACAGATCTTTTCTACTTTTGCATACTTAATCTCATAAGCCAGGAACTTCTTCTAAGGTAGTAAATAGCAAATTCCACTCCGAATTTTTCCTCTTGGGCCATCATGGCGCCTACAGAACCATCTTTTATAGCTAAATACAAAATCATTGGTTTGACTGACTGTGGTGGTCTCAACACCAGTGGTTTCAGTAAGTATTCTCTGATAGTATCGAAAGCTCTCTGACAATCTTCGTTCCACACTACAGGTTGATATTTCCTTAAGATTTTTGTCACCATCCTCTGATAAGTGGCTCCTGCATTTTTGTTTAGGCCAAAGGGCATTACCCGATAAGCATACGTCCCCCACTCCATGATGAAAGCCGTCTTAATTCGGTCAATTATTTTATTGAGAATTTAATTGTATCCCGCATAACCATCTCCAAAGCTATACATCTTGCAAGTAGCGGCGCTGTCTATCAACACATCTATATGGGGCAACGGAAAGTTATCTTTCGAACAAGCCTTATTCAAGTCCCGATAATCTACGCATATCCTTACCTTGCCATTCTTTTTTGCTACGGGGACAACATTGGCCAACCAAGTTGGATACTGCACCTCAACTAGAAATTTGGCTTTGATTTGCTGGCGAATCTCCTCTTTTACTTTATCTGCCCATTCCAGCCTAAGCCTTCTCAGTTTCAGTTTAACAGGTTTATGATCTGGATATGTAGGAATAGCGTGCTCTGCGACTTCCCGATCAATTCCTGGCATATCTTCGTAGGTCCAGGCAAAGACTTTTTCATATTTTTTTAATATTCTCTCAAATTTTTCTTGCTCTTCAGGAGTTATGTCAGATGCCATCAAGATTTTTGAGGTTCCAAGAATAAACAGAGTAGCATCAATCGAGCTAATGTCAAATATAAATGGATTATGATCATGCATAATGAAATCGTTAAAGTTTGATTTATTAATAACACTAAAAAATGTCACTAACATTATTAAAAAAGTTCAGAACTAAGAAGGAAAGTCTAAACTATCATCTTCCTCTCTCCGCCGACGCAGGTGTTGTTACTGACGGTCCATAATCAACTTCAGGGCCTATCATTCCTTCCTTCTTAGGCGCTTAGTCCATCTTATTCTTTCCCTCTCGCTTTTTTGGGTCAGAGATCTGCTTGGAGTCAATCAGATCTTGAATGACATGTCTTAAAGCCTTGCAATAATCTGTGGTATGCCCAGTGTGCTGGTAGAAGGCGCGATACTCATCCCCTTTATGATCGGGCTGTCCCTAGCTTCTGGCGGGCCTAGCTGGCAATGGCTGTAATATCCCTTCCTTTATAGCCTCTTGAGGACCCAGGACAAAGATTTGCCAAAATTAGAAAAATACCTTTGTCTCACCTCCATGGTTGGCACTTCCACAATCTTTTCCTTTTTTGGGTCTGGCACCAGTCCTGGAATGCGATCTCTTAGAGGATGGCAGTAGTCTGTTTGATGCCCTGAATACTGGTGATACGCGCAGTACCAATCTACTCTATGTCTAGGGCGTCCTTGACTTAGGGCAGACCCGGCCGGCAAGGGTTGTAACTTCCCTTTCTTGACGAGATGGGTGAAATGCCAAGATAATGGCCTACCCGAGATAGTGAGGTAGGGCTGAGTTATTCTAGTGGCTGGGACTTCTGCAACCTCAGCATTTGCCTTACTATTGTTAAGGCCTCCTGAGCTTTCATCTTTTGGAGTACACATGATTACAGGGTCTTCATCCTCCTCGGACATAATGCTATATTCTAAAGTAGGCTTCCTATTTCGTCCTTGCTCAACCGGGGAATCAAGTGATCTCTTACCTCTAATCTTAGAAGGAAAAGGAGGTACTGGAGCTGTCGCTATATGAGCCTTCTCGATTGTGGTCGGCTTTCCTTGGTTGAGAGTTATTGCCATAAGCTGAGCTTGCAGAACAAGTGCCATGGCATCCATCCTTTCTTTGACCATAGCCATCATCTTTGTTTCAAGCTCCTTGAACCTTCTATCCAACTCCTGGGCAATTAGGGCACGAGTCTCTTCATTCTGTTGTGAAGGGCCAGCCATTTCTAATGCCTTTAGATGCTCTGGTAAGAACGCTAAAACTTTGTCAGCCCACGTGAACTCTGATCGCTCCTTAGATAACTATTGGGATCCCCTAACCACCCAAGCAAATGGTCTATAATGGCTAAAAATCAAGGAGTTAGAATGATGTATGAATAATATGTAATGCATGATCGTGCTGTGCAACAAATGGTATACACTGACTGAAAGAGATTACAATGATACATGTGAAACATTCGAAAAACTATACACAGGATAATATGTACATGTAATAATTATATACAAAGAATAAGATGTATACATAGGGAGGAAATAAATAAATTTTATTTGTGCATGAATGACATGAATATGCAATGCATCATCCATAACCATATGTAAGCAGATAGATCCTTCCAACCTTATTGCCCCCACACACGAGATCGTGCGGTCTCTGTCTTAGGTGGGCTTGATCCATGGGTTAACAGGAAACCCGATGGATGCGCATGGTGCTCAGTGAAAAACCGGCAGCATAACCTCTCTTAGCTAATGTGCATACGCATGGTTTTTGACCATCATGTATTTAGGCAGTCCGAATAAGTTGACATGGGCCTATCGGGGCATGAAAGCCTTTGATTAGGTGATCGAATCAAATTATCAATACATAATGATCCACAAAGCAAGCGTAGTATTAAGGTTCATACCACATAGGAGAAGTAACTATTTCCATTACGTGAGCTTTAGTCAAGGTGATGTTACTTTAGGGCTACCCAAGCATGGTCCCTGCCAACGGGTCTACATCACGAGCGTGACGACTGATCGGGTCTCCATTTAATATACCATGATGGTATGAGGCTTGGGCTGGTGATTATCCTTAACACTTCCCTACATTGAGTGAACGCAGGGTCGTGCTTCGGGAACGGACCGGGGCTGATAGAGGGACCAAACTAGCATAGATCTAAGGCTCTAATGCGATGCAATGCAATTACGAAAAAGAATGAAATTTTTAAATTAAAACTCAATTATAAATTTTAACCAAGGTACTTTTGAAGTGAAGTCTCGAGTATGTCCCCAGTGGAGTCGCCACTGTGATGCATGCCGAACCCTAAGGCGCCTCGAGGGCCCGCTTTTAGGGCGATCGGGTGGAGGTTCATGAAAACTTGTAAGGTATTTACAAGTGCGTCTATTTTGGGCAACAAGGAGGTTTCTTGGAGTCGCCACCCAATAGAACATTGGGACAGGTCGTCTAGCCTCGGTGAGCCTAAGAAGGTGCATAATATTCATTTTGGGCAAGCCAAAGGGATCTTGGAGATATCATCCCAATACAACATTGGAATGACCCTCTACCCCGTGGAGCCTAGGATTGTAAATTTAAGTCTTTTGGTGGGACACAAGAGATATTTTGGAGATTCCAACCTAATGAAACACTGAGATGGACCTCTAACCTCATTGAGCCCAAGACCAAAATGAGTTCGGGACTTCCCATTTATTCATACCTTGGTTAATTTTATAATCAAGTTTTGAATTTATCATTTCATCCCATTTCTCATTCATTTTAATGCAATTAATTAAAGCATATGTCAATCACGTAGAGGAAGCGATAAATAAAAGCGTAAATAAAATAAAGTATATGTAAAAATATTATAACAAAACTAGGGGCGGAATACAACCCCCATTGTAAATAAAATACAAATCATGCATAAATCGGGATATTCATTAATGATGAGCACATTGGTCCTCGCATGCATATTTATTATAAAATAATTTTGATGTGATGATTTTATTTTGGATAGAGAAAATTGAGACATTGGTCCCATTTTTATTTAGGAAAAATTCCAAATTAATTAATAAAATTGCTTTTGTGATTTTCTTTTTAGCGTGCCTAAAATAAACAATTTTATTAAAGATTACATGGCAAAATAAATGAAATATTACAAAATAAAGCAATTAAATATCTAACCAAAATGAACCTTCTGGATCTCCTCTTGTGCTCGCAAAAAAATGCCCAAGTAAAGAAAATAAGTTTTGACGAAAAACAAAATATAAATGAAATAATGTTAGTAATTAAATCAATTAAATAAATTAATGATAAAATGAGATAAAGTAAAGAGAGATGGCATCAAAAATGGATTAAATGAATTGAAATATTAATAAACTAAAATAAATGGGAAAAATGCATTATAAATGACAAATGAATTAAAAGATATGATTGAAATAATATAAAACGTGTTAACGAATTAATATATGAAAATATGCACATGATTAATAATCACAATGAAAATAAATAAATAACAATAAATAAAACATGTGACAACGATAAAAAGAATGATAAAAATGAATAAGAGAACAATGAAAATAATTAAATGAATGACATGATTAATTAAATATGTTCACAAATGATGTAAACCATTTACATGGTAAAAATATCAATTAAAATGAATTTATTAATTACATGTTAAAAATAAAGTGAAATAAATTAATTATATGCTAAAAATAATAAACAATCAATATTTACATGAATAAAAATAAAATAATATGATAATATTAACAATAGTAATGAAAATAATGACAGAGAATGATAATAAACTAATAATGGCAATAATATTATATAAACATAATAATATAAACATTAAATGGAATAAACCTACATAGAATAAATAAATAAGAATAATAATGAAAATATACATGTTAATAAATTAAATATAAACAAAATAAATAAAGGAAAATAAAAGATTCAAGCCCAGAATGTTTACCCTCAGAGTTTCGGATTCAATGAAGGTAAAATGATTATCGATTTCTTTGTTTGATGATTTGCAATATTAGAGTGTAATATGATGAAAATGTTGGAATTTTATTCCAAGAAAAAATAGGATGAAAAAATGATAAAAAAATTCTTTAAGAACAAAGAATTGATTTTTTTGCCTAAAGAAATGATTTTGATCACAAAAAAGATTTTTATTGATTAAAATAAAGAAAAATGATTTTAAGAACAAACAATCACTTTGTTTGTATCAAGAAAAAAAATGAATAAAAGTCTTATTTTAAAAAATCAAATGAAAAAATTAGATTTTGATAACAAACAATTATTTTGTTTGTCTCAAAATTAATTTTTCATCAAAAAGAGATTCAAAAGAAAATTAATGGAAAAAAGTTTTATTGAATACAAATAAAAGATTAAAAAGAATTTTGAGAACAAATAATTGTTGTATTTGTCTCAAAAATTAAATCAAACAGCAAAACTCCTTCCAAAATATATGTTTAGAAGAAATTATGTTGGAAAAAGAAGAAGAATTGAACTATTTTTTTTTGTTTTATTGGGGAGAAATCTGAAAAATTACAGAGAGTTTGAGAGGAAGAAGAAGAGAAAAAGATGAAGAAGAACCCTAGAAAAAATCCCCCCTTTTAAGTTTTCTTCTTATTCTTTTTATATCAAGAAAATAGGAAAAAAATGTTAATTAAAGGGATAAAACTTAATAAAATCAGATACTAACAATTTTAAATTTTAAAAATTGAAAAAAAAACCTGAAAATCTCTTTAAAAAGTCATAAAAAATCGAATTTTGTGGAAAATAATCAGAAAAAATCAATTTTGGGGCAAAATGCCCATTTTTCGGCTGAACAGGGGCTACTGACGCCCGTCGGAGCGCCCGACGGGCGTTCGTAGCGCACGCTGGGCAAGAATGCTCGCCTAGCGTGTGTGCAGAGTTGCGCGGGCGACGCTTGTGCGCCGAACACCGCACGATGGCACTCTGCAGCGCCAGCGCACGCGCGCTCCTGCTCGCTGCTGCAAGGCGTCGCCGCGGCCGATGCTCGAAAATTTTTATTTTTTTTTAATTTTAATTTTTAAAGATTAACTAAAAATACTACATTTTTAAGCCCCCATTGTTCAAAAATAATTTTTAAAAATTTTTTTAATATTTTTTAATTTTTCACTCTAAAATGCAAATTTTAAAGGAAATCATCACTTTTAACCATTTTTCCCGTGACAAGGCATCTTATCATCATTGGGTAACTCTGATCTGGGCTGTCTCAGGACCCGGTGTCTACAGAGCCCTATTAGGCTTAGGGGCAAAAATTCCAAAGGTTTTCAGAGACTTATCACTAGTAATTCATCAGATTCGAGGTGAATAGTCTATTAAGGAAGAATGACTCATCCCATATGTAGAGTATTTGAGGAGGTTAAGCAGCCATTCGGTACTTGCACCTTTCATTTTGTCCCTAGATATGAGATTCAGTTGGCAGATGCTCTCGCAACTGTGGTGTCCATGTGGGATAACCCGAATAGAATAGCCATGAACCTGGTGTTAATCTCAATTTCAGACAGGCCATGCTTTGAGGTTGAGCAGGTAATGGAAGTTTAAAACACTGATGGAAAGCCATGGTACTTCGATGTATAGAATTATTTGGAAAAGTCGGAGTTCCTAGAAGAAGCCAGCGAAAAAGACCAGAGAATGATTCGCAAACTTTCTACCTAATTTATCAGTATAGATGGTGCGTTATACAAATGACAAGCTAATGGTATTCGACTAAGAAGCTTGGATGAGAGGGAGGCTAAGAAAGTTATAAAGGAGACACATGCCGGGGTCTATGGAGCTCACATGAATGGATTAATGTTAGCAAAGAAGATCATGCGCTAATGCTTCTTTTGGGTCACTATGGATATGGACTGTTTGAAATACATCAAGTAGTGTTAGTTATGCCAACAATATGCCAAATTTAAAACTTATTCATTTTTGAACTGTGCAACCTTACCTCTCCTTTGCTGATTGCAACTTGGGGAGTAGATATAATAGGGAAAATACATCCAACAACATCCAATGGGCATCAATATATTATAGTCACCATCGACTATTTCACTAAGTTGGTAGAAGTAGAATCCTTCAAGAAAGTACGTGCTAAGGAAATGGCTAGATTTACCGAAAGAAACCTAATATGTAGATATGGTCTCCCACATCACATCATGTCTGACATTAAGGTGCAGTTCCAGGCTAAAACTAAGAAGTTGCTCTAGAAAAATAATACCCAACATCACAAGTCTTCTCCATATCGCCCGTAAGCCAAAGGAGCAGTAGAAGCAGCTAATAAGAATGTCAAGAGGATATTATTTAAAATGGTACAGACCTATAAAGATTGGGCAGAAAAGCTACCTTTTATACTCTGTGGTTACAGAACCACTGTCAGAACCTCAACAGGAACTATACCATTTTCTTTGGTATATGGTACGAAAGCGGTGTCACCAGTAGAAGTGGAACTTCAATCCTTAAGGGTGGTCTTAGAGGCCAAGATACCAAAGGCAGAATGGGCACAACAACGTTTACTACAATTGAACTTGTTAGATGGTGGTAAAATGCGAGCTTACTACCACAACCAAATCTATCAAAAGAGGCTAGTTTGATTATTCAGAAAGAAAGTCAGAAAGCATTAGTTGAAAGAAGGGGATATAGTCTTTAAGCAGGTGAGGCTAGGAGTGCCACACATTCGAGGAAAGTTCCGGCCAACATAGGAAGGTGCCTTTGTGCTAAAGAAGTTATTATCAAAAGGAGACACAATCTTGACAAACAGGGATGGAAACGGGTTCAAAGAACCGGTCAATATTGATAGATTGAAAAGGTTCCATGGCTAAAGACTAAAAAAACCAAAATAAGAGAACAAATGTCTCGCGGGTCGAAAATTGAAAAAAGGCGACCTTGCTATAATTAGGCACCTTGCTAGGGTGAAAACCAAAAAAATGCATCATGGGCAAAAATTAGGGGTTAAGAGAAAATATCCAATCAACAGAAGCCGAGAGGGCTGATTGGAAACATGAGTTTAATGCTTACAAGGTTTATTCTGAGACTAGGCATTGCCTAACATTTTTGAGTCTATATCAAATGATGATCATGTATAATGAAATCATGTTGAAATCTATGCAATTTTGCAACAAGATATAAAACAGAGAAATTCAAATCATGTTATCTAGTTCTCTTATAAAAAGAGATAATTAATCTTTATTGAATTTATGTGATCTGAATAACTATTTTCTATTGCTCTCACCCGTATGATAGTTGAGCCAATGAGTCTAGTTGTCGACTGCAGGGCTAGTCACCCATCTCTTGTATGCGGTTGAAGTGGCAAAATCATAATCCTCTTTCTTTAAAATGTTCCTCCTAACTAGAAATCGTGCCCAGAGTTCATGATACCTGGAAATAAAGGCTGCAGATAGAATGCCACCCTGGAAAGATAGTGGGCACCTCATAATGTCTTGCCAACCACCAAATTGTTGAACACAACGAGCAACGATATAGAAAGTGGCTTTATGAAGCCCACACAAGGGAACACATCCTGAAGGACTGTCTTGAGTCACCAAATTGGGGAGCAGCTAGGTACATATAAAACTAATGTCATCATTGGTAACATTATCCAGTCGAGCAAAGCCTTCATTAGGCGACTTAAAGGAATACAGTCGCTGCCTGGGAAGAAAATGCCTCAGCGAGTAGGTGCTAATGACTCTAGGGGCAGGCTCTGATAATAGTCTCAATTTCTCTTGTAGCCATACCTGAAAAGTAGAGAAATGCAGAAAACCTAAAAGTACGCATGCAGAGCGTTGACTGATTATCAATGATATGATGCTTATTAGGAGGGTTTTTCATTATATCGTGGATTTAAAGATATCAATGATAGGATGCTTATGTTAGTGGTTATGCCCTAGGCCAAACATTTGGACCTTGATGTAATCATTACTTTTTCATTTATATAATGGTTTTCTTCGCATTGATATTATTGGCATGTTACATTATTGTAATGTTTATGAATAACAATGTTATTCATGTTGTCCCTAGTCATTTATCAATAAAGGGCATAAAGATAAATTAAGACTAGTATAGATTTGCATTGATAATCATGGGATGATTATATATGTTGATATAAATCAAATCTATATGTACTTGCTAGAGAACAAAGTACTGGATAGACCCACTATAAGATCACTTCATGGGTTAATGTCATAAGTGATCTTATAATAGATATATTATTGAATCCTTTGACCTGAGGTTATCATAGTTTCCTACATAAGGATCATTATGTTTTGACATAATCAAACGTTATCTTTAATAGGATAATTATAAAGTTTATGATCGGACATAATGAGAATTATGAGGAGGAAAGTGAATAATCAAGATGGAATTTGTCCCTCTCTTATGAGAGAGATATCTATTGGGCCCCTCGATAAGTAGGACTCTAAAATACATGGCCGTGCTCAAATGAATTGATAGTGTGATCAATGTCATTTGAATTTATCAGTCTACTTGGTGATCGAGAAATTATATGTTTGAACAATTTAAGTTTGACATGGACCATGACTTATGTTCGAACAAGATATCGTGTGACAAAAGGATAATAACATGTTCTATTGCAAGGTTAAAATCGGACTAACGATATTTATATTATTTGGGTAGTCATAATGTCTTGCTAGAGACCAATTATGACTTGTGGGCTTTTATGGGATTAGGCCCACTGCCAACATAATATAAACCTATTGGGTCACACACCAAGAGCAAAACGAACAGAATGGATTTTATTGGGTTATTTCGGAATAAAATATAAATATAGGTATTTATATTTAATTTCGAAATTACATATTTATATATATATATTTATGCATATAAATATCTCTTATTTTGAATATGAGATAATAATATGTATTAATATATTATTTCTTATTATTTAGAATAATAAATAAATAAATAAATATATATATATATAAATATATGTATATATATATATATTATATCTTAATTTTGAATTAAGAGATAATATCCTCATTTATCTTTTCCTAAGAGGAAAAGGATTTGAAAATATACATACAGTTATATATGAGATATATATGTTAAGGAAAAAGAGTTTAACCCTGATAAAATAACCTTTAATCACGTTATTCTTATATAACAAGTTCTAAAGAGTGGCTGCGATCTGCTTCATCTTTAAAAAAAAAAGAAAAGAAAACAGCAGCCATCGTTCTTCTTTGAGAAAGAAAGAAAAGAAAACAGAACCAGCCACCATTACTCTTTGAGAAAGAAAGTAAAGAAAATCCATTCGTATTTAAGGGAGCTAGCACCCCTGCGACTTCTGTGCATTTGTTCGTGCGTGTGGATACCGATAGAGGACGTTCGTGTTAAAGGCAGCGTCTTCAGTCCGAATCAAAAGGAGTTAATTTCATTCTAAAGGTTAGTAATTTTAATCTCTTCCTTTTGAATCAATCGAAAATACTTGGATCCTGTTTCGGGTTTCGAATTTTATTCCGCTGCGTTGATGTTGATTTAATCCGTTGAAACCCAATAGCTTATTAGGAGGGTTTTTCATTATGTCGTGGATTTAAAAGTGCAAAGGTGAGTGAGGAATTTGTGTGGAGGATTGGTCAAGTTATGGAATTAGAGGCTTCTGGCGAAGGTTCTGTCGCGAGCGCGACAGAGGACTCTTACAGAAGTCTACTTTATTCGGGATTTTATTTGGATTTTTAGTTGGGTTTGGACAAGTGGCAGCCATGCAAGGAGTTTGGAAGGGTTTGGGACACATGTCTTAAGAAAGACATGTGGCATTGAGAGGATGTGCCAAGTGGATTTTTGCTTGCACTATAAGTGAGTTAAGTGGGAAAATTTGTCCTCTAGTGGATTGCATGCATTTTGGCTCTTTTTCCCTCTCTTTCTCGGTTTTTCTTTCCTTTCTTCTTTGATTCTAGTTTTCCTTTGGTTAATTTTTGCATTTTGGGATTGGATTAATTAAAGAGTATTAATGAGAAATAAGTCTTGACGGTAAGTGTATTTGGATTAGCGATTTCTGCTTCTTTCCCTTTTTATGGTTTGTTAGATGAGTTATGGACTAAGAGTTTATGTTTGATTTAGGATTTTTTATTAGAAGCTGAGATTATAAGGATTCTGAAGGGCAAGGACAAGGTCGAATTGTGGAAGCGTTTTAGCTGCTTCCAGAGGTCGGGATTGTGTGCTTATGATTTCTGCATGTGTTTATAGTTTAAGAGTATTTGATGCATGTTGTGATTTGAGTTGGATTTTTGGTGTTGCATGTGTTAATAGTTTGTTTGTTATTAATTTTAGACCCTATTTTGATGCATGTTGATGTTTGCTACGCCTTGAGTGGGTGTGAGTAGCATGTCTATATGATTTTGATTGTTCATGTTCATGGCTTGAATTTGATATATGAATGCATTAGTATTGATTAATGCCTTGAAATATTTATAGCATTCTGTATGTTGATATAAGCATGTTTGAGAGTGTGATTAAATGAATCGTAAGTTGCATGTACAAGTTGTGTGTTGTGAAGTTTGGATTTCAGAGTTGCGTTTTGTCGCGAGCGAGATAATGGTCGCGAGTGCGACAGAATGCATTGGGCGAAGTCTACCTGCATGTGTCGCTAACCCTACCGAGTTCTCTCGTGCATGGCCAAGCGATGCCGTGTCTGGCCGTGAGCGCGAACAGTGTCGCGAGAGCGACAAGGATCACGTGCGTGATAGCTATGAGAGTTATGTTCTGTTGCGAGCGCGATATTGAGCAATTTTTACAATCTTGAATCTGTTTTGCTTATCTTTTTGTGGCATTGCATTAGTGCATGTTTGTACATGTTTAGTGAAAATTATTTGTTTATTAGAAGTACTTATGAATAATTGTATGTTAGATGATTTATCAGTTGTTCATAATGGAATTATCATGGGATTATAGAGTTGACACTTGATTTTTGAGTCCATGTGTATAGTTGTTATGTTAAGCCAGTTCGGTCAAGGTAGTGAATAGATAAGCATGCTTATTAAGGGTTAGAGTTTTTGCAGTTGCTCTTGTTGACCCGTATGGTGTCACACCCCGTTCTCCCCCTAGTAGTTTGAGCCATGTGTGTGTGGCCATTTGTATGTGTGCATGTGTGAGTGTCTTGGCATGTGTTAAGTGTATTTTGGGTAATATGCATGTTTTGTGAGCTTTATTAGAGTGTGGGTGCATATATGATATTAGGATGTGAGTATTTGGCTCTTTTAAGTGTGTGCATGCTCATAAGGGAGTAGTGTGTGTATTAGTGAGGGTTAGTCTTGTGTGTAGTGTCTTGCATGAGTGTAGGGTGTGAGTAATCAAGATCCACCAATCTTAGGGTGACAAGTGGTTAGGGTTTTAGGGATTTGGTATAAATAGAAGGAGAGAGAAAAAGGGGACAACCATTTTTGCTACCTTTCCCATTTTTCTTCCCTTCTCTTTACCTCTTCTTCCTCTTTTCCTCTTCAAGTGTGCCCTAAGCTTGGATCCTCGTGGTTTGGTGGAATTTGATCATCTCCCAAGCTTTGATTGGTAAGTTGTTAGTTAGGTTTCTCTTCTTCTTCATCTCTTTTCTCTGAATTTGATTGCATGTATTCTTAACTTAGGATTTTTGTGTGTTTGTTTGGTTCTTAGGTTTTCGGGTTTAGAAGAGCCTGTTGAGCATTTTCTATAGATGCTAATGACCGCAAGTATACGGTGTACCGGAATAGTACTTAAGAATGTCGATCCCATGAGGAACGTGATTTACACACTATTACTACCTAATTTTAATCTTGTTTACAATGTTCAAATAATGGTAAAGTGATTTTAAACTATTCTAGAATCTAAATTAACTAAACTTAGTTATTGATAGTCAAAGAAGATAGAAAGATAAATGAATAACTAAAGAATATGAACTTGATTTCATCATTTTGATCAATGTCGCGGGGCAGCCGTGCTACCTCTTCGTAGCGCCTTATTTTTATTTATGATTATCAATCGGTAATTTTAATATATCAATTTATGAAATAAGGTATATTTTGCATGATATGATATAAATATGATTTATTATGTTTATGTATGATGTCTTTGCATGGTGCATAGCATGGCCAATTGAACCTTTTGTGGATGAATTTTATTTTATCTTTTTAAGGGTTTGTAATTTTAAATACGACCTGCGTGTCGTTAATTTTGTTGTAATCTTTATTTTATTCAATAGTTGTAGTAAGATATCTTTGTATTATTATTGTAATGAAGACGAAGAGCAACAATGGAGATCAATCCAAATCCATGGCGATGGAGGTGCAAGATGGAAGATTTTGATAAAGTCCATTTTTCACACCTAGGATTGACCTTTGATCTTCATATTGGCTTATGAGGATCAATATAGATTTGGCCATGCTATGACACGGTTTTATATATATTATGCATATGTTCTTAGTATGTGATGCGATGAATGTTTATATATGTGTATGAGATGGCATGTATGAATTGATGCATGATGTATATAAATAATTAGACATCATAAGTTAAAACTAAATCCCTCACCATAATTTTAAGTCATTTGCCACCCATTATTAAAACACTTGTCAAGACTAAGATCACCAAAATGTGGGTTCTGCCAAAGCGAAGTGCATTAGGTTATCCTAGTAAGGCAAGATGAGTAATGGTGCTACTCATATGTTTAAAATGGTTAGACTTAATTAGGCTATCAAAACGGTTTTGGGCCTAAGGGCATAAGATGGGATTATAACATGCCGGGACATATGATGTCAAAATCCCATAAATGATCTAAGAGTTATATAAGATATAATTGGTAAATTAGCTACCTACCTAAATAACTTAGCTTTAAGCGTCATGCCAAAGCTGACTTAGAATTAAGTGAAATATGGATCTTAGCCCACTAAATTATTATAATTATTGTAATTATTAATGAGGGTTACTATTTTAGTGGGAGTTTATAAGAAAACCTAAAATGAAATTGGTACTAATATAATTTATCTTGCATTTTTGTAGATTAATGGCATCAAATAACACTTCTGCTATGTCACTGCGATCTGTTCTTGAGAAGGACAAACTTAAAGAAACTGGCACAAACTTCCTTGACTGGTTCAGAAACTTGAGGATTGTCCTTAAGCTGTGCTGGATGAGCCTATTCCCAATGAGCCACCTGCTGATGCCACAAGGGCAGTCAAAGAGAAATTCAAGAAACATGTTGATGATTCTGTGGATGTTGGCTGTCTAATGTTAGCTACCATGGCTCCAGAGCTTCAGAAGCATCTGGAAAACATGGAAGCTTATGAGTTGAGTACTCATCTGAAGCAAACATTTCAACAGCAGGCTAGGCAAGAAAGGTATTAGACTACCAAAGCTTTGCATTCTTGAAAAATGGCTGAAGGTGCTTCAGTTAGCTCTCATATTTTGAAAATGAAGGGCTACATTGATCACCTTGAGAGGCTTGGATTTCCCCTCAGTTTGGAACTGGCAACGGATTTGATCCTTAATTCATTGCCTGATAGTTATGACCATTTTGTCATGAACTACAACATGAATAATATGGAGAAATCAATAGCTGAGCTGCATGCCATGCTCAAAACAGCTGAGCAAAGCATCAGTAAAAAGCCTGGCCATGTTCTGATGGTCAACAAAGGGAAAGGCATGAAAGTCAAGGGTAAGGCTAAGGCTAAGGCAAAAGTTGGTGGTAAGCCTAAGCCCAAACCTAAGCCCAAGGTTAAACCTCCAAAGGAAGGAGTTTGCTTCCACTGCAATGAACCTGGTCATTGGAAGAGGAATTGCAAGCTTTACTTGGAAGAATTAAAGAAGAAGAAGAATGGTGAGACTACTTCTTCAGGTATTTATGTTATAGAAATTAACTTATCTACTTCTAATTCCTGGGTATTAGATACTGGATGTGGATCTCACATTTGTACAAATGTGCAGGGACTCAAAAGGAGTAGGCAGCTGAAAAGGGGTGAAGTGGACCTATGAGTTGGAAATGGAGCAAAAGTTGCTGCTCTAGCTGTAGGATCTTATGAGTTGACTTTGCCCAATGGGCTTTTGTTAGTTTTGAACAATTGCTATTATGTTCCTAGTTTGAGTAGGAATATTATTTCAGTTTCAAGTTTGGATGATGAAGGTTTTTCTTTTCTTATTAAGAATAAGAAATGTTCCATTTATTATGATGATATGCTTTATGGTATTGCTGATTCATATTGTGGGCTTTATGTCCTAAACCTAGAAACATCCAATAATCATGATATTTATAACATAAGTACAAAGAAATCCAAACCAAATGATTTAAATACAACATATTTATGGCATTGTCGCCTTGGTCATATAAATGAGAAACGCATAGCTAAACTCCATTCAGATGGAATTTTGCAATCATTTGATTTTGAATCATTTGAAAATTGTGAATCTTGTTTATTGGGCAAGATGACAAAGGATCCTTTTACTGGACATAGTGAAAGGGCCACTGACTTATTAGGCCTTGTACATTCTGATGTATGTGGCCCATTAAGCATAAATGCCAGGGGAGGATTTCAGTACTTCATTACATTCACTGATGATTTCAGTAGATATGGCTATGTCTATCTAATGAAACATAAACATGAATCATTTGAAATGTTTAGAACCTTTCAAAATAAAGTACAAAATCAACTTGGTAAAACTATTAAAGCACTTCGATCTGATCGAGGTGGTGAATATTTGAGCCAAGAGTTTGATAATCATCTAAGAGATTGTGGAATTGTTTCACAATTAACTCCACCAGGAACACCACAATGGAATGGTGTATCTGAAAGGAGGAATCGAACTTTATTAGATATGGTTCGATCTATGATGAGTCAAACAGATCTTCTATTATCCTTTTGGGTTATGCATTAGAAACAGCCGCATTCACTTTGAATCGAGTTCCATCTAAAGCGGTTGAAAAGACACCATATGAGATATGGACTAGGAAAATTCCTAATTTGTCTTTTCTAAAGATTTGGGGCTGTGAGGCTTACGTCAAACGACAAGTCTCAGATAAATTAGCACCAAAATCTGATAAATGTCTTTTTGTGGGATATCCTAAGGAAACTAAAGGATATTACTTTTACAATCCTTCTGAGAACAAAGTGTTTGTTGCTCGAAATGGTGTCTTTCTAGAAAAAGAATTCATTTCTAAAAGAACCAGTGGGATTAATGTACAACTTGAAGAAATTCAAGAACCACAAGAAAACATTGAACCATTGGTGGAAACTCAACAAGTTTCACAAGCTGTTGTGGAACCTGTACCTGTTACACAAGTACCACGTAGATCTGATAGGACACGACTTCAACCCGAGAGATATGGATTTCTCGTGACAGATAGTCGTGAAGTAATGCTCATGGATCAAGATGAGCCTACTACCTATCAAGATGCCGTGTCAGGTCCGGAATCTCAGAAATGGCTAGAAGCCATGAAGTCTGAGATGCAATCCATGTATGATAATCAAGTTTGGAACTTGGTTGATCCACCTGAAGGAATTAAAACCATTGGGTGCAAATGGGTTTTCAAAAATAAAACCGACATGGATGGCAAAATAAATACCTTTAAAGCAAGACTTGTTGCAAAAGGATTCAAACAAACTCATGGTATTGACTATGATGAAACCTTTTCACCAGTCGCAATGCTTAAGTCTATAAGAATTCTTATTGCCATTGCTGCATATTATGACTATGAGATATGGCAAATGGATGTCAAAACAGCGTTTCTTAATGGAAACTTACTTGAGGATGTGTACATGACACAACCTGAGGGTTTTGTCCATCCTGAGAATTCTAAGAAGGTATGTAAGCTGCAACGATCCATTTATGGATTGAAGCAAGCTTCTCGGAGCTGGAATCTTCATTTTGATGAAACAGTCAAAGAGTTTGGGTTTATCAAAAATGAGGATGAACCATGTGTATATAAGAAGGTTAGTGGGAGCGCTGTGATGTTTCTTGTGTTATATGTCGATGATATATTACTCATTGGAAATGACATCCCTATCATGCAAAAGACAAAAGAATGGTTAGGGAAATCTTTTTCAATGAAAGATTTGGGCGAAGCTGCTTATATCCTTGGGATTAAGATCTACAGGGATAGATCTAAAAGGATAATTGGTCTGAGTCAAAGCACTTATATAGATAAGGTGCTAAATAGATTCAGTATGCAAAATTCCAAGAGAGGATTTTTGCCAATGTCTCATGGCATTACTCTTAGCAAGACTCAATGTCCAATGACATCTGATGAGCGAGATCGCATGAGTATGATTCCTTATGCTTCGGCTATAGGATCAATCATGTATGCCATGTTATGCACTCGACCAGACGTTTCGTATGCTTTGAGCATGACGAGCAGATACCAGTCAGATCCCAGTGAAAGTCACTGGACAGCTGTTAAGAATATTCTTAAGTACTTAAGAAGAACTAAAGATGCATTCTTAATATATGGAGGATTGGAAGATGAGCTAGTAATAAATGGTTATACAGATGCAAGCTTCCAATCTGACAAAGATGATTTTAGATCGCAATCAGGATATGTGTTTGTGTTAAATGGAGGTGCTGTAAGCTGGAAAAGTTCTAAACAAAGCACTGTCGCTGATTCTACAACAGAAGCTGAGTATATAGCAGCATCAGATGCGGCTAAAGAAGCAGTATGGATCAAGAAATTCATTGCTGAATTGGGAGTAGTACCTAGTATCAGCAACCCAGTGGATCTTTATTGTGACAACAATGGTGCTATTGCACAGGCTAAGGAGCCTAGATCTCACAAGAGATCAAAACATATACTCAGGCGTTTTCATCTCATTCGAGAAATAATTGAGAGAGGAGACGTCAAGATATGCAGAGTACCTACTGATGATAACATCGCCGATCCACTTACCAAAGCTCTCCCACAAGCCAAACATGATGGACATACTAGATCAATGGGTATTAGATATATCTATGATTGGGCCTAGTGCAAGTGGGAGATTGTTAGTGGTTATGCCCTAGGCCAAACATTTGGACCTTGATGTAATCATTACTTTTTCATTTATATAATGGTTTTCTTCGCATTGATATTATTGGCATGTTACATTATTGTAATGTTTATGAATAACAATGTTATTCATGTTGTCCCTAGTCATTTATCAATAAAGGGCATAAAGATAAATTAAGACTAGTATAGATTTGCATTGATAATCATGGGATGATTATATATGTTGATATAAATCAAATCTATATGTACTTGCTAGAGAACAAAGTACTGGATAGACCCACTATAAGATCACTTCATGGGTTAATGTCATAAGTGATCTTATAATAGATATATTATTGAATCCTTTGACCTGAGGTTATCATAGTTTCCTACATAAGGATCATTATGTTTTGACATAATCAAACGTTATCTTTAATAGGATAATTATAAAGTTTATGATCGGACATAATGAGAATTATGAGGAGGAAAGTGAATAATCAAGATGGAATTTGTCCCTCTCTTATGAGAGAGATATCTATTGGGCCCCTCGATAAGTAGGACTCTAAAATACATGGCCGTGCTCAAATGAATTGATAGTGTGATCAATGTCATTTGAATTTATCAGTCTACTTGGTGATCGAGAAATTATATGTTTGAACAATTTAAGTTTGACATGGACCATGACTTATGTTCGAACAAGATATCGTGTGACAAAAGGATAATAACATGTTCTATTGCAAGGTTAAAATCGGACTAACGATATTTATATTATTTGGGTAGTCATAATGTCTTGCTACAGACCAATTATGACTTGTGGGCTTTTATGGGATTAGGCCCACTGCCAACATAATATAAACCTATTGGGTCACACACCAAGAGCAAAATGAACATAATGGATTTTATTGGCTTATTTCGGAATAAAATATAAATTTAGGTATTTATATTTAATTTCAAAATTACATATTTATATATATATATTTATGCATATAAATATCTCTTATTTTGAATATGAGATAATAATATGTATTAATATATTATTTCTTATTATTTAGAATAATAAATAAATAAATAAATATATATATATAAATATATGTATATATATATATATATATTATATCTTAATTTTGAATTAAGAGATAATATCCTCATTTATCTTTTCCTAAGAGGAAAAGGATTTGAAAATATACATACAGTTTATATGAGATATATATGTTAAGGAAAAAGAGTTTAACCCTGATAAAATAACCTTCAATCACGTTATTCGTATATAACAAGTTCTAAAGAGTGGCTGCGATCTGCTTCATCTTTAAAAAAAAAAAAAAGAAAAGAAAACAGCAGCCATCGTTCTTCTTTGAGAAAGAAAGAAAAGAAAACAGAACCAGCCACCATTACTCTTTGAGAAAGAAAGTAAAGAAAATCCATTCGCATTCAAGGGAGCTAGCACCCCTGCGACTTCTGTGCATTTGTTCATGCGTGTGGATACCGATAGAGGACGTTCGTGTTAAAGGCAGCGTCTTCAGTTCGAATCAAAAGGAGTTAATTTAATTCTAAAGGTTAGTAATTTTAATCTCTTCCTTTTGAATCAATCGAAAATACTTGGATCCTGTTTCGGGTTTCGAATTTTATTCCGCTGCGTTGATGTTGATTTAATCCGTTGAAACCCAACAGCTTATTAGGAGGGTTTTTCATTATGTTGTGGATTTAAAAGTGCAAAGGTGAGTGAGGAATTTGTGTGGAGGATTGGTCAAGTTATGGATTTAGAGGCTTCTGGCGAAGGTTCTGTCGCGAGCGCGACAGAGAACTCTTACAGAAGTCTACTTTATTCGAGATTTTATTTGGATTTTTAGTTGGGTTTGGACAAGTGGCAGCCATGCAAGGAGTTTGGAAGGGTTTGGGACACATGTCTTAAGAAAGACATGTGGCATTGAGAGGATGTGCCAAGTGGATTTTTGCTTGCACTATAAGTGAGTTAAGTGGGAAAGTTTGTCCTCTAGTGGATTGCATGCATTTTGGCTCTTTTTCCCTCTCTTTCTCGGTTTTTCTTTCCTTTCTTCTTTGATTCTAGTTTTCCTTTGGTTAATTTTTGCATTTTGGGATTGGATTAATTAAAGAGTATTAATGAGAAATAAGTCTTGACGGTAAGTGTATTTGGATTAGCAATTTCTGCTTCTTTCCCTTTTTATGGTTTGTTAGATGAGTTATGGACTAAGAGTTTATGTTTGATTTAGGATTTTTTATAAGAAGCTGAGATTAGAAGGATTCTGAAGGGCAAGGACAAGGTCAAATTGTGGAAGCGTTTTAGCTGCTTCTAGAGGTCGGGATCATGTGCTTATGATTTCTGCATATGTTTATAGTTTAAGAGTATTTGATGCATGTTGTGATTTGAGTTGGATTTTTGGTGTTGCATGTGTTAATAGTTTGTTTGTTATTAATTTTAGACCCTATTTTGATGCATGTTGATGTTTGCTACGCCTTGAGTGGGTGTGAGTAGCATGTCTATATGATTTTGATTGTTCATGTTCATGGCTTGAATTTGATATATGAATGCATTAGTATTGATTAATGCCTTGAAATATTTATAGCATTCTGTATGTTGATATAAGCATGTTTGAGAGTGTGATTAAATGAATCGTAAGTTGCATGTACAAGTTGTGTGTTGTGAAGTTTGGATTTCAGAGTTGCGTTCTGTCGCGAGCGAGATAATGGTCGCGAGTGCGACAGAATGCATTGGTCGAAGTCTACCTGCGTGTGTCGCCAACCCTACCGAGTTCTCTCATGCATGGCCGAGCGATGCCGTGTCTGGCCGTGAGCGCGAACAATGTCGTGAGAGCGACAAGGATCACGTTCGTGATAGCTGTGAGAGTTATGTTCTGTTGCGAGCGCGACATTGAGCAATTTTTACAATCTTGAATCTGTTTTGCTTATCTTTTTGTGGCATTGCATTAGTGCATGTTTGTACATGTTTAGTGAAAATTATTTGTTTATTAGAAGTACTTATGAATAATTGTATGTTAGATGATTTATCAGTTGTTCATAATGGAATTATCATGGGAATGTAGAGTTGACACTTGATTTTTGAGTCCATGTGTATAGTTGTTATGTTAAGCCTGTTCGGTCAAGGTAGTGAATAGATAAGCATGCTTATTAAGGGCTAGAGTTTTTGCAGTTGCTCTTGTTGACCCGTATGGTGTCACACCCCGTTCTCCCCCTAGTAGTTTGAGCCATGTGTGTGTGGCCATTTGTATGTGTGCATGTGTGAGTGTCTTGGCATGTGTTAAGGGTATTTTGGGTAATATGCATGTTTTGTGAGCTTTATTAGAGTGTGGGTGCATATATGATATTAGGATGTGAGTATTTGGCTCTTTTTAGTGTGTGCATGCTCATAAGGGAGTAGTGTGTGTATTAGTGAGGGTTAGTCTTGTGTGTAGTGTCTTGTATGAGTGTAGGGTGTGAGTAATCAAGATCCACCAATCTTAGGGTGACAAGTGGTTAGGGTTTTAGGGATTTGGTATAAATAGAAGGAGAGAGAAAAAGGGGACAACCATTTTTGCTACCTTCCCATTTTCTTCCCTTCTCTTTACCTCTTCTTTCTCTTTTCGTCTTCAAGTGTGCCCTAAGCTTGGATCCACGTGGTTTGGTGGAATTTGATCATCTCCCAAGCTTTGATTGGTAAGTTGTTAGTTGGGTTTCTCTTCTTCTTCATCTCTTTTCTCTGAATTTGATTGCATGTATTCTTAACTTAGGATTTTTGTGTGTTTGTTTGGTTCTTAGGTTTTCGGGTTTAGAAGAGCCTGTTGAGCATTTTCTATAGATGATAATGACCGCAAGTATACGGTGTACCGGAATAGTACTTAAGAATGTCGATCCCATGAGGAACGTGATTTACACACTATTACTACCTAATTTTAATCTTGTTTACAATGTTCAAATAATGGTAAAGTGATTTTAAACTATTCTAGAATCTAAATTAACTAAACTTAGTTATTGATAGTCAAAGAAGATAGAAAGATAAATGAATAACTAAAGAATATGAACTTGATTTCATCATTTTGATCAACATTTATTCACCTTATCATGCAAGCCAAGTTGGGATAAAGTTCTAAATTATTCTCTCGACATAAATTAGAATGCCTAAAACATGCAATTAAAATTCTAACTCACAATTTTCATTAATGAATTAAAGGTTTCGAATTACATATTCTAAGAATAAAAGCCAACCTATAGCAATTATCTCAATATACCGATCTCTCAAAATACATCTTGATAAAGAAATTCTCTTAGATTTCAGATAAAGCAATCTTTAGAATTACTTTAACTTACAAAGATCATGCAAAAGATACTAATAGAAAATCTGCATTGAAAGACTATGAAATAGATGGAAATAGAAAGAGTAATAATATGCAAATTCATTGAAAGGATATTCATAGAATTGATGGAGAAGAAGTAAAAATAAGAGAATAAGATAGAAGCCTTTCAACCCTTTTCTCAATCTCTTGAAACAAGTTTTCTTCTCCTTGATCTTCTTCTTTAAAACATAAGAACTACTTAGAATTTTAACTAAAAAGAACTGTTCTACAAAATGCAGAGAAATAACTTAACTAAAATTTCATATATCCAAAACTACAGTTAAATTATATATTTATAAATGATAATTGAAAGTTTGTGTCTCTTAGAGATGTCCCTTGAGAATGGTTGTAATTATTGGTGAAAAGAGATGACTTTTCAAGTAACTTTTGAAGTACAACTGCCCCAACGGTCGTCTCTTTCGTGCTCGTAACGTTGCCGCGTTCGGGACAGAACACGCTCCTCTTTTTCTTTCTTTCTTTTCTCCTTTCTTCCTCTGGCCAGTCACGACTCGTGATCTCCTTGTGTGAGTCGTGACCTGTTTCCGTGAATCGTGACCTGCTTCCACGAGTCATGACCTGCTACCGCCCTTCCTTCTTCTCGCTCTTTCTTTCCTTTCTCTGCATCGTCACGAGTCGTGATGTTGGTTCACGACTCGTGACCCTACTCCTCAGCTTCTTCTTAGTCTTTTATGCTTGGTTTCTTCCTTTTTCACCTAATTAAACCTGTAAACATAAAAACACGCAAACTAACACAAATACTTGAAATATAAACACATTGACACACTTAACTTACTTAAATTCACACAAAACACATGCTAAATATTATTTCAATTAAACTCCTATAAAATTCCCCCACACTTAACCCTTTCTTGTCCCTAAGCAAGAGAAAAGACATGAGAAAATTTAACAGCTAGTAAAAATCATTATATAGCACTGTCCATTCAGCATATATAATAGATTTGAAAAATCAAATACCTCAAACACTCAAAAGTATCAGAAAGTCAAATTTCAAAGCATGGGTTAAAATTTTAACAAGTTACTTAAGTTTACTAATTCCAACATAAAGAGTATTAAGTCTAACAAACTAAACATGACTCAAAGATAAAAATTTAATCATAAAGTTAAAAATTCTAAAGTAACTAGCTGCATTTAGGACATTTTTGAGCTCACTTACCCTTAATCCAATCTCATGGCATTTTTAGACTTCTTTTTTTTTTGAATCATGGATATAGTTTTCATTTTTATCCATAAATAGCAAGAGAATGTAGTATGGGTACGTTTTACGCTCTATCCCATACATTTCAATTTTGGATGTATATCTTGCTTTCTTTTCCTTTTAATGACTTGAGTGGGTGCATTTTATTCTCCATCCCACTTATTTTTATTTTTATTTTATTTTTTAGTCCTCATCCATTATTGAAAAGATAAAAGGGTAAGTATTATGGCTATAGTTTCCTTAAGCAACTAGAAACTTAAAATTTTAAACTGAATGAGCAAATTCTAACTTTACAAACATGGTTAGCAAAAAGACTAAATAATCTATAATGGTGAAAGAAGGAAAAGAAAATATCTTGAAAAACTTAAGGCACATGCCAAAAAGTTTGAAAAACTGCCAAAAATAAGTATAAGAGATAAATGACTTCACAACCTATATAATATACCAAATGAACAATGCCTTATAATAAAGCCTATTAAAAAGCTTAATTAAAATATAAAAGCACAAAACGGGTAAGGGTATTAATTTATACAAGTATATACAAAAACTCATAAAACATAAGTGAACACAAACCAATAATCACACTCCCCCACACTTAAAACACACATTGTCCTCAATGTGGAGAGATGACACACAAAGAAACAAGGAAAACAAAGAAATAAAAAGAAAAGAAAGAAAAACTCCCCTATCATGGTGAAGTTGGAGGCGATGGAATCTCAAAACCAGATTGAGCGATAAAATGATCCAGCTTATACTCCAATCGCCTTTGACGTCGTGCTATAGAAGAAAGCTGATCTTGCATATGAGATAACATCATTGGTATTTTATGGCGAGATGATCCAACATCAGGCGCTGTAGCCACATCTGCTGGAAGATCAGGCATAGCTTCATCTTCTCTTGCCTCCTCATCACCAACTTTTGCTTCTTGTGCCTCAACTTGTGGCACAGAAGGTCCAGGAATGTCCCTCCAACATGATCGTAAGTGTGGCGAAATTTCCTGAAAATCATTACTGACAACTTCTCCACGTACAAAAGATGTTTAGTAAAATAAATACAAGGACGATGTCTATAATAACAACGAAAATCAACATCTAAATTTCTTGCAAGAACAGTAATGATGTGCCCATGAGTTATAGGTGAGTCATGTTTAGTAGCACAATTCAACAATTGAGCACAAACCCAATAAGACCAGCATACATCTTTTCTCTTATGCACACACCACATCAAAAAGAGTTCATTAAGAGAAACTCTATTAAATTCAGACCTGTTGAAAATCAAAGATGCAAAAATCTTGTGCAAAACCCAATATTTTAAATCTTTGATAAACATTGATTTAACATCTCTAGCTTTATACGGTATTTGCAAATCAGTTAAAAATGTCCAAAATGCATTAGGTTTAAAAGATTTTGGTGGCTCAAATAAACCAGTTTGTGAAAATCCAAACATACGATTCATCATAAAATAGGTTAGAGTGTGAGGTTTTCCATCCAATCTAAAATTTAATCAATATTCATTATCCTCATTCCTTTGCAGAGTGGTATAAAATTCAAGCATTAAATCAGGATAAATATCTTCATGCACATTGGCAAATCAAGGGAAGCCACAAAATGACAGCATTTCAGTTATAGTATCTAACAAGCCCAACTGTGCTAGCAAATCTGATGGAAAATACTTACATTGCAAAAACTTTCTATCACAAAGAGTAAGAAATCGATTACCTTCATCCACAGAGAAAATGGAAAAACTGGAACCAAATGTGTCAGAGATATCTCCCTCTTTAGCTTTCTGCCTTGCTTGTTCAATACGTGATATAGACAGATTTTTTGTTCTCACCATTGTTCAATGTGTTAGGTAAAAGCAGAGAGTAGTTTATGTCCTTTGTGGGAAAAATGCCAAAGGAAAACCAAAATGGGAAAATGCAGAAAGAAACAAAGAAACAGAGTACTGAAATAAACAAATAACAATGAAAATAAAAGGAAATAAAAAGAACCAAGTACTGGCCACTAACACACTTGCTCACAAAGAAGAAAGAAAATCAAATACCACTGCAAAAGAAATGATCGACAGTGAATGCGGAAGGAAGAAACGACACGGACAAATGACGATAAAATAAATACAAAAAGCTGTCTTCTAAGGAACTAACGACACAGAGTAAAATGGCAGTGCTAAAATGTAAATTAGAATTTGGGGAAAGAAAGGAAATGAAGACGATGAAGGGGTACAGATGATGAGCGGAGATGAAATGAAACAGAGATTACATAGAAATGAAAGACAAAGAGAGATGACAGAGGTAAATAGTGAATGAGATCTTGGAAAGGAAAAGAAAAGGAAAGAATAAAAAATAAGAGGTGAATATGGGTTGCGACTCGTGACCTAAAATGAGAAGAGTTTACAAATGAGAGGGAAAAGTTAAGTGAAATAGAGAAGAAAGAAGGAATACGAAAAGTCCCGATGTTTTAGGATTTTGAATTTAAAATTTCCCTCTTTGATTTCAGATTGTGTGATATAAGGGGATTAAAGTTAATCTAAATTAAATTAATGAAAAGTAAAATAGTAATATGAGGAAAAAGAAAATTTAATACAAATAAATTGAAAATTAAGAAGCAAATAAAATAAAATAAAATAAAATAAAAACTTACCTGAATCGTCAATCACGCGTCACGAGTCATGAGGCATCGTCACGACTCATGATGCACCTCACTTACCTAGGCGACCTCTCCTCAGCATGTCCACCCCGTCATGAGTCGAGCATGGATGTCACGACACGTGAAGATGTACATCTACCTACCTGAAATGTGCATCTTCGCCTTCTGTCGCGATCGCGACAGAAGCCTCAAAAATGTTATGCACAATCCTTCACTCATGCTGTCGAGATCGCGATGGTGTTCGCGCTCGCTACAGAATGCAACACTTTTTTTTTTTAATTCTTAATTACTTTAACCTATGGAAGAAAAACAAATTTTGTTAGAAATATAAAAAATCCACAATAAAATATTAAATTAACTAATTGACATAAAATAACATAAAACATAAATAACCTAAATAACATACTAATTAAGTAACCTATATAAGAGACAATATATTATGGTTTCGTGTGCCCTCTAGGATTTTCCTCGGTGTTACTTGGAAGACATCTTAGACTTCTTGAAGGCAAAGAACTTGCTAATTGGCCCAATTGAATCTCAAGATTATGAATAGATGAGGCATGATTATTAGAGATTTGGTCAATTTTAGCCTCAAGCTTCTTTTGATTTTCATCTTGAGCACTCATCTTAAAATTTATCTCCTCAATGAATTTATCAATTTTTCCTTCAAATGCTCCAAACCTATCTTGTGGTTGTTGATACCCTACACCTCTATTTTTGTTGTTATTATTATTATTATTTCCCCATGATAAATTAGGATGACTCCTCCAACCTGGATTATATGTATTAGAGTAAGGGTTACCACGACCTTGACCTTGGATAAAATTAACTTGTTCTTCCTTATTAACCATGCCTAAATTGCAATTGTCACTCTTATGCCCTTGTTGACCACAATCATTGCATGCATTTGATGAATTACCACCCATACTTAGGCTATTAACTCTATGATTCAATGCTTCAATTTGGGCTTGCAATACAACTATAGAATCTATTGAATGTACCCCCTAGCATTAGAATTATTATACTCCCTTACTCTTTCCGGAGGCCACATACAGTTATTCATTGACATTTCTTCCAATAACTCAAAAGCTGCTTCAGTAGTTTTCCTCATTAGAGAGCCACCAGCTGCAGCATCAATTGTTCCCCTTGTAGTTGGGTTAACTCCATTATAGAAGGTTTGCATCAAAAGCTCCCTTGGAAGGTTATGGTGTTGACACATTCTTTGCAATTCTTTGAACCTTTCCCAAGCCTCATACAAAGATTCATTGTCATTTTGAACAAATGTAGTAATATCCTTTATGATTTTTGCTGTTTTAGTCAAGGGAAAATATTTGGATAAAAATGCCTGGGCCAATTGGTCCCAAGTAGTAATTGATCCCCTTGCTAGCGAATTCAACCAAGCTTTGGCCTTATCTTTCAAAGTGAAAGGGAAAAGCCTAAGTTTGATAGCATCAACCGACACACCATTAATCTTAAAGGTATCACATATTTCAAGAAAATTTGCCAAATGAGCATTAGGATCCTCATTTGCCAAACCATAAAATTGAATGCTATTTTGAATCATTTATAATAAAGATGGTTTAATCTCAAATTGATTTGCATTTACCATTGGCCTTACCACTCCTTGTTGAGCACCACTCAATGCGGGTGTGGCGAAGTCCATAAGTCTTAGTGGATTTTCTTCAGCTATGATAATTGGTCTCTTATTCTTGTTCTTCTTTCTATTGGACTTCCGGTTACTTGACAAAAATCTTTCAATCTCAGGATTTAAGGGTTCAAGTTCTTCTTGTCAACTTCTTGTACTAGGCATGAACTTTCAAATCCTGTAAAACCAAAAACAAATAACAAAGTCAAACTAAAACAATCAAACAAATTAAAATAAAAGAAAATATTGTAATCCAAAATCATAAATCAAGTTTCATAATGGCAAATTAACACATTCCCTGGCAACGGCGCCAAAAACTTGTTAAGCATTTTCTATAGATGCTAATGACCGCAAGTATACAGTGTACCGGAATAGTACTTAAGAATGCCGATCCCACGAGGAACATGATTTACACACTACTACTATCTAATTTTAATCTTGTTTACAATGTTCAAATAATGGTAAAGTGATTTTAAACTATTCTAGAATCTAAATTAACTAAACCTAGTTATTGATAGTCAAAGAAGATAGAAAGATAAATGAATAACTAAAGAATATGAACTTGATTTCATCATTTTGATCAACATTTATTCACCTTATCATGCAAGCCAAGTTGGGATAAAGTTCTAAATTATTCTCTCGACATAAATTAGAATGCCTAAAACATGCAATTAAAATTCTAACTCACAATTTTCATTAATGAATTAAAGGTTTCTAATTACATATTCTAAGAATAAAAGCCAACCTATAGCAATTATCTCAATATACCGATCTCTCAAAATACATCTTGATAATAAAATTCTCTTAGATTTCCGATAAAGCAAACTTACAAAGATCATGCAAAAGATACTAATAGAAAATCTGCATTGAAAGATTATGAAATAGATGGAAATAGAAAGAGTAATAATATGCAAATTCATTGAAAGGATATTCATAGAATTGATGGAGAAGAAGTAAAAATAACAGAATAAGATAGAAGCCTTTCAACCCTTTTCTCAATCTCTTGAAATAAGTTTTCTTCTCCTTGATCTTCTTATTCAAAACATAAGAACTACTTAGAATTTTAACTAAAAAGAACTATTCTACAAAATGCAGAGAAATAACTTAACTAAAATTTCATATATCCAATCTACAGTTAAATTATATATTTATAGATGATAATTTAAAGTTTGTGTCTCTTAGAGATGTCCCTTGAGAATGGTTGTAATTGTTGGTGAAAGGAAATGACTTTTCAAGTAACTTTTGAAGTACAACTGCCCCAACGGTCATCTCTATCGCGCTCGCAACGTTGTCGCGCTCGCGACAGAACACGCTCCTCTTTTTCTTTCTTTCTTTTCTCATTTCTTCCTCTGGCCAGTCACGACTCGCGATCTCCTTGTGTGAGTCGTGACCTGCTTCCATGAATCGTGACCTGCTTCCGCGAATCGTGACCTGCTACCGCCCTTCCTTCTTCTCGCTCTTTCTTTCCTCTCTCTGCTTCGTCACGAGTCATGATCTCTTGTCACGACTCATGACATTCCTTCTTTCTTCTTTCTTTCTTATCTTCACGCTGGGCTCTCTGCATCGTCACTAGTCATGATGTTGGTTCACGACTCGTGACCCTACTCCTCAGCTTCTTCTTAGTCTTTTATGCTTGGTTTCTTCCTTTTTCACCTAATTAAACCTGTAAACATAAAAACATGCAAACTAACACAAATACTTGAAATATAAACACATTGACACACTTAGCTTACTTAAATTCACACAAAACACATGCTAAATATTATTTTAATTAAACTCCTATCAGCGCCTATGCGAGATCCCAAGGAGAAAGAGAAGGCGAGTGGAAGTGGAGCTTGCCACTAGGAGCATAGGAATTTCAGGTTTGGGAATTATTTTAATTTGTGCATTTTTGTGATTTGGCATGTTGATTGACATTTCTGGAAATTTAAGGTTTGAAGAGGCTTATCTCAATGCCAATGTTATGGATTTTGGTTTGATTTAAGTTATGCTGCATGAATGATGATTTATTGAAGCCAATTGTAAGTTTAGTGAACTTTGTTAAAATTTTCTGGGTTTGTTGTTTTTGAGAAGATTGATTATGTTAATCTATGATTTTGATTGTGTTAATTGTTGATTTAAGTTGTGTTTATGTTATTTATGATGATGGGAAGGTTGATTTGAGGTAAATTGAAGTTTGGGCTGATTTGTGCTTAAGATTGGAGGTTTGGGTGTTTTTGAAGTGTGAATTTCTGCAGATTTTTGCGTAAGTGTAACACCCCCATCGCCGTCCCCGTTGGAAAGACGCCGACGGACGCACTACACGACGCTCACATATATAGATATACACATGCACAATGCGAAAGCATACGTTCATACATAACATGCATACAGAAATACGGATTAATTAAAAACTTACCTTACCTGCAGGCGCGGACTGATCATGCAATAACTTATGCACACACAGACACTAAGCTGAAACATACACAGAAGCATACATATGACCATTCAACGGAAGAAGGACATACTAACTATTACATTCCCAAAAGAAAACTCAAGATTAAAACATAATTAAATACATATGCAATACTACAGAATTACAAAAGCTGAAATACAGAAGCTGAACCAGATACAGAACTCCTAACTCCTACGTGGCCGACCTTGCAGAAGCGCGACTCGAACAGAACCAAACCTGCCACCTGCACGGAAAGGAAATCCGTGCTAAGCGATAAACGCTTAGTGGGGAGAACACACCAGAATATGGACAGCCATTCACAATGGTCGCCAAGGCATAACACATTCAAATGACAAATGTGGATATTCATAACATATAAATAATCAGACTTGCATATTAAAGGCATTCATTTCAATACTCACATTCGAACCATAACTTCATGTTCAGGATAGACTAAAACAGACATAATACAATACACATTACAAGCATCATCATGCTGAACCACATACTATATCTCATGCATAAACCTATATGGGTAGCAAAAATCAACATCTTACTGTGCAGAGTCACAAGAGCTTTACTCATGCAATTGACATAACTAAATATCCATGCATGAACTGACAACCAAACCATCATGTTAAGAATGCTAGCCATTAAACATACTTAGACATGCCAAAACACATACTCTAGTCAAATATCCAAAGGATAACATCTAGAGCTTCACAATACCGCTGCGCAACTCTAATATATATTAAGCATCATGCAAAAACACTCTGATAGCGGAGACTGAAGACATAACCACTTAGTATTACATTCATATCTTCATCATGCAGAAAGTACAATAATCATCACATACTTACCATCACAGCTACTTCGGTTCACATGCTAATATATATATAACAAAACTATGCTGAAGTCATATACTTAAATACATCAATCAAATCATTTCAAAGCAATCAGAAACTTATAACAAATCACATGACAAGTACGGATAATCATGTTAAATGTAAAGTCATGCTTACTCAATACAGACATACATTCTGAAGCCCACAGTCACATTCATAGACATATAAACTGATTTCCGAAATCCTTATTATAATCAATCGGATATCGCATTCTGATAGTCATTTCAAAGTAACAGGGACAATATGCGAAGGCTAAAACACAATCCATATAAATATGCTCATATAATAAAGCCATACAATCAGTATTTCAGAATCACATTCATTCAGAAATAATCCGATATACATTATATCGATATACTCATTCAGATAATCCATTTATAGCCAAATCAGATCAGAGCAGTTCAGATAAACATTCAAAGAACACCTGCTGACTCTAGGTAGTGGATAACGAGTGTACAGACAGTACTTTACGGGTACGAGCCGATTACAGACAGTACGTTACGGGTACGAACCGATTAAACCATTATACTTTAACTTTCACAAGGGACCTTAAACAAGATCCATTACAGAAAAGGGTTCGCGAGGAACCAAACGTGGACCTGATCAGGGTCCAAATCATTCAAAGGGCGCTGCAGCTACAGAAGACTCTATTAGGCATGCCTAACTATCCACTTACTTGACTCTAGCAGGTTATGCGTAACTCAATTTACATTTCGAATCGCACAATGCATATATAATCAGCATGCATAAACAGAGAATGACAGACATTTAAATATTCTCATAAAGTTGGTCACAAATCATACAATTCGCATTGCAAAACATATTACAGTCCATACCTTTTAACATTAAACAATGTTCTAAAGCATGCTAAGAATCAGGTTAAGAAACACTACCATGCCAATGGTTATCAATACAAAATCCTAATCATGCATTAGGTGAAGATACTAAGCATAAACCATGCACAGTCCAAATTGCATTTAACATAACACAATGAGCTCCAAGGCTAAAGCATAACAATGTATTTCGGCATCAGCCATAATATTCAAATAAGTCTGGCATAGCAGGATGCCAATCAAACTTCATACAAGTCAAGTACTGGAGCATGCAATAACTCAATTGATAACATCAGCACTATTCATCTTTCTAAAGCATAACAGGAACACATGTTGAATCATATTATGCTAAAGACCAAGGACGCATCATCATAATCGAGGAAAGTTACAACATAAACTTAAGCATAGCAAATTACTCTTAAAGAAGAAACAGACTAAAATATGCATAGCATAATTCACATTAAGACAGAACATGTTTGGGACTTAAACAATCGGAAAGTCAGCATTCATAATTCCTTCGCATTCAGAATATGACGTGAAGTACATATCTCAAAAATAAGCATATTAATGTCCAAACCATACTGTTAAAATCCCACAATCATTCAACAGGATTACTATAATCCAAAACTGATTCCAAAATACTACATATAACTTATTTTAGATAACATTTTATTGATACCAAGTAAATTGGAATAATCAGTCATATCATCAAGATAATATAAAACACAGTAGAGGAAAATACCCTGAAAAGCTTTTGAGAATCCATTTTATAAAAACTGGTCGCTTGGGGAAAGAAAAACAGAAGCAAACAGAAGAACCGGAAGACCTCACATCACGTGAGGGCTGCTCACGTCGTGAGCATTGCTCACGTAACGTGAGCGTTGCTCACGCAACGTGAGCAATTTGCTCACGTCGTGAGCATTGCTCACGTCGCGTCAGCAATGTGCTCACATAGCGTGAGCAATTTGCTCACGTCGTGAGTGTTGCTCACGTCGCGTGAGCGATTTCTCTTGCCCTCTTCTTCTTCCCCGAAATCGCAAACCTGCATATTCTCATCGTTTTCCAGAAATTCGTTCTAAAAGAAAACCCTCAGAATTCATCCAATCATGCAAAAACTCTTACCTTGTCACTCAAAAGCATATCACAACTCACTCAAGATCAAACTAAACTAAACATTCCAGAAATTAATCAAAACAATCGAAATCAAGTTCCTCAAACACATAAACCCTAAAAATACAGTAAGTTCAAAACCTAAACCCAGTAACTTTAATTCAATTCACATCATGCATTCTTAACACATATATTCACATAATCATGCATATACACATGCCAAATATACCAAATTCTAGAAATGCAAACACATATACATCCTAAGTGAGGTTTAGGGCAAAAACATTAAGAAATCCAATTGCAGTAAACAGAGCTCCCAAACCTCAAAATCACGTTCCAAAAACACAGCTTCCAGCTTCACTCCTCAATCCTTGCCTTTACTTTGCTTCTTCTTACAGTCCCAAGCTTGCACAAACAAAACCCACAATTATTCTTCAAACCCTAACTCAATCAAAACCAAAACCAGGAGAAGAGAAGAAGAAGAAGAACAGAACGTAAATCCAACTTACCTCTTCAAACAAAGCACAATCTCCACCAAGCCAAACACAACTCCAAGCCAAACGTGAAAGAAAGGAAAAGCAAAGAAAGGAGAAGAGAAGAAGAAGGGAGGAGCGTGAGAGAGGGACGAACGGGAAATGCAATCTCTGTTCCCTCTCTCTCTTTCTCTTTCTTCTTTCTTCTTTTTCTTCTTTCAATGCCCACCTAACAGTCCACTTGGCAACATCCTATTGGACCGTAAAATCCACTCAACTTTCCAAATCAAAGCACCATACTTGAGTCACACCCAATCATTTCCAAAACCACTCATATCCTACTTCCATACACCACCAACACACACTAGCACTTCTCTTCTTAACACACTTAATTAATTACCATTAAGTCCTTATTATCCAAATTCTTTTGCATAAATTTCCAAAAATACCCTTCCGATCCCGACTTAGCATGCACAATCCGACTAGGGCCATTTTGGGGTGTGACAGTAAGAGCTGGAAATCATGACTCTATCGTGATCGCGACACTATCATGAGGTCGCGACAGAGCTTGGTGAATTCAGCCCTTGTGTATGGCCAAGCGAATTTGCGTGGTCGAGAGAATTTGGGCTGCCGACCGGCCGTAGCGAGAGCTCTTTATCGCGAACACGACACATGTTACGAGTTCGTGATAGAGTGCTTGGCTGCCGAGCGGATTGGGCAGTCCTCTGTCGCGAGCACGCGCCTACGCGCTAGCGTGACAGCCTTTATTGGCCACTAACTATCGCCAGCGTGATGATCCTCGCGAGCGTGACAGTGAGATATGCTTCTGTCTCCGTGCGAGCGTGAACACTGTTGCGATCACAATAGGGGGCAAGTTTTGCCTCTTTCATGAGCGCGACTCCCCTGGCTTTAATTTGAGTTTTCTTTTGCGATTTTCGATGTTTAATTTCCAAACTTGTGATGCTTTTAGAATTATGCTTGGACTTTTTTACGAAGTATATGAATATAATTGGATGTATTATGCATGGATAATTTTATGAATTATATAAATGTGATATGATGGATTATGCTTGACCTGCTAGAGTTAAATAAGTGGATAGTTAGGCATGCCTAATAAAGTTCAGAGCTGCAGCCCTCAGTTCTGTTCTTGACCCTGATCAGGTCCCTATTTTGTTCCTCGCGAGCCTCAATGTATTAGGATCTTGTTTAAGATCCCCTCTGTAAAATGTTTTGAAATGAGAAAAATATGATATTGCTTTTCGATTCGTACCCGTAAGGTACCACCATGCATTCACTCGTTATCCACTACTGTGAGTCGCAGGTGTTGTGTTCTGTTCTGTATGTTTATCAGAATGTGAATCCGAATGACTATGATTATAAGTATGTGAATTTGAATGATTCTAATTATGAGCTTATGAATCAGTTAGCATATGAATGTGATTATGAAACTTTGTATGATTATGAATGTGATTCGATTATGATTATATCTCATATGACATTCAGCTTATGCCATTATGTATGCGTTTTGCCTTGACGACCATTGTGAGTGGCCGTCCCTATTATTATTGTTTGTTTCCCCACTAAGCATTATTGCTTAGCACGGGTGTTTCATCCGTGTAGGTGTGGAAGGTGTATAGCTTTTGGGAGAGTCACCGCAAGTCAAGCCAATATAGTGGGATTGATGATAGGACTTACCTTCTTTTTGTATTATGATTCTTTTTGTAATAGTGAACTCTTATTGTTTTTAGTCTTTTGTTCAGTTTTCGCTTTGCATTCTGAAAGACGTAATTATTTTCTTATATCAGAATAGTTGTAATGAATTTTATTATTCCATCTATGAGTATATGACCAGTTGGTTTAAAGTTTTATTTTCACTGTATTTCTATATGTTTATTATATATGGGTGAATGTTATTGTACCGCTTTGCTTGGTGACACCCCTGCTCATACGGGTTCTCACTCCATTGCGAATGGGTTCCCCTACGTATGGCTAGGGGGTGTTACAGTTTTTGGTATCAGAGCCCCAGTTTGGGCATTTTTTGGGTGTTGTTGTTGTGCATAGATATATGTTTAGGACTGTGTTGGCTGATGCGGGTGTCTTTGTGTTTATTTTAGATGGATTCTGATTCCTTGTGTGGGTCACTTGAGGGGTCCGCTGAGAGTGTGAATCCTCAAGCAGTAGATCCTTCAGTGTCTATTTCGGCTCAAACACCTAGGGTTAAGCCTGAGGCCGCAGCCATGCCCTTTGAGGCAATGTTGAAGATTTCTCAGGATATGGCTTGTGTCTTAGAGAGAGTGACTGCTTCGAGAGCCCCTTTAGAGAGCATGAGGAAAGCCGGTGCAGAGGACTTCTATGGGACCAGTTTGGATGAGTTAGAGTATGCTGAGAAATGGATAGAGAAGGTAGAGCGTGTTCTGGATGAGATTCGGTGCCCTTCGGATAGGCAAGTAGAATGTGTTGTGGCATTGCTTCAGGGATCTGCCTACGATTGATGGAAGTTGGTCCGTAGGCATCCCCAGTTGCCTGACCCAGTCACTTGGGAGTTTTTCAAGCGGGAGTTTACCAGTAAGTATGTGACTAGGGCTTATAAGGACACTAAGTGGGCACAGTTCTTAAGTTTGAAATAGAGGGCTATGACTTTTTCGGAGTTTGAGAAAGAGTTCAACCGCCTTTCTAAGTATGCTCCAGAAGGAATTCTGACAGAGGAGTTCAAATGTAGGCATTTTAAGGCCGGTACAAATGAGTCCTTAAGGGCTATGCTGATTTCTTTAATGAGTACTATGGTGTTGGGTATTACCAGATAGTGCAAGCAGCAGTGCGGGCCGAGAGATCCGAATCGATCTTAAGAGAGAGCGCTTAGAGGAGGAATCCCCCTCGTGGAAGATCATCATAATCTTTGGGTAAGAGGTCTAGGAACCAGCAAGATGAGACTACTTTAGGTTCGGGTTTGAGAGGTAGGAGGCAAGGTTCTACCATGGGTTCTAGTACGGGCAGAGGTGGTTCTAGTAATAGGACTGAGGCATTGCCCGAGTGTTCTCACTACAGTAGGCGCCATTGGGGTGAGTGTGAGTTGCTCATGGGTGGTTGTTTTCGATGTGGGAGCACTGATCACTATTTGGCTAACTGTCCGAAGTTGAGTGAGGCTTTTGGTGATTAGCGTGAGGCTAGCTGAGTTGGATCTAATGCACTGCAAGCCAGTTGTGGTAGAGGCCGAGGTAGTGGTTGAGGTGGTAGGCCTAGAGAGGGAGCTCCATTAGAGTCGGTTGATCTTCCTTTCACAGTTTCAGCTAGAGCTTATGCCATGAGAGCTTGGGATGAGTAGGATGCTCCTGATGTGATTGCTGGTAAGTTCCTACTCTTTGACACTGAGATTTATGCTCTAATTGACCCTGGTTCCACACACTCATATTTGTGCACAAGTAAGCTATTTAATAAGTTGCATGATGTTGATCAGTTAGATTATGAGGTTTGTGTGACCAGTCCCTTAGGGCATAGTGTCAATATGAGTAGAGTGTTTAGGAACTGTCCCCTATTGGTTCAAGGTGTTGAGTTTTCTGCTGATTTGATGGAGTTGCCATTTCGGGAGTTTGATTTGATTTTGGGCATGGATTGGTTGAGTAAGCACCGGGCTATGGTTGATTGTCATAGGAAAGTGGTTGTGTTGCGTAGTAAAGATCAGTCTTTTGTTATGGTTAAAGGTTTGGGTTCGAGTTCCTTGAGTAATGTGATTTCTGCTATGTAAGCTAAGAGGTTCATGAGGAAGGGTTGTGAAGCATTTCTAGCAGTGGTGTTGGATTCTAAGCATTATCAGGTAAGGATTGAGGATATCCCAGTTGTTAAGGAGTTTAGTGATGTGTTTCCTAGTGAGTTGCCTAGGTTGCCTCGCGTGAGAGAAGTGGAGTTGTCGATAGAGATAGTGTCGGTTACTTCGCCCATTTCGAAAGCACCTTATCGGATGGATCATGTGGAGTTGAGGGAACTTAAGACTCAGCTACAAGAGTTATTGGATAAAGGGTTTATTAGACCCAGCATATCTCTATGGGGAGCTCCGGTGTTATTTGTTAAGAAGAAGGATGGTACCTTGAGGATGTGCATCGATTATAGGCAAATTAATAAGGTCACAGTGAAGAACAAGTATCCTTTGCCTAGAGTTAAGGATTTGTTTGATCAGCTTAGAGGTGCTGGTGTCTTCTCCAAGATTGATCTTTGGTCGGGTTACTATCAGCTTCGAGTTAAGGATGCGGATGTGGTTAAAACTGCATATCGGACGCGATATGGCCATTATGAGTTTCTTGTGATGTCGTTTGGGTTGACCAATGCACCTGCGGCGTTTATAGATTTGATGAACCGAGTGTTTAGGCCATATCTCGACCGATTTGTAGTAGTGTTTATTGATGATATTTTAGTTTACTCGAAGGATAAGAGTGAGCATGAAGAGCATCTTCGATTAGTACTGCAAGTTTTGAGGGAGCACCGTTTGTTTGCGAAGCTCAGTAAGTGTGACTTTTGGCTTCAAGAAGTGTCTTTCTTAGGTCACATTGTGTTAGCTAAGTGTGACGCGCGCTGGATCCCGATGCGCCGCCCCTATGACCGCCCGCACGTGAGCGATCGGGCATTTGCGGGTCCGTTGGCATCTTGCAATAAATCGCAAGTGCGTCTATGTTGGGCAACAAAGAGGTATCATGGAGTCGCCACCCAATAGAACATTGGGAAAGTTACTCTCGCCTCGGAGAGCCTAAGACTGCGCTTAGTATCCATGTTGGGCCATGAGGCCTAGGATTAGCGCTAAAGTCTCGTGACCCAAGAAGTATTTTGGAGGATAACCTCTAACCTCTCGAGCCCAAAGACCAGAGCTGGGTCCGGGATTTCTCATCTATTTCTACCTCGATTAATTTATGATTGAATTTTAATTGTCATTAATTCGCTCTCTCTCCACACAATGCAATTAATTTAAGGCGCATTTACTCATTTTAGGAAAACCATAAATTAGCGAGTAAAGTAATGAATTACAATAATACAAGGAGCGGAATACAACTCCCATTTAAAAGTGCAAACATACATAAAACCGGGGAATTTTATTAATTATGAGGACTTTGGTCCCCGCATGCACAATTAAAGAAAATATTCTGGATGTGATGATTTTATTTGGGATGAAAATTAGGACATTGGTCCCATTTTATTATGAAAAATCTAAATTAATTTAGTAAGAAATATTTTTATGATCTTTATTTAGGTGCGCATAGGAAAACATTTTATTCAATGAATATATACAAGGAAATTAAAAATATAAACGAAATGAGAATTAAAAAATGTATAAAGGAAATACCAAATCCCGCAACTCCTCCTTCATGTGCATGGATGCTCAAATGAGAATAAAACAATGATTTGCAAACAAAAATCAAAAAGAAATTCATGTTAGTGATTAGGCCAATGAAATAATACAACATAAAAGGTAATATGTACAATGACCATATAACATGCATAAGATACTATAACATGCATAAAGAAATAATTATGATGCAATTTAACATGCATAAGGTGATGAAGTATCATGGCATATGCAACTTATTAATAATAGTTATTAACATACATGGAAGATTAGTGACAATCAATTTTATTATAGTTAAGACATGAATAAATGTGTAACATGAGAATAATTCCACTTGACATGCATAACTAGCATAAAATAATGACTATAACACTCATACATGCAAAAGAAAGCATAATAATAAACATGATATAGCATCAAGAAATTAAAGGTATTTACAACCTAAAACATAGATAATTACATGAACAAAGAATAATTTGACATGAAAATAAAAGATTAATAGAATTTAAAAAAAAGCTTATTTGTTATATGAATAATTGAAGATAAAAAAAATAAGAAGAAGAATATGGAGACTAAGAGAATTTACATGTTTGATATGTTAATTGGAAGCCAAAATAAATGAAATTAACAAGAGAATTAATGAGCAAAGCCAAGAATAATTACCCTCAAATTCAGTTTTGAAGAATTGAAGATAGAAGTGTTGAATTCCTTGTCTTCTCTTGTGAAAATCCTTAGAAAATAGCTTGAAAACTTGAAGAAAATCTCTTGGAAACAAGTGTGTAAGATGGATTTTTTTCTCTCAACTCAAAGCTCCAAAATTCAGTTTTTTTCCTCCAAAATGTTCCTGATTCGTCCCCCCCTCGTTTCTGAATTTTTCTAGTGTTTTTAACCATCAAAAACTATCCAAAAACCACCAAAAACCGTCCAAAAACGGTTGAAAATCGAGTGGGGGTCGAAAAGTGGGCGAAATGGGCGAAGTGGGGCGTCAATCGTGCGCCTCGCGCACGTTTCCGCGCGGATGCGCGGAGTCTCCGCGCACGACGTGCGCGGCGCTATCGACGCCCAGGGCGTCGTGCGCGCAGCGCTACCGACGCCCAGGGCGTCGGCCGCGCGGAGCGCACGCTCCGCGCACGGACATTCGCGACGGCCCCTGGCCGTCGCCCTTCCGTCGCGAATCTTTTCCCCCATTTTCCATTTTTCCTACTTTCTTCATTTTTTCATCATTTTTCACCTTTTTTTTTTATTTTTTTATATAAAATACCCTCAACCTAAAACACACTTTTTCTTCTTCAAAATAATTTAAAAAATATTTTTAAAATATTTTTAAAATACCCTTTTTACTCACCGAAAAGACAAGGAAAATCACTTCTGAGCTCCAATCTTTTTGCCTATAAGCCGGCATAGCTAAATTTCATCATCGGGTAATCCTGATCAAGGCTACTCGGGACCCGGTGTCTACAGTTGCCCCCAATTTTGAAGAGACTAGTGCATGGGTGCCTAGGTGAGCCAAAATTCAGGAAAAGGAAAGAAACGCATACCTGAAGCGGCGATCTTCCTGCTTGATGGAGTTATGATGATAGCTGCTGCTGTTTTTTTTGTTGTAGCTGGTAATACCGTAGGTGCGCTAACCTCTTGTGGGTAGTGCCGCCATCGTGCTAACCGCTATGAACTGGTAGTGCCGTGGTCGTGCTAACCTCTTGTGGGTAGTGCCGCCATCGTGCTAACCGCTGTGAATTGGTAGTGTCGTGGTCGTGCCAACCTCTTGTGGGTTGTGCCGCCATCGTGCTTACCGTTGTGAATTTTGGTAGTGCCGTGGTCGTGCTAACCTCTTGTGGGTTGTGCCGCCATCGTGCTTACCGCTGTGAATTTTGGTAGTGCCGTGGTCGTGCTAACCTCTTGTGGGTAGTGCCGCCATCGTGCTAACCGCTGTCAATTGGTAGTGCCATGGTCGTGCTAACCTCTTGTGGGTAGTGCCGCCATCGTGCTAACCGCTGTGAATTTATTTTTTATATTTTTTTTTATTTTTTTATTTTTTGCTCCTTTAGATGTTTGGACTAGTGTCATCACTTGGCTTTTGTGGGTGTTTCCCGCCGATTTCTCCTGCAAGATTGTATGCATAGGAGTATACAAGAAATCATGTGTGTATGTTATGGAATGCAAATGCTTGCAAAAATGTATAGATCGCGCCCTAGGTGATCCATATTTTGCTGAACTTATAGCTTGTTTGCTGTACCATGCCCCCTAAATCCTGAGGATCGTCGACAAGCTTTTTGAAAGAGACGTCCGGTGTATATCCCTTGCCCCCTGGTCAATGATCATTTACCTGGGATTCTATTTCATGTTCTGTGTTGTGTGTTGTCTGACTGACGGAAGATCATCTTGAAATAATGCCGCCTTATCGCTCCAGGCATTGAATGTCATTGTTTTAAAGGTAGTGCGTCCCTTGTGGATTTTCGCACTAGCTTTTCTTTGCGGGAAATGCGTCCCTTATGGGATTTTCACACAACCCTTTGCCTAACTTTTGCCTGGAATGGACCCAACCCAATCCAGCGGCTTTTGTTTATTTTATATTTATATTTTATTTTTATTTTTATTTTTATTTTTATTATTATTATTTTTTTTTTGTAGGGCAGACTGCCTGTTTCCAGGTTTTCACCCTGCCCTTTGGCCTAACTTTTGCTTAGAGAGCCAGTTACGGTTTTCATCTCTAACGGCCTTTTTTTTTTTTTTTTTTTTTTTTTTTATCACCAAAGCTTCTATTAAGAGCAAATAGCACATATCCAATGAAGGGTCTGAGCAATAATTATTAGATGAACAATTGGTATATTTCTTTTTAAGACAGAACTGAAAGATCAATGAAAATGTATTCATTGCGAAAATTGTGTACATTTCTATATGATTTCATCATACATGATTTTCATTTGACAAGAATTCAAAAGCATATGACTACACCTAATCTCGGAGTAGATTCTGTCAGCCTCAAACTCCTGTTATTAATCGGCCCTCTCGGGTTTTCTCGATTAAATATTTTCTCTGATGCCTCTAATATTTGCACAAGATGCCTTTTTTCGGTTTTCACCCTGTCGAGGCGCCCAATTTTAGCACAGCCGCCTTTTTTTCGGTTTTCGACTTGCAGGGCATTTTATTCTCTTCTTTTTATTTTTGGTCTTTAGCCATGGAACCTTTTAAGTCTATCGACATTGACCGGGTCCTTGAACTCATTCCCATCGCTGTCTGCTAAAATTGCTGCTCCTTTTGTTAGCAACTTTTTCAAAATGAAAGGTCCTTCCCAGGTTGGTCTGAATTTTCCTCGTATGTCTGGAACTCCCGGCCTCATCATCTTAAAGACCAAATCCCCTTCTTTCAACGGGTGCTTTCGTACCTTCTTGCCAAAGGACCGAGCTAGTCTCTTCTGATAAACCTGATTGTGGTAATAGGCTCTCAACCTATCTTCATCCAATAGATTCAACTGCAACAATCGCTGTTGTGCCCATTCTGTCTCCGGAATCTCGGCTTCCAGGACTACCCTTAATGATTTCAGCTCAATTTCAACCGGCAGGACTGCTTCCGTTCCATACACCAGAGAGAATGGTGTTGCCCCCGTAGAGGTTCTGATTGTTGTTCTATATCCCCAAAGTGCGAAGGGTAGCTTTTCTGCCCAATCCTTGTAGTTCTGAACCATCTTGGCTAAAATTCTCTTCACATTCTTATTCGCCGCTTCAACTGCACCATTCGCTTCAGGACGGTAAGGAGAAGACTTATGATGTTGGATCCCATATTTCTGGAGCATCTGTTTAGTCTCTGCTAGGAATTGTACCCCATTATCAGACACAATGTGATGTGGGAGACCATATCTGCATATCAAATTCCGCTCGATGAATTTAGCCATATCCCTTGCATCAACCTTCTTGAAAGATTTAGCCTCAACCCACTTAGTGAAGTAGTCAATGGCAACTATGATGAATCTATGCCCATTAGAAGCAGTAGGATGGATTTCGCCTATGATGTCTATTCCCCATGCTGCAAATGGCCATGGAGATGTTAAGTTATGTAACTCTGAAACTGGCACATGCCTCAAATTCGCGTACTGTTGGCATAACTGACATTGCTTCACAAATTTTGAACAATCTGTATCCATTGTGAGCCAATAAAACCCTTGGCGCATGATCTTCTTTGCTAAGACTAAACCATTCATGTGAGCTCCACAAACCCCGGCATGAACTTCTTCCATAACTCTTTTAGCTTCTTTCTCTGCCAGACATCTTAACTGGATACCATCAGCTTGCCTTTTGTATAAAGTGCCATTAACACTGATGAATTGAGTGGATAACTTCCTGATCATTCTTTGGTCCTTCTCACTGGCTTCTTCTGGAAAGACTGATCTCTCTAAATAATTCTGAATGTCATAATACCATGGATTTCCATCAATGGCCTCAATGTCCATCACCTGTTCAGCTTCAAAGCAAGGTCTTTCCGAGCTATATATCAGCACGGGTTTCATTGCAACTCCTGTTGGGTTATCCCACATAGACACTAATGTTGCTAGAGCATCAGCTAACTGATTTTCGTCTCTGGGGATGAAGTGAAAAGTGCAAAACTCAAACTGGCTGCTCAACGTTCTCAAGTGCTTTACATAAGGCAGCAGCCTTTCTTCCTTGACTGACCACTCTCCTTTAGTTTGATGAATTACCAAGGAGGAATCCCCAAATACTTCTGCGGTCTTTGCCCCCAGAGCAAGCAATGCTTCCAATCCAAAGATGCAAGCTTCGTATTCTGCTTCATTATTGGTAGCCTTATACCTCAGCTTCTTAGCCAATGGTAACCTTTCACCATCTGGGGTCATAAGAATAACTCCCACGCCTGCTCCCTTATTATTGACTGCTCCATCAAAGAATAATTGCCACCCTTGTACTGCTATGGCCGTGACATCTTCATCTGGGAAGTTGTATTCAAACTGATCTCCCTCAATAGGATGCTCGGCTAAGAACTCCGCTACAGCTCTTCCCTTAATGGTTTTCCTGGTTATGTACTCAATGTCAAATTCCTGCAATAGCAGTAACCATCTTCCCATCTTCCCTAGTAGAGAGGGTGCTTCTTGGAGGTATCTAAGCGGATTATGTTTGGCAACCGTTTGTACCTTGAAGGAATGAAAGTAGTGTCGCAACTTCTTAGAAACCCAGATAACCGCTAAACAAATCTTTTCCACCTCTACATATTTGGCTTCGTAAGGCAGGAATTTCTTGCTAAGATAGTAAACGGCAAACTCTACACCAAAATCGTCTTCCTGAGACATCATAGCACCCACTGAGTTATCTTCCACAGCCAGGTACAGGATTAATGGTTTGGCACGGCGTGGTGGTCTTAACACTGGAGGATTTAGCAGATAGTCCTTAATGGTGTCAAAGGCCAGTTGACAGTCATCGTTCCATAGCACCGACTGATTCTTCCTAAGAAGCTTGAAAATAGGCTCACATACCGAAGCTAGCTTGGCAATAAATCGACTGATGTACTGAAGCTTTCCTAGGAAACTTCTGACGTCCTTCTCCTTCTGGGGCACTGGCATCTCTCTTATGGCTTTGACCTTATCGGGATCTACCTCGATTCCCCTCTGGCTTACCACATGGCCTAACAACTTTCCTGATGTAACTCCAAAAATGCACTTCTTGGGATTGAGTCGCAGATCATACTTGCTAATCCTTTGAAAGAACTTTTCTAATGCCTCAAAGTGACCTTCCCTGGTAGCCGACTTAATCATCATGTCGTCGACGTACACCTCCACTTCTTTGTGGATTAAGTCATTGAGAACCTTGGTTGCCATCCTCTGATAGGTTGCTCCTGCATTCTTCAACCCAAAAGGCATAACCCGATAGGCATATGTCCCCCACTCGGTGATAAAGGCTGTCTTGATCCGGTCCACTATCTTGTTAAGAATTTGATTGTACCCTGCGTATCCATCCACAAAGCTATACATCATACAAGCAGCAGCACTATCTACTAGCACATCAATATGAGGCAGTGGGAAATCATCTTTAGGGCAAGCTTTGTTCAGGTCTCGATAGTCGACGCATACTCGAACCTTACCGTCTTTCTTAGCTACAGGAACCACATTAGCTAACCATGTTGGGTATTGAACCTCTATCAGGAACTTAGCCTCAATCTGCTTATGGATCTCCTCTTTCACTTTCTGTGCCCATTCTGGCCTAAGCCTCCGAAGCTTTTGCTTGACGGGTTTAAACTCTGGGTAAGTTGGGATGGCATGTTCGGCAACATCTCGATCTATTCCCGGCATATCCTCGTAGGTCCAGGCAAAGACTTTTTCATATTTTTTTAATATTCTCTCAAATTTTATTCTCTCTTCAGGAGTTATGTCTGATGCTAGCAAAATTTCCTTTGGATTTTCCAAAGTTCCGAGATTAAATGCAGTTGTGCCAGTTGAATTAATATCAAAAATGAATGCATCATGCTTATGATCATGCGAAATGAAATCATCAGAAACATCACACAAGTAAGCAAAGTTGTTCATCTCATTAACATAATCAGAAACATTAACATTGTTCTCAAAGAGTTCTGGTATAAAAAGAGAATCTAAATGACTATCAACTTCAGCCGATGCTGATGCTGCAGATGACTGTGCTTTGGCTTCTTGATTTGGTGAAATCTTGAGATCCTCAATCTTCGGCTCTGGTTCCACTATCTTCTCCTTCCCTTTGAGCTTAGTGGCTAATAGCTTATCAGTGACGATCTCTTCAGGCTCATCCCTGTCCCATATGCTACATTGGGTCATAATCTCCTCATCCCAAAAGTTCTCTACAGCTTTAACAACTCCGATCTCCCAATCAAAGACATCGTTAAAAATTTCAAATCCAGGGATAATCTTCCCATCTACCCATTGCGGTTCTTCTTCTCCAGTGTAGGCACAAACCGATGATGATAGCACAAAGCTCTCCGAAATATGGGGAATCTTCCCTGACCCTTTCTTCTTACCATATTCTCCTTTGTAGCCCAACCCCTTTCGATCTTTCTGACCACGTGTAGTGATAGCATTCTGCAGCCCTTGTGACTCTTTTCCCAAACCAGCCCCTGGGAGGAAGTGCATCTTCTTCAGCATATTCACCACTTGAGGGCTACCTTCTAGGTTTTGCTCTTCTCCGATAATCGATACATGAAAGCCACTGAATGGCTGATTAGAGATTTCCAAGGCAGACACTTGGTTCTCTCTTGCTGCTTTAATGGTCACTACTTCTCCTTCATGGGGTATTTTAATTATCTGGTGTAATGTGGATGGTACTCCCCCTAACTTGTGGAACCACGATCTACCAAGCAGAGCTGAGAAGTTTGCTGGAATCGGCAAGACCACAAAATCTGTTTCTGCCTCAATGGGCCCTGTCTTTACCAAAGCTTTGAAAATTCCCGATGCTTGCCTCCTGGAGTTGTCGTAGGCAGTGATGGTCAGGTCAGATTTGCTTAACATACTCTCATCCATCCCAAAGGCCTGAAGTGCCACCAAAGGGCAGACATTTATCGATGACCCGTCATCAACCATGACACAAGCGGTGTGTTTACCATTGATCTGTGCCTTGATGTACAAAGGTCGGTTGTGGTTGCGACCCTCTGTTGGTAGGTCTGCATCAGAAAAAACCAACTTCTCCCCGGATCCCCCCTTTACAAGGTCTAACAGCTCAGATGGGGAGATTGTAGTTGCTACAGTTGATACACTCAATGCTTCGACTAACTTCTGTCGGTGTGAGGGGGACTGTCTCAAGAGGTCCCAAATAGATATCTGAGCCGTGGTCTTTTTCAGTTGCTTCACTATTGAATTTTCTTCCGGCTCTTTCTCTGCGATTGCTTGTGCTGGGTCCTGCTGCTTCTCGGCTTCTGGAATGACCCTCCCACTTCTTGTTACTGCTTCTACTCTTTCTTCTTCCTCTGAATCCCACGGATCCGTAAACTCTCCATTTTTCTCATCTTCATCATCTCCACTCTCACTAGTGGACCAACAGTCTATTGCTGCCACGAAAATCCCTTCTTCATTCACTGCAGGGCGAGTAATAGCGACATACTCATTTCCATATAGGTCTTGCATCACATACCATTCTGGTAGGCTCGATCCGATCATAAAGACTGGAGGTGGCTCTATGTTATAACCAGACTTCTTCTTGCTTTCTCTCTGCTCAGGATCGGTGATCTGCTTGTTGTCAATTAGATCTTGGACCCGATGTCTTAGCGTTATACACTCATCCGTCAAATGCCCGGTATGTTGGTGGAATGCGCAGTATTCATTCTCTTTGTGCCCTGGCTGCCCTTGGGCCTTGGCCGGTTTAGGTGATAGGGGCCGCAGTTTTCCTTCTTTTATTAGCCTCTTCAGCACCCATGATAAAGGCTTACCCAAGTTGGAGAAATACCTCTGACTTACACCGGTTGCAGACACCTCGGCAGTCTTCCCAACTCTGTTACCACTGCTTGAACCTACTGGTTTGGCCGTCCCCTGATTGCTGTATCCCCTCCGGGCATAGGACTCACTATTTGCCCTCTTGGATAAATATTCTCCTTCCGCTTCTATGGCAATGTCCTTCAAAGATTCCCAATCCTTGAGTCCCTTCATTTTCAGTCCCTCTCTCAAGTAAGGACTGGCATTTCGAATGAATAGCCAGATCTGATCAGAAGTGTCCGGTTTGCGTTTCATCTCCAAAACCCGGTTTCTCCACCGAGTAAGGTACTCGTGGAAGGACTCCCCAGCCTTCTGCTGTAACAACTCGAGATCTTTCAAAGTGACCTCCATCCGGGTACTGCAATCGTACTGCTTAAGGAACTCTTCGGTCAACAAGTCCCAGTCCTCCTTGGATCTCCTGTCAAGCCCATGGTACCAATCAATAGCAGCTCCTGTGAGACTCAAGCAGAAATATTCTATCTTCTGCTTTCTTGTTAAGGTCGTTCCCTTCATGACCAGCGAGTATTGCTTGATGTGTGCGGCAGGGTCAGAGGTTCCATCAAATTTGGGAATGTCCGGCATCTTAAAATTCTGGGGAATCAGGTCATCCCCATCCAACTCTCGGTCTTCCGGGTTCATTCCTTTTCCCACGGTCATCATCCTTGCCATGACCTCAAATCTCTCTTCCATTTTCCTCCACATTGCCTCATCCAGTTTTGGCAACTTTTCTTTAGCTACTGCATGCTCCTCATGCTCATCTCCTCCAAACTCAACTTCAGACCTGGGGCCTTCTCTGCGCTCAATGGGTGCAGGTACTCTTTGCTCAATAATAGGTGGATCAACCACTGGTTGGTTAACCGCAGCAGGACGTTCTTCTCTTACAACCTCTTGTTCAGCTGGTACTCGGATAGGGGCAGCAGCAGCTTGTTGACCAGCTATGGTGGTGGCAAGATTGCCCATCATTGCGATCATTCGGGCTTCAAATTCCTCCATTCTCTTTCCTACCTCCTCAACGATTATTGCCCGAGTTGCATCAGACTCATTTGATGGATTAGCCATGCTTACTTCTGTTGATGATTCGGAAGAAAACCCCACACTTCCTTCTAAGACTGACTCTGAACTCTGATCTGACACTAACTCAGTTAACCCCAAAAGCGGCGCCCTTCTTAACCGTCCGTCGGGACCTCTAGACCACCCAGGAGAATCTATGATGGCTGAAATGCAAAGATTGTTAAGATGATGCATGATTAAAATGCAATGTATGCTCGTGCTGATGCAACATAGACAAACACATGCAAGTAGATAGATCTTTCCAACCTTGTATCTCCCACACACGTGGTAGTGCGGTCTCTTTCCTAGGTGGGCTTGATCCATGGATTAACGTGGAACCCAATGGACACATATGGTGCGCGGTGAAAAACCGGCAGCATAACAGCTCCTATCTAATGTACATACGTATGGGTGTTTGGCAATTATGTATTTAAACAATTCAACTTAACTAAGATGGGCCCACCGGGGCATGAAAGCCTTTGAAGAAGACCATTTAATTAAATTGATTTCGTTTAATATATGATGGCCCATATAGCAAGCATAGTATTACGGTACATTTCACCTAGTGGAAGTATCTATTGCCATTACATGAGCTTTGGACAAGGGAGATGTTACTTTAAGGCTACCCAAGCATGATCCCTGCCGACGGGTCTAGCTCATCATAAGCATAGCGACCGGTCGGGTCGTCATTTTGATATACCATTAAGGTACGTGGCTTGGGCTGGTGATTATCCTTAACACTTCCCCAAATTGAGTGAAAATGAGGAGGTGCTTCAGGAATGCACCGGGGCTAAAAGAGGGACCAAACTAGCGTAATCTAAAGCTCTAATGAGATGATATGCAATTTTGAGATAAAGCGAATTTATGAATTAAATTTTAACCATAAATGTTAAACGAGGTATTTTCAAATTGAAATCTCGAACCATATCGTCCCCAGTGGAGTCGCCACTGTGACGCGCGCCGGATCCCGATGCGCCGCCCCTATGACCGCCCGCACGTGGGCGATCGGGCATTTGCGGGTCCGTTGGCATCTTGCAATAAATCGCAAGTGCGTCTATGTTGGGCAACAAAGAGGTATCATGGAGTCGCCACCCAATAGAACATTGGGAAAGTTACTCTCGCCTCGGAGAGCCTAAGACTGCGCTTAGTATCCATGTTGGGCCATGAGGCCTAGGATTAGCGCTAAAGTCTCGTGACCCAAGAAGTATTTTGGAGGATAACCTCTAACCTCTCGAGCCCAAAGACCAGAGCTGGGTCCGGGATTTCTCATCTATTTCTACCTCGATTAATTTATGATTGAATTTTAATTGTCATTAATTCGCTCTCTCTCCACACAATGCAATTAATTTAAGGCGCATTTACTCATTTTAGGAAAACCATAAATTAGCGAGTAAAGCAATGAATTACAATAATACAAGGAGCGGAATACAACTCCCATTTAAAAGTGCAAACATACATAAAACCGGGGAATTTTATTAATTATGAGGACTTTGGTCCCCGCATGCACAATTAAAGAAAATATTCTGGATGTGATGATTTTATTTGGGATGAAAATTAGGACATTGGTCCCATTTTATTATGAAAAATCTAAATTAATTTAGTAAGAAATATTTTTATGATCTTTATTTAGGTGCGCATAGGAAAACATTTTATTCAATGAATATATACAAGGAAATTAAAAATATAAACGAAATGAGAATTAAAAAATGTATAAAGGAAATACCAAATCCCGCAACTCCTCCTTCATGTGCATGGATGCTCAAATGAGAATAAAACAATGATTTGCAAACAAAAATCAAAAAGAAATTCATGTTAGTGATTAGGCCAATGAAATAATACAACATAAAAGGTAATATGTACAATGACCATATAACATGCATAAGATACTATAACATGCATAAAGAAATAATTATGATGCAATTTAACATGCATAAGGTGATGAAGTATCATGGCATATGCAACTTATTAATAATAGTTATTAACATACATGGAAGATTAGTGACAATCAATTTTATTATAGTTAAGACATGAATAAATGTGTAACATGAGAATAATTCCACTTGACATGCATAACTAGCATAAAATAATGACTATAACACTCATACATGCAAAAGAAAGCATAATAATAAACATGATATAGCATCAAGAAATTAAAGGTATTTACAACCTAAAACATAGATAATTACATGAACAAAGAATAATTTGACATGAAAATAAAAGATTAATAGAATTTAAAAAAAAGCTTATTTGTTATATGAATAATTGAAGATAAAAAAAATAAGAAGAAGAATATGGAGACTAAGAGAATTTACATGTTTGATATGTTAATTGGAAGCCAAAATAAATGAAATTAACAAGAGAATTAATGAGCAAAGCCAAGAATAATTACCCTCAAATTCAGTTTTGAAGAATTGAAGATAGAAGTGTTGAATTCCTTGTCTTCTCTTGTGAAAATCCTTAGAAAATAGCTTGAAAACTTGAAGAAAATCTCTTGGAAACAAGTGTGTAAGATGGATTTTTTTCTCTCAACTCAAAGCTCCAAAATTCAGTTTTTTTCCTCCAAAATGTTCCTGATTCGTCCCCCCCTCGTTTCTGAATTTTTCTAGTGTTTTTAACCATCAAAAACTACCCAAAAACCACCAAAAACCGTCCAAAAACGGTTGAAAATCGAGTGGGGGTCGAAAAGTGGGCGAAATGGGCGAAGTGGGGCGTCAATCGTGCGCCTCGCGCACGTTTCCGCGCGGATGCGCGGAGTCTCCGCGCACGACGTGCGCGGCGCTATCGACGCCCAGGATGTCGGGCCGCGCGGAGCGCACGCTCCGCAGCGCTCCGCGCACGGACATTCGCGACGGCCCCTGGCCGTCGCCCTTCCGTCGCGAATCTTTTCCCCCATTTTCCATTTTTCCTACTTTCTTCATTTTTTCATCATTTTTCACCTTTTTTATTTTTTTATTTTTTTATATAAAATACCCTCAACCTAAAACACACTTTTTCTTCTTCAAAATAATTTAAAAAATATTTTTAAAATATTTTTAAAATACCCTTTTTACTCACCGAAAAAACAAGGAAAATCACTTCTGAGCTCCAATCTTTTTGCCTATAAGCCGGCATAGCTAAATTTCATCATCGGGTAATCCTGATCAAGGATACTCGGGACCCGGTGTCTACACTAAGGGTATTCAAGTGGATCTAACTAAGATTGAGACAATTGTGGATTGGAAAGTGCCTAGGAATATTCCTGAAGTGAGAAGCTTCCTTGGTTTGGCAGGGTACTACCATCGGTTTGTGAAGGGTTTTTCAGTCATTATGGCTCCTATAACCGGATTGTTGAGGAAAGGAGTTAGATTTGAATGGTCAGATAAGTGCCAACTATGGTTTGAGATGTTGAAGAGATTGTTAGTTGAAGCTCCTGTACTGACTCAACCCATCTCGGGTAAAGAATTTGTAATGTACAGTGATGCTTCAGGAGTTGGACTCGGATGTGTGTTGATGCAAGAGGGTAAAGTTGTGGCTTATGCGTCTCGTCAGTTAAAACCTCATGAAAATAACTATCCGATGCATGATTTTGAATTGGCTGCTGTGATCTTTGCTTTGAAAATTTGATAGCATTATCTATATGGGGAGAAGTGTAAGATCTTTACAGATCATAAAAGTTTGTGGTATCTCCTCATGCAGAAGGAATTGAACATGAGACAGCGCCGATGGTTGGAGTTGTTTAAGGACTATGACTGTATTATAGATTATCATTCGGGTAAAGCCAATGTGGTTGCGGATGCTTTGAGTATGAAGTCCGTTTCGGCTTTATTCTTGAGGCGTTTCAGATGGAGATTTGATTCAGATGGGGCTTTGGTTGCCCAATTGAGAGTGAAACCGACCTTGATTGTGGACGCTCAGAAGGATGATTTGTGATTGCAATGGGTTTTGCGAGAGGTTTAGCAGGGTAAGCAGTTTGAGTTTTCGGTTTTGGATGGGGTGCTTATGTATAGGAATCGTTTGTGTGTGCTCGAAAGTGATGAGTTAAGGAGGAAGCTTTTGAGTGAGGCACTACGGTCTTTACTATGCATCCTGGTAGTGAGTAGATGTATCGGGATATGAAGCAATTCTACTGGTGGTCTGGGATGAAGAGAGGCATTGTGGAATTCATGGCAAAGTGTTTGACTTGTTAGCAGGTAAAGGCTGAACATCAAGTTCCTTTGGGATTGCTCACTCCTTTATCCGTTCCTCTATAGAAATGGGATGATATCGCCATGGATTTCATGTCGGGTTTGCCAGTGACTCAGTGGAAGCATGATTCAGTTTGGGTTATTATGGATCGGCTTACGAAGTCAGCTTATTTTCTGCCCGTCAGAGTGGATTACTCGATTGATAAGTTGGCCAGTGTGTATGTGGATGAGGTACTTCAATTGCATGGTGTGCCGTTGTCGATAGTGTCAGATCGGGATCCAAGGTTCACATCGAAGTTTTAGAAAAATTGCAGAGAGCTTTGGGTTCCAAGTTGAATTTCAGAATGGCATTTCATCCTCAGACAGATGGTCAGTCCGAGCGGGTTATCCAGATTTTGGAGGATATGCTTCGGGCTTATGCTTTGGATTTTTCTGGCAGTTGGGTTAAGTATGTGCAACTTATGGAGTTTGCCTACAACAACAGCTAGCAGTTGAGTATTGGGATGTCACCATTTGATGCTTCGTATGGTCATCCATGTAGGACTCAGGTTTGTTGGTCAGAGTTGACCGATCGATCTTTTGTTGGGCCAGATATGATTACAGATACAGAGGAGAAGATTAGAGTTATGCAGCGAAATCTAAAAGTGGCTAAGGATAGACAGAGATCCTATGCCAATCTGAAGAAAAAGGATATTCGGTTTGAGGTCGGGGACAAAGTTTTCCTTAAGGTTTGACCATAGAGGAAAGTATTGCGGTTTGGCAAGAAAGGTAAGCTTAGTCCTCGATTCATTAGGCCTTTCAAGGTTTTAGAGAGCCTATAAGTTGGCCCGATAGCCTATAAGTTGGCTTTACCGATGGAGTTGGCTAAGATGCATGATGTCTTCCATATCTCCATGCTTCGTCGGTATAGATCGGATCCGTAGCATGTGTTGTCGGTTCAAGATGTTCGGGTTCAATCGGATTATTCATATGATGAAGAACCGAAAGCCATTATAGCTCGAGAAGTGAGACAGTTGAGAAGCAATTAAGTTCCTCTGGTCAAGGTTCTTTGGAAACATCATGGAGTTGAGGAAGCGACTCGGGAACTAGAGGAGACGATGAGGATTCAGTATCCACAGTTGTTCAGTTCAGGTAAGAATTTCGAGGACGAAATTCTTGTTAGTAGGGGAGAGATATCACACCCCGTTCTCCCCCTAGTAGTTTGAGCCATGTGTGTGTGGCCATGTGTATGTGTGCATGTGTGAGTGTCTTGGCATGTGTTAAGGGTATTTTGGGTAATATGCATGTTTTGTGAGCTTTATTAGAGTGTGGGTGCATATATGTGTAGATACCCTGTCCTGAGGCAGTCCAGATTAGAGTTACTCGATGAAGAAGTTAACGTTGGTTTCGGATAAGTGTTGAAATTTGTGGGTGTTCATTCTCCAGTTTAATGAGGATCGAAAGTTTTCTGGGTGAACGGGAGGTTTCGGAGAGTCAAAACCTTAAAAATTGGAATTTTGGTCCACAGACGGGAAGCCCGTCTGTGGTAGTACAGCCCGTCGCTTGCACAATGAGCCCGTCTCTCACGTTGAGCATTGACTTTCCCTCGGGGGGGGGGGGTGCCTGTTGCTCACTTGAGCGGAGCCCGTCGTTCGACCTGAGCGCTGCCCGTCGTTCGGTTGGGCAACGCCTCGCGAGTGACCGCTGTTACCCTTTCTGTCAACGGCCGTTAGTCATCCACTGACGCCCATCGGTCGATGATTTGGCAGTTTAAACCGCCGGATTCTGGTGAGATTTAGGGCAATTTACCAAATATTCATAATATCTTTTAAAATCTCTGATTTCGAAAAATCCTCGTCAAATCTAAATTTAAAATTTAAATTTATTTGAAAGTTCTTCCTAAATCTATAAATAGGGGAAGGGGATTCAGTTTTTGGGAGTTGGAAAATTTGCTGAAAAATTCTTGATTAGAAAACTTTTAATTAGAAAACTAAAGCTTAGCAATTTTCCACAGAGATTTCATTTTTTCGACTTCTACAAAAAGAATTTACTTTCAAAATTTCTTATTCTTTATTTTATTTTATTCTCAAATTATGCTAATTGGAGGAAACAAAATCCATTCGTTTTCATCAATCTAGCTAATTCAGATATTCAATACTGCCAAAATTCCAAGAAAGAGAAAATAATTTCCTTCTCTTGGTTTATTTTTCAAAGTAAGATTTTTGTAACCAAAAATCTCTCCAGATCACGTGATCACAATCCGATCCTTGTAGAACTCGAGGAGTAAAAATCTTGCAACGTTCACCTTTACGAGGTAAAAATCCGAGGGTAAATATTTTGGGTCTATTATTTTGAATTTAATTATTCTTAGTAATTTCTTGTATAAAAATCCATTTTTATTCAAATTAAAACAAAAAGAAAATTTTAATTTTGTGTTTCTTTTCAGGAACAAAGGCGACCGACGGGCATAAGGACCACCGACGACCATCTCTCTAGCAAGCAACTGTCCGTCGAGGGTTGCCCTTACGCTCGTCTGTCTCGCCCAGGGATGCCCGTCGGTCACACGCTTTGGGCCGTCCCTGGGCCTCCTTTCCCCATTTGACTTCTTTTGTTTTTTTTTTCTTTTGTTTTTAATAGTTTTCTTATGCAATTTCTTCTGTTTTCCTCCTTATCATTTAATTTCATATTTATTTTCGTTCTTTAATTTTACACTAACATGTCCTTTATTTTTGTGAGTTTTTATTTTGACTTGTTTGGTGGATTTGGAGCCATTTGATGTAGAAGCCACTGCAAAACCCTAGGGTCTCCTCTCTGGTTTACTTTCTAGACTTTATTCCTTTTTATTTATTTTATATCATTTTTGTGAATAATGTTCTTCTTATATTATCCCGCTAATGTAAAAATGGTTAAATGTTTTTTATTAATAAAATTGGGATTTTTATAAATTGAGGACCAATGTCCTATTTTTCTAACAAATAAAAATCGATGCCTCAAAATCCATTTGTAATAAATATGCATGCGAGGACCAATGTCCTTACCCCTAATATATATCCCGATTTATGTATGAATCGCCTGTAATTTATAATGGGGGTTGTATTCCGCCCCTAGTTTTATTGTAATTTATTTTTGCGCACTTTATTTTAATTATGCTTTATTTACCGCTTCCCTTGAATGGATAAATTGCGCTTTAATTTAACTGCATTAAATTGAATGAGAAATGGGATAAAACGATAAATTCAAAACTTAGCTATAAACTTAGCCAAGGTATAAATAAATGGGAAGTCCTGAACCTTCTCTGGTCTTTGGGCTCAGCGAGGCGAGAGGGCCATCTCAATATTCTGTTGGGATGGGGCCTCCAAGACACCTCTTGTGTCCCGTAAAAAGGCTTAAAATTGCACAGTCCTAGGCGCCACGAGGCGAGAGGGCCATCCTAATGTTCTGTTAGGGTGGATGCCTCCAAGACATCTCTGATTTGCCCAAGCGTGAGGCTAGAGGACCATCCTATCATTAGGGTGGAAGCCTCTAAGACACCTCCGGCTTGCCTATAACGGACATAGCATCGCTGTCTTAGGCTCACTAAGGCTAGATGAACTTTCCCAATGTTCTATTGGGTGGCGACTCCATGAAACCTCCTTATTGCTCGAAATTAACGCCCTTGCAAGTTTCATGAACCTCCTCCCGAAAGCCCTAAAAGTGGGTGGTTCGGGGCACCCCGGGGTTCGACGCGCATCACAGTGGCGACTCCACTGGGGACAATACTCGAGACTTGGCTTCAAAAGTACCTTGGCTAAAACTTATAATTGGGCTTTAATTTAAAAATTTCATTCCTTTTTGAAATTTGCATTGCATCTCACTAGAGCCTTAGATCTATGCTAGTTTGGTCCCTCTTTTAACCCCGGTGTGTTCCCGAAGCACGACTCTACATTCACTCAATGTAGGAAAGTATTAAAGATAATCACCAGCCCAAGCCTCGTACCATCATTGTATATTAAATGGAGATCCGATCGGTCGTTATGCTCTTGATGAGCTAGACACGTTGGCAGGGACCATGCTTGGGTAGCCCTAAAGTATCATCACCTTTGACTAAAGCTCATGTAATGGAAATAGTTACTTCCCCTAAGTGGTATGAACCTTAATACTATGCTTGCTGTATGGATTATTATGTATTGGGCAAACTCAGATAATTTGATTGGTCACCTAATCAAAGGCTTTCATGCCCCAATAGGCCCATGTCAACTTATTTGGATAGCTTAAATACACAACGATCACAACCCATGCGTCTGTGCATTAGTTAGGAGAGGTTATGCTGCCGATTCTCCACCATGTACCATACGCGTCCATCGGGTCCCCTATTGACCCATGGGCCAATCCCACCTAGGAAAGAGACTATGACCTTGTGTGCGGGAGTGACAATGGTGGAAGGACCTATGTGCTTTCATGTGATTTGTGGATGTTGCATAGCACTATCATGCATTATATGTCATTCATGCATCATTCTGACCCATTATGTTTTGCAGCCATCATAGATCTGCTTAGGTGGTCAATAGGTTCTCAGGGGCGGTTAGTCAGGAATCCTTTTTTTGAGCTACCAAAAAGGGTGGAATATCCAGACACTCCTTTAGAAACTAGCTACGCTACTTTAGCTCAGTTTTCTCTACACGAAGAAATGGAAAGCTTACCAAGAGGGGCAGATGCCACTAGGGCCTTGATAACTGAGGAAGTAGGTAGAAGGTTCAAAGAATTCGAGAATAGAATAATGGCTATGATGGCCAACATGGCTCAGCCACCTGCTCTACAGAACCCACCACCTCCTCCTATGAGAAACAATGAAAGGGAGGAGGTCAGAGAAGAATTGCAAGAAGAGGTCCGCCCACCACCTGTAGATTTGAGAGCTACCGCATCAGGGGCACAGAGAAGAAGGCCGGCCCAGAGAATAGAAGATGACTGGGAAGACGACGAGTATGAAGAAATAGAGTCAGAAAGAGGGAAGGCACCTCATAATGAAGAAGCCATCTGGAAGAAGATGGAAGAGAAATTTGAAGTGATTGCAAGGATGCTGATAAGGGGGCGAGGAATGAACCCTGAAGATAAGGAGTTCGCAGGGGAGGATTTAATCCCGATGAACTTTAAGATGCCAGATGTTTCGAAGTTTGATGGCACTTCCAATCCCACCGCACACATAAAGCAGAACTCGTTGGTGATGAAGGGTACTACTTTGACGAAAAGGCAGAAGATTGAGTACTTTTGCCTGAGCTTGACTGGCCCAGCGGTGGATTGGTACCATGGGCTTGACCGCAGAACTAAAGAGGACTGGGATTTGTTGAAGAAAGAGTTTTTGAGGCAGTAAGAATGCAGTACAAGGATGGAGGTGACTCTGAAGGACCTGGAGCGATTACAGCAGAAGAGAGGCGAGTCTTTCCATTAGTATCTGACCCAATGGAGGAATCGGGTGATGGAAATGAAAAGAAAACTAGATACTCGAGATCAGATACGGTTGTTCAGTGAAAATGCGAGCCTGTATCTGAAAGAGGGATTGAAGATGAAGGGATCAAGAGACTGGGAGTCCCTGAAAGACATCACCATTGAGGCCGAAGGAGAATACCTTGCTAGGAGGGCGAGTAACAAGAACTATGCCAAGAAGGGCTGCAGCACTCAGGGGCAAGTAGGTCAACAGGCTGTAGTAGTGGCAAGAGGAAGACAGCCGAAGTATCAGCCGCTAATACAACCCCGAGGCATTTCTCTAATTTGGGAAGGTCGCTGTCAAGGGTGCTTCGAAGGTTGATGAAGGAGGGTAAGTTGCAGCCTTTTCCACCTCGACCTGCTAGGACTCAAGGTATACCAGGCCATAAGGATAATGAATACTGTGTGTATCATCAACATACTGGGCATACAACTGATGAGTGCAAAGCTTTAAGGCACACAATCCAAGACTTAATTGATTCGAAGCAAATAACAGACCCGGAGAAGAGGGGAAGTCAGAAGAAGTCTGGGATAACAACGTGCGCCCACCGGTTTTCATGATCGGGTCCAATCTGCCCGAAGAGTATGTATTGAGAGAGTTGTACGGCAATGATGGCAACACTACTGTCACAAGCCTCCATGAGGTGAGTGAAGAAGGGCTTCCCACGGCAGTGATCGATTGCTGGTCCACCGACGAGAGTAAAAGTGAAGATAATGATTCTAAAGTGTTTCCCAACCCGTGGGATTCGGAGAAGGAGGAGGAAGAGAAGAAGGAGAAGAAAAAGAAAGTGGGAGTGGTGACCCGAAGTGGGAGGGTAGCTCCAGAAGTTGAGAGGCTCTAGGAGCTGATAATGGGCCAAAAGGAAAGGGAGCTAGAGGATGATCCAATAATCAAGCAGCTGAAAAAGTCGCCAGCTCAAATTTCGATATGGGACCTCCTGAGGCAGTCTCCATCCCATAGGCAAAAGTTGGTGGAGGCTTTATGTGAAACAACTGTGGCCACAACTATATCACCTACGGAACTGCTGGATGCGGTAAAAGGGGGAGCTGGAGAGAATGTGGTGTTTTCAAATGCTGACTTGCTTGCAGAAGGCCACAACCATAACTGCCCTTTATACATACGGGCACAAATCAGTCAGAAGCACACGGCCTGTGTGATGGTGGACGACGGTTCATCAATCAATGTGTGCCCGCAAGTGGCCATGGCAGCTTTTGGGGTGGCAGAAGATATGCTAGCTAAGTCTGATCTGACGATCATGACATATGACAACTCAAGAAGGCATACCTCTGGGACATTCAAGAAAATGGTTAAGACGGGGACTGTTGAGATAGAGGTGGAGTTTGTAGTCCTGCCTATCCCTGCCAATTTTTCAACTCTTTTGGGAAGGCCTTGGTTCCATAAGCTGGGAGGCGTCCCCTCTACAGTACTTCAGATGGTCAAGATTCCTCACGAAGGGCAGGTAGTGACCATAAGGGCTGCAAGGGAAAATCAGGTTTCCATACTAGAGATTGTGAGGCAGCCTTTTAGTGCGTTCCATGTGGCTGTGATAGATGGGGAGGAACAGATAGAAGGAAGCCCTTAGGTGCTGAACATGATGAAGAGGATGTCATTCCTCCCCGGCGCGAGATTAGGCAAGAACTCTTAGGGGTTGCCAGAAGCCATTGCCACCAAAGGCCAGAAGGATAGAAAGGGCCTGGGTTATAAAGGTGTGGTGAAGAGGGGCAAGGAGTCAGGAAAGGAGATCCCCCACATCCGAAAGAGCTTTGTGCCAGCAATTGCAGCATGTGCCTACACCGAGGAAGTCGAGCCTCAGTGGGTTGACGGGAGAATTGTACCGGGGTTCGAGGTTTTTAATGATGTCTTTGATTGGGACATTAGATTTATCAAGCCAGCAGATGCCTTTCGGGATGAAGAAATCATGACCATCAAGACAATTTGGGACCGCGAGGAGCCTGAGGAGGTTATAACTGAGAGGATGGTGGCCACCTAGCTGAAGAGGAAAGCAAAGATTGAGGAAGCCGTACAGGGGGTTGCTGAAGAGCCCCCGAAATGCCAGAATGATGCAGGACCGTCAGGTGCAACAGATTCGCCGGCGGGGGAGGAGGAAGAAAATAGTTTAGATTTTCTTTTTACTCCAGAACTTTTTGGTAATGTTAATGACAATTTTAGTTTTATCAATAAAGTGAATGATTTTGCTTACTTGTGCGATGTTTCTGATGATTTCATTATGCATGATCATGATCATAATCAATCTATATTTGATATTGATTCAACTGATGCTACTCAATTTAATCTTAGAACCTCGAAAAACCCGAAAGAAATCTTGATAGCATCTAACATAACTCCTGAAGAGCGAGAAAAGTTTGAGTGAATATTAAGAAAACATGAAAAAGTCTTTGCCTGGACCTACGAAGATATGCCAGGGGTGGACCGAGAAATCATGGAACATGCCATCCCGACCTACCTAGACTATAAGCCCATCAAGCAGAAGTTGAGGAGACTTAGGCTAGAATGGGCAGACAAGGTAAAGGAAGAAATTCACAAGCAGATCGAAGCCAAGTTCATAATTGAGGTACAATACCCAACCTGGTTGGCCAATGTTGTCCTAGTAGCCAAGAAAAACGGCAATGTAAGGGTATGTGTGGACTATCGAGACTTGAATAAGGCTTGTCCAAAGGATGACTTTCCATTGCCCCACATAGACGTGCTGGTGGATAGTGCAGCTGCCTGTATTATGTACAGTTTCGTGGATGGTTACGCAGGCTAATCAGATACTCAATAAAATAGTCGACCGGATTAAGACAGCTTTCATCACAGAGTGGGGGACATTCGTTTACAGGGTAATGCCCTTCGGCTTGAAAAATGCAGGTACGACTTATCAATGGATGGCCACAAGGATTCTAGATGACTTGATTCATAAGGAGGTAGAAGTATATGTGGATGATATGATGATCAAGTCGGCCACCAGAGAAGGCCACTTTGAAGCCCTAGAAAAGTTCTTTCAGAGGACTGGAAAGTACAATTTGCGATTAAACCCCAGGAAATGCATCTTTGGTGTCACCTCAAGGAAACTTCTAGGATATGTAGTTAGCCAGAGGGGAATCGAAATTGACCTGGACAAGATTAAGACCATTAGAGAAATGCCGGTGCCGCAGAAGGAAAAGGATGTGAGAAGCTTTTTGGGTAGATTGCAGTATGTCAGCAGGTTTATCGCTAAGCTTACTTCGATTTGTGAACCAATTTTCAAACTATTCAGAAAAGACCAACTAGTAGTATGGAACGAAGATTGTCATAGGGCTTTGATACTATCAGAAAGCATTTGCTGAATCCACCGGTTCTAAGACCGCCATAGCCAGTCAAGGCGCTTATCTTGTATTTAGCCATAGAGGATAGTTCTGTAGGTGCCATGATGGCTCAGGAAGATGAGTTCGGAGTGGAGTTTGCTGTTTACTACCTTAGTAAGAAGTTCTTAGCTTATGTAGTCAAGTATGCAAAAGTAGAAAAGATTTGCCTGGCGGTAATTTGGGCCTCTAAGAAGTCGAGAACTATTTTCATTCTTACAAGGTACAGGCAATAGCAAAGCAGAATCCCCTCAGAGATTTGCAGGAAGCTCTATCCTTACATGGAAAAATGGGTAGGTGGTTGTTGCTGTTACAGGAATTTGATGTAAAGCACGTTACTTGGAAGACCATTAAGGATCGTGTAGTGGCTGAGTTTCTGGCAGAGCACCAAATCCAAGGAGACTCGTATGAGTTCAATTTCCCTGACGAGGATGTAGCAGCTATTATGGTTCAGGGTTGGCAATTGCACTTTAACGGTGCTGTAAACAACAAGGGAGCAGGAGCAGGAATTATTCTGACAACCCCGGATGATGAGAAACTCCCATTGGCAAAGAAGTTAAGGTACAAAACCACCAACAATGAAGTCGAGTATGAAGCATGTACTTTTGGGTTGGAAGCATTAATAGCTTTAGGGGCAAAGAACGTGGAAGTATTCGGGGATTCGTCCCTAGTGATCAATCAAATTCAGGGTGAATGGGCCGTTAAAGAAGAGAGGTTGATGACATATGTCAAACACTTGAGGGAGTTGAGCAGTCAATTTGAAGTGTGCGCATTCCACTTTATTCCAAGGGATGAGAATCAATTAGCCGATGCGCTTGCAACTTTTGTATCAATATCATGAAGCCAGTTTTAATCTCTAGTTCTAAGAGGCCTAGCTTTGAGTCCAAGCCAGTGATGGAAATAGAAGTAGCATATGGGAAGCCGTGGTATTATGATATCAGGAACTATCTAGAAAATGCGACATTTCTAGAAGAGGCTACCGAGAAAGATCAGAGGATGATTCGCAAGCTGTCTACATAGTTTATCTATATAGATGGGGTGTTGTACAAGCGACAGGTCGATGGCGTCCAATTGAGGTGTCTAGACGAGAGAGAAGCTAAAAGGGTGATGGAAGAAACTCATGCTGGCATGTGCAGAGCCCACATAAATTGACTGATGTTGGCAAAAAAGATCATGAGACAAGGGTTCTACTAGCTCACCATGGATGCAGATTGCCCAAAGTATGTAAAACAATGTTAGTTATGCCAATAGTATGTGAACTTAAGGCACTTGCCTGTTTCAGAATTGCATAGCTTGACATTGCCTTGGCCTTTCGCAGCTTGGGGGATAGTCATCATTGGAGAGATACGTCCCACTGCCTCTAATGGACATAGATATATCATAGTCGCCATTGACTACTTTACCAATTTGGTAGAGGCCGAGTCCTTTAAGAAGGTTGATGCTCGGGATATGGCAAAATTCATCGAGAAGAATTTGATATGTAGATATGGCCTCCCACACCACGTGGTATCTGATAATGGGGTCCAGTTCATGGGCGAAACGAAGAAATTACTTCAGAAGTATGACATTGAACATCACAAGTCCTCTCCTTATCGTTTGCAAGCTAATAGAGCAGTAGAAGCCGCTAATAAAAACATCAAGAGAATCCTGGCCAAAATGGTTTAGAATTATAAAGATTGGGTAGATAAGTTACCTTTTGTACTCTGGGGTTACAGAACAACTATCAGAACTTCAACAGGAGCCACACCGTATTACTTGGTCTATGGGACGGAAGCAGTATTTCCAGTAGAGGTCAAACTCAAGTCACTGAGGGTGGTTATTGAAGCTCAGACTCTAGAAGGTGAATGGGCACAGCAGTGGCTGCAACACTTGCACCTGTTGGATGAGAGCAGGCTGAGAGCCTACTACCATAATTAGATCTATTAGAAGAGACTTGCCAAATCATTCGAAAAGAAAGACAAGAGGCACCCGTTGAAAGAGGGAGACTTGGTATTCAAGTAGATGAGACCAGGTGTGCCGGATAGAAGGGGGAAGTTTAGGCCCACGTGGGAAGGTCCGTTCATCCTCAAGAAGCTGTTATCAAAGGGAGAGGCAATTTTGTCAGATAGCGATGGCAACGAGTTTAAGGAGCTGGTCAACATCGATAGACTAAAGAGGTTCCATGGCTAAAGACAATAAAATCCAAAGAAGAGAATAAAAGCCCTGTGGGTCGAAAATCGAAAAAAGGCGGCCTTGCTAAAATTGGGCGCCTCGTCAGGGTGAAAACCGAAAAAAGGCATCCTGATAGAAAATTAGAGGCTTGAGAGAAAATGTCCAATCAAGAAAACCCAAGAGGGCTGATTGGTAACAGGAGTTGATGCTATCAAGATTTGGCTCCTTGAATAAATGTAGTTTTGCATATTTGAATCAATGTTAAATGGCGATCATGTATATTGAAATCATACTGAGATGTACACAATTTTGTAAAATGAAATAAAACTGAATTCATTCATTCATATTATTTCATAAGTTATGTTCTGAAAAGAAACATTTTGCTCAAAATGCATACAAATCTGAACTAAACCCTACTACTACTCTCGCCGGCCAAATGTCTAAGTCGTCGAGGCCTATTGTCAACGGTAGGGCTGAGCACCCATCTCTTGTATGCACTAGTGGAAACAACAAATTGATGACCAAAAGAGGGAATGATAGTCTTCACTAGTAGTTCAGCCTAAAGATCCTAGTACCGGGTGGCAAAAGCTGCAGATAAGATTCCGCCTCGGAAAGATATAGGGACTCTCACCACGTCTTAAGTCATCCCGAGCTATCGAGCGCATCGGGCCATGATGTAAAAGGTAGCCTTACGTAGCCCACGTAAGGGAACACATCCTGAAGAACCATCAACTATCGCAGCAGATAGGGGGAGCGAAGCGCTCATGAAGCTAATGTCCTCATCGGTTACCTCGCTAAATCTGGTAATGCCCTCATCAGGGGTCGTGTGACGCACGCCGGATCCCCGCGGCCGCCCATGGGACCGCCAGCTCGAGGGCGATCGGGGCATTTGTGGGTCCGTTGATAGCTTGCAATAAATCGCAAGTGCGTCTATGTTGGGCAACAAGGAGGTTTCATGGAGTCGCCACCCAATAGAACATTGGGAAAGTTACTCTCGCCTCGGAGAGCCTAAGACTGCGCTTTGTATCCATTTTGGGCCAGCTAGAGGGTTCTTGGAAGGTAAACCTCTCGCCCTTCAGAAGTATGACTCGAAAATCCCCTGTTTTGTCCCCCTCTGCCTACGAAAGGTAAAAAGACTCACTCCTCGTGAAACGCGGGACTAAAACCCCCAAATCCAATCCATTTATACAGGCTAGGATACTGATTTCATCATAGGGTAACCTCTGATCCGGACCGCTCCGGGACACGGTGCTTACAGTTGCCCCCAATTTTGGGGAAACTAGTGCACAAGCGCCTAGATAAGCCAAAACTCAGAGAAAGGGCAGAAAGAAAGAAGGCATACCTACGACGGTTCTTACCTTTCGTGCCTTTTGCCGGGTAGACCTCATCTCGGTCCGTTCAACGATGCGAAGATGCCCCTACCGGTCTCGTCTCGACTTGTAGGTGCTGGTGAGACGTAGCATCCTCTGGCTACGAACTCGATATGAAGAGCGGTGTTTCTCTAACCACAGCTTCGATCTGAAGTTCCCTTGCTAACCCCCATTCGATCTGCAAGGTGCGTAGCACTCTCTGGCTGCCGCGCGAACGGTGAGATGTAGCGCTCTCTGGCTACAATCTCGATTTGGTGAAGAGCAGTGTTTCTCTAACTGCAGCTTCGATCTGAAGTTCCCTTGCTAACCCCCATTCGATCTGTAAGGTGCGTAGCACTCTCTGGCTGCTGCGCGAACTGTGAGATGTAGCGCTCTCTGGCTATGATCTCGGTTTGGTGAAGAGTAGTGTTTCTCTAACTGCAGCTTCGATCTGAAGTTCCCTTGCTAACCCCCATTCGATATGCAAGGTGCGTAGCACTCTCTGGCTACAACGCGAACTGTGAGATTTAGCGCTCTCTGGCTACGATCTCGGTTTAGTGAAGAGCAGTGTTTCTCTAACTGCAGCTTCAGTTTGTGAGATGCAGTGTTCTCTAACTGCAGTCCTGCCTTGTGAGGTGAAAAGTAGTATTTCTCTGTACCTGTGTGATAAAAGGTTTTGTTAGTTCATGTTTGAATAGTAATCTTTTAACATATTCATTGATGGCGTGATTTTGCTTTATTTGCTATGCCATGTTCATTTATATTCTTCTTTATTGAGATGTTATTCATCATTTTTTATCATTTTTGTTTTAGAATATGAGTGAATGTGAAGGCATATATTCATCTGCTATATGAATGAATCATAAATAATCGAATAAATGCATAAATCTTGAAAACAAAAGTTTTTCACTAGAAAAATCTATTTTGTACAACGTATATACAAAGCATAAATGTACAAAAATATGACTCCCTGAATGTCATAGGGGTGTGTAGTCAGAGGGCTCATCGGGGTCCTCATCATCCGATATATGCACTGTCCCTAGCGGAGGTGGAGGCGGAGCTGGCCGTACCGGAGGTGGAGGCGGAGCCATGGAGGGTCCTGCCTCGGTATCGTGGGTCCGCCTAAAACGGATCTGAGAGTGGCCATCCAAGAAAGGCTAGGTGCAAGTCCTCACGAACTCCAACGTCTCTGATACTGTGCCTCCCAACTTCTTGAACGCCCGACTCAACTGAGTGGTCTGCTCACTGGCGGCCCTCTTCATATGCTTTAGGCACTGCTCTGACTGCTCCCTGAACTCCCTCATGGTCTGAGACAAGGGTGGGAGGATCCCCTCTATCGCCTGGATGCGGGATCTCAGAGAGTCGAGCGACTCGTCAATCATCTGTAGGGTCATGTCAACCCTCTGAGACGCCTGGTCCTGTGACGTCCTCAAATAATGAGCGAGCTGCTGCCTAAGCTCCCTTTGACCCTGGGCAATCTGCTCGATCAGCCTCACCTACTCACCTCTGAAGGCCTCTATGACTCGAGCCTGCTCATCCCTGAAAGCATCCATGATCCGAGCCTGCTCTCGTGTCGTATGCTCGATGTAGCCGGCCTGCTCCTGAGCTAAACGCTCCACCAACTGGGACTGCTCCTGAATAGCAGCCTGCTGGCGGTCCAGCCTCCCGTGAATAGCTCTGTCCCTCTCATCCTATCGTCGCTCCAAGGCTGTGAACATGGAAGTGAAGAGCTGAGAGAAGTCAGGCTGTGCTGGCTGCTGCTGTGGTGGCTCTAGAGGCAGTGCTGCGGAGGTGGATGCCCCTAGGTCACCTCGAGAATACGGATGATACCTTTCGGGGGGCCCGTGGGTAGTCCTCTGCACTCTGACACTCGGCGACGGGACAGGAGTCAGTGCTCGGGATGCTGGTGAGGCGACAAAGAGCTCATCCATCGTGAACTCCATATTGAAGTCCGATGGAGTCCTGGGCTGCTCCTGCTGTGTTGGCTGTGGCACAGTCTGAGGCTGAGGAGGCTGAGGCTCTGGCTCTGAGTGTGGAGGCTGATGCTCTGGCTGAGGCTCGGGGCGAGGCTTGGGCTCTGGCTGTGGAGGCTGATCCTCTGGGTGCTCCGGGTGGTCTGGATCTAGACCCAAGGGTGGAAGTGAGAACATTCGCCGGGTCTTGTGAATAGTCAGTACCCTGTAGGCCTCTACCTGCCCTGATATCGGGGAGATCATCCCCATATGTGGCATCCACATGGATCCCCTCCTCCAAGGGTGCTCTCAATCTGTCAAGGGAAACTCCCAACCTCAAAAGCAACCGGGTAATAACTCCTCCCACTATCACCATCGTTGTCAATCCTCTGCTGACTCTAGTCAAGTTGGCCAAGATCTCATGGCTAATGTTGAGACGCTGGCCTGCCACCATAGCCCAGAGGCTCCAGATCTCGGCCGCATTAAGCGACCCTGGATTACCAGCTCGACCGAGGTACGAACTGGATAGCACTCTGTGCAAATACCGGAGTGCCTGAGACACCAGTACGGTGCTCTTCGTTGTATAATGATCATACAGCACTCCTGGTAGGGCAATAGCCGCCCAATGGGCGCGTCTCACAGCTCGCCGCGGGATCTCGACCCCCTCCTCCGTAGGGAGCCCCATAGCCTGTGCGAATCTCTGCCTGGTAATATTGTAATGGTCACCGTCGAACCAAAACTGGACCACCCCTGGCTCGGTATCTGCACTTTGAAAATCGGCATAGCGGAGAGTGGCTAGGACCTGTCGAGTAGCCTCTGGAAATGTCTGGAAGGAAGGGTCAAGGAACTCTGTCCACCCAGCACCCTCGACAAGCAAGTCAAATTTGGGGCCATCCCTAGGGCCTCTAAGAACGGCCGGGACACGAAGCGGCTGGCCCGAAGCTCTACCTGAGCCAATGCTCTATACCTCTGAGCTGACTCAGCATCCATCCAACCCGAAACTACGACCTCGGGCTGGGCCTGCGGTGCTTTGCATCTGGGAGGCATCCTGCAAAGGAGAAAAAATTAGATAGCGAAAATTTGACAAAATAAGTATTTTTAGACTTATTTCCAAGGTGAAGGCCCATTTAGGCCTCACCGGGGCAATGGCAGCCCGAAAACTGGGTAGAAAACTGATAATAAATGGAAAGGGCGGACGTCCTGTCAAAGAAAGTTGCCCAACATGCCTCGCACATATCAAAGTAAAAACAACATGCAATTAGCATGGAAATAATTCGAAGCGAATAAAAATGGGCTTGCTAGGCCCCAAGGCATGCATTATACACAAAAATGTTCAATTTTAGAATAAAAATTTGGGCAGCACCCCGGCAAGGGTATGCCCAACCTCCTGCATAAAAAGGCATCAAAATAGGCCTCAGGCGTCAACCACAATATACGCATGTAAATGGGACGCACCTCAGCAAGAGTGTGTCCCCAACAACACAAAACAATGGCCTCAGGCCTCAAAATCAATATATACAAAGAATAGTGCGCTTAAGAAGTCTATTTCTAAAGCAATAAAGTTATAAAAAAATTCTATTTCTATGTGATCATGCAAAGGTTCATATTTAATTGCATTAAAAAAATAAAGAAAAATGGGCAGCATCCTCCCTAAATTTCTAAGGTATCTAAAGCGTTCTAAGCATTTAGAGGAAGAAGAAATGAAGAAATAAATTGAATAAAATTCAAAAAAAGGTAATTATTTACTTACCAGTAGTCGCGAGAAGTGTAGAAACTGAAGAAATATAAATATCCAAGCACCCGGTGAGTAGAGAATGCGGAAATATGGAAAAATTGCGAAAAAAGGAGAAATGCTTGAAAAAACACTAAAAAACGCTAAAAAACCGTTTGGGAGAGGAAATGAAAGGGACAGCAGCGTTTGCACCGTCTGTCACTCGCACTTATATAGAATTTCGTGACCGACGGGCAGGGCATCTGTAGGAGCGACCGACGGGCTGGCCGTCTGTCACTCAATAAATGCGAGTTAATGCGCGTGATGAATGCAATGCTGACGTATGCGTCTGCCAGGTGGACCTATACCGACGGGCAGGCCGTCTCTAGGGAGAGGCGGGTAGGCCGTCGGTGACACTCCCCTATAAATTCTCACAAAATTTTTGCTCCTCTTATGTCTCTTCATTTTCCAACACCTTGAGCCTTTCATCTTTCTTAGCATGTCTTCTTCTCTAGCCCAAAGGATGCACCGTATCTTAGATGACAAACACACTTGGGAAGAAGGCGCCCTTTCCTTTATGTCCGGGCTGAAATATCTGTGCGGAGTGAAAGTCGATCAGAACCTCCTTCTGGCGGCGACCCACTTCTGGAACCCTCGGTTCCACGTCTTCCGGTTCACCTACCAGGAACTATGCCCTTTGACTGAAGAGTTAGCTACCATTCTTGGAGCCCGGTTACCTCCTAGCGCTCTGCCTTGCGTCCCTCGCTACGGCCTATTCCAGACCCGGTGTCACACCCCATTTGCCCCCTAGTAGAATGAGCCTGTCTGTCTGTCTGTATGCATAAGCATTCGCATGTGTTCGGCATTTCATAAGGGTATTTTAGTAAAATGTATGTTCTTTGGGTTTTGTTAGTATGTGGGTGCATGCATGGCATTAGTGTGTTAATTATTTGAGAAATAATTGTGTGCACTTGCTTATACCATTGTAGGGTGTTTTAATTAGGAATGCATTAAGTGTGAGTGTTGTGTGTGGAGTTAGGATGTGCGTGAGCAAGTTTCACCACCAAAAGGATGACATGTGTATTAGGTTAAGGAAAATGAAGAAAGAAATAAAGGAAGTGTGAAAGGAAATTAGATTCACGATTTTCCTTTCAACCTCCATCTTCTTCTTCCTTTTCCATCTCCTAATTACTGCTTGCTATCTGTTAATTAAGTGTGGTTGTGGAAATTGGACACTCTTGCTCCTAACTTGGTAAGTGCATATCCTTGTCTTTGTCTTACTGTAATTTTCATCTTATTCTTCCTTGAGTTTAGGTTTAACTTAGGGTTGCATTATTGTGTTTGTGTTCTAGCTGAAGCTCCTCGTGATCCAAAGGGTAAAGAGGTTGCTGGACCTAGTGGAGCAAAGTGATAGAAGCTTAGATTTCAGGTTTGGGAACAATTGATAGTGATTTGTGTGATTTTAAGTTACTGTCAATTTTCTAGGGTTCTTGTTCTTGAGAAATTTGAATGTTATTATTCTTGAATTGATTAAATGTTTAAATGTTGAATTGAGTTGTATAAATGTTGCTTATATTGTTTGAGATGAATTATGGAAGGTAAGAACAGGTTTGTTTGGTTTTGAATCAAATTCGGGATAGATTTCTGGGTTCTGAGAATTCTGGAAATGGGAAAATCGTGTTTCTGTTGAAGTTCCCATTTCCAGATCGTGTGTCGCGTGACTAGCCAAGGAAGGGAGGCAAGTCACGAGACGTGACCTTCGGTCACGACTCGTGACCTGCCAGTTTGAGGCCAGTCACGAGTTGTGGCTGCTGTCACAACTCGTGACCAGCTAAAATGAGGCCAGTCACGAGACGTGACTCCCAGTCACGACTCGTTACCGGCCTGAGGGAGAGTCACAGGAGACAGTCACGCATGACCTGTCTCAAAGAAGCCAGTCACGAGACGTGACGCCCAGTCACGACTCGTGACCGGCCTGAGCGAAGGCGTGACCAGACGAGGCACGTTGCGTGATCTGCGAGGGACGAAGCAAGTCACGAGGCGTGACCCACAGTCACGTCTCGCGACCTGCCCTGTGAGGAGGCCAGTCACGACACGTGACCAGCCAACCTCACCCGTTACCCCGTTCAGCCCTTTTTCCGAAATTTTCCGTCTTTTGACTCAAAAATGAATTTGGTGTTTCTTCTGAATGGACTTATATTGCGGTATGATGCATGCCATACTTTTTAAATGCTTTGATTTAAATAATACCATGAATTTCTGATGAATTCTACTCCGTGCTCTGAAATGTGATTTGAATGACGCTTAACCTGCTAGAGTCAAGTAAGTGGATAGTTAGGCATGCCTAATAGAGTCTTTAGCTGCAGCCCTCAGTTCAGTTTGGACCCCGATCAGGTCCCCGTTTGGTTCCTCGCGAACCCTTCAGTATTAGGATCTTGTTTAAGGTCTCCTCAGTATATGAATAACATATTTTGATAAATAGAATAATATTTGACTTGTACCTGTGAGGTACCCTCAGTATTCGATTCGTACCCGTAAGGTACCTTCAGTACACTCGTTATCCACTATCTAGAGTCAGCAGGTGTTCTTTAAATGTTAATGGAATTGTTCTGATCTGATCTGGCTATGAATGGATTGACTGAATGAGTTTAATGATGAAACATATATTGGATTATTCTGGAATGGATATGATTATGAGTTACTGATTGTATGACTTCTAAATATGAGCATGTTTATATGGATTATGTTATAACCTTTGCATTCTGCCATTGTGAATGTGTTATGCCTTGACGACCATTGTGAATGGCCGTCCATTATTTATGTGTGTTTCCCCACTAAGCGTTTATCGCTTAGCACGGTGTTTTTACCCGTGCAGGTGCGAAAGGCGTTTTGTTTTGGGAGAGTCGCCGTCATCAAGCCAACACAGAAGAGTTTTTAGTGTAGGGCTATTTTTGTATCAGTGATGATTCTTTTTGTATAGAACTCTCATGTATCAGTTTTGTTTCAGCTTCCGCTTTTGTAACTATATTTTGTATATGTAATATTATTTGTTTCAGCTAGTTGAGCAGATCATTATTGTAATAGTTTATTATTGTAATGCATGATCAGCCTTTGCTTTCTGCATGTAAAGTTTTTAATTATTCTGTATTTCTTAATGTATGGTTTGAATGAATATATGTTTTGCTTTACTATTGTTTGGTGACACCTTGACTCATACGGCATCTTACTCCTTATCGGATGGGATCGCCTACGTATGGGAAGGGGGTGTTACAGTTTGTGGTATCAGAGCATAGGTTTAGGCGTTTCTAGGTGTTGTTGTGTAGTTGTGATTGTTCTGAGTTTCTTAGATGTGTATGTGTCTAGATCTATGTTGGCTGATGCGGTTTTTTCTTGTTTGTTTAGATGGCTTCTAATTCTATCCGTGGATCACTTGAGGAATCCGCCGAGAGTGTGAATCCTCCAGCAGTGGATCCGTCTGTTTCTGTTACTGTGTCGGCTCAGCATGCTAGGGTCCAGCCCGAGGCCGCAGCCATGCCCTTTGAGGCTATGTTTAGACTGCATCAGGACATGGCTAGGGTTTTGGAGAGAGTGACTGCTCCTAACGCACCTATGGAGAATTTGAGAAGGGCAGGAGTTGAGGATTTCTATGGCACTGGTTTGAATGAATTTGAGATGGCAGAAAAATGGTTAGACAAGGTAAAGCGTGCTTTGAGAGAGATTCGGTGTCCTCCTGACCAGCAGGCAGAGTGTGCATTAGTTATTCTGCAAGGGTCTGCTTTTGAATGGTGGGAATTGGTTTGCAGGCATCCTCAGCTACCGGATCCGATTACTTGGGAGTTCTTTGAGGGTGAGTTCACAAAGAAGTACATCACTCAGACTTATAGAGATTCGAGATGGGCGCAGTTTTTGGGTTTGAGACAGAGGGCCATGTCTGTAGCAGATTATGAGAAGGAGTTCAACAGGTTATCTCGCTATGCCCCACGAGGAGTTATGACTGATGACTTTAGATGCAAGCATTTCGAGGCAGGGTTAAATGAGTCTTTGAAGATTGCTTTGATTTCTCTGATGTGCATACCTGGGGTTAGCTATTATCAGATTGTAGAGGCTGCTGTGAGAGCTGAGTTATCTGAGACTGTGATGAGAGAGAGAGCTCAGAGGAGGAGTTCTTCTCGTGGAGGATCTTCTTCGGGTAAGAGATCTAGGAACCCACAGGATGAGTCATCATCTGGTCCGGCTTCTAGAGGTAGGCGACAGGGTTCTGCAGCTGTATCAGGTTCTGGTAGGGGTGGTAGAGCTGAGACTACATCAGTTTGTCCTCATTATAGTAAGACACATCGGGGTGAGTGTAGGTGGCTCTCCGGTGCGTGCTTCAGGTGTGGGAGTTCCGAGCATCTTTTAGCTAGTTGTCCGAGGTTGCATGAGGATTCAGGTTCCCAGAGAGAGGGCAGTAGGGTCGGTTCGAATGCTTCCCAGGCTACCCGTGGCAGAGGCCGAGGTCGAGGTAGAGGTGGTCGGCATAGAGATGGAGCTGCTTCTGAGACTGTTGAGCATCCTCCTTAGGGTGCCATTAGAGCTTATGCTATGAGAGCTAGAGATGAGCAGGATGCGCCTGATGTTATTGCTGGTAAGTTCCTACTCCATGACACTGAGTTATATGCTCTAATTGATCCTGGTTCCACACACTCATATTTGTGCACAAATAAAATTGTTGATAAATTGCATTCAGTTGATCAGTTAGATTATGAGATTTGTGTGACCAGTCCATTAGGGCATAGTGTCAGTGTGAGTAGAGTTTTTAGGAGTCAGTCTCTTGTGTTTCTGAAAGGTTTGGGTGCTAGTTCGTTGAATAATGTTATTTCTGCGATGCAAGCTAAGAGATTTATCAGGAAAGGTTGTGAGGCTTTTCTAGCAGTTGTGTTAGATTCCAAGAGGGATCAGGTTCAGATTGAGGACATTCCTGTAGTGCGGGAGTTTAGTGATGTATTCCCGAGCGAGTTGCCTGGTTTGCCTCCTGAGAGAGAGGTTGAGTTGTCCATTGAGATTATGCCAGGTACTGCACCTATTTCGAGAGCACCTTATCGGATGGCTCCTGTAGAGTTGAGGGAACTTAAATCTCAGCTACAAGAGTTATTGGATAAGGGGTTTATTAGACCGAGCATATCTCCATGGGGAGCTCCAGTTCTGTTTGTTAAGAAGAAAGATGGATCCCTGCGGATGTGTATTGACTATAGGCAGATTAATAAAGTTACAGTGAAGAACAAGTATCCGTTGCCTAGGATTGAGGATTTATTTGATCAGCTTCGAGGTGCAGGTGTCTTCTCCAAGATAGATCTTCAATCAGGGTACTATCAGCTTCGAGTTCAGGATGCAGATGTGGTTAAGACTGCATTTCGGACTAGGTATGGCCACTATGAATTTCTTGTGATGCCGTTTGGTTTGACAAATGCTCCAGCGGCTTTTATGGATCTGATGAATCATGTGTTTAGGCCATACTTAGATCGATTTGTAGTAGTGTTCATTGATGACATCTTGGTGTATTCCAAGGATGAGAGTGAGCATGAGGAGCATCTCCGATTAGTTCTTCAGATGTTGAGAGAGCATCAGTTGTTTGCTAAGCTTAGCAAGTGTGATTTCTGGCTTCGAGAAGTGTCATTCTTGGGTCACATTGTTTCAGCTAGAGGTATTCAGGTAGATCCAGCCAAGATTGAGGCGATAGTTGATTGGAAAGCGCCTCGAAATGTTCAGGAAGTGAGGAGTTTCCTCGGTTTAGCAGGTTACTACCGTCGGTTCGTTAAGGGATTTTCTGTGATTGCTGCTCCGATGACTAGATTGTTGAGGAAAGGAGTTAGATTTGAGTGGTCAGACAGGTGTCAGTCTTGTTTTGATCGGTTAAAGCAGTTGCTTGTTGAGGCTCCTATCCTTACTCAACCCATCTCGGGTAAGGAGTTTGTTATTTATAGTGATGCTTCGGGTGTTGGTCTTGGATGTGTGCTGATGCAGGAAGGAAAAGTAGTGGCTTATGCTTCTCGACAGTTGAAGCCACATGAGAGGAATTATCCGACGCATGATCTTGAGTTGGCAGCTGTGATCTTTGCTTTGAAGATTTGGCGTCACTACCTGTATGGGGAAAAGTGTAGGATCTTTTCGGATTACAAGAGTTTGAAGTACTTCCTTTCATAGAAAGAGTTGAACATGAGACAGCGGCGTTGGCTTGAGTTATTTAAGGACTACGACTGCATTGTGGATTACCATCCTGGTAAGGCCAATGTAGTCGCCGATGCTTTGAGTCGGAAGTCAGTTTCAGCTTTGTTCTTGAGGCGATTCAGATGGAGATTTGGTTCTGATGGGGCTTTGATTGCTCAGTTGCGTGTGAAGCCTACATTGAGACAGAAGATAGTGGATGCTCAGAGAGATGACCAGAGGCTTCAGCAGATTCTGCATGAGGTTAGATTGGGTAAGCCATCAGAGTTCTCAGTCCAGGATGAGGTACTTATGTTCAGAGATCGCTTGTGTATGCCAGAATCTGAGGATTTGAGGAGTCAGCTTATGAGTGAGGCGCATAGTTCAGTCTTTACTATGCATCCGGGCAGTGAGAAAATGTATCGAGACATGAAGCAATTCTATTGGTGGTCCGGTATGAAGCGTGATATAGTGGATTTTGTTTCCAAGTGCTTGACTTGTCAGCAGGTAAAGGCTGAGCATCAGGTTCCTTTGGGTTTGCTTATGCCTTTATCCATTCCTGAGTGGAAATGGGATGATATCGCCATGGACTTCGTTTCTGGTTTACCTTTGACTCAGAGGAAGCATGACTCAATTTGGGTTATTGTGGATCGGCTTACGAAATCAGCTCACTTTCTGCCGGTTAGAGTGGACTACTCCATGGACAGATTGGCCAGTATCTATGTAGATGAGATAGTTCGGTTGCATGGTGTGCCTTTGTCCATAGTGTCAGATCGAGATCCGAGGTTTACTTCCAAGTTTTGGAAGGAGTTACAGAGAGCTTTAGGCACTAGGTTGAACTTCAGTACAACGTTTCATCCTCAGACCGATGGTCAGTCAGAGCGAGTTATTCAGATTCTGGAGGATATGATGAGGGCTTGTGCTTTGGAATTTTCGGGTAGTTGGGACAGATATGTGTCGCTTATGGAGTTTGCCTACAACAACAGTTTTCAGTCAAGTATCGGTATGGCACCATATGAGGCTTTGTATGGTCGTCAGTGTTGGACTCCGATTTGTTGGACTGAGCTATCCGAGAGATCTATGATTGGACTAGACTTGGTTAGAGATACTGAAGATAAAATCAGAGTAGTGCAGCGGAATTTGAAGGCAGCCAAGGATCGACAGAAGTCTAATGCTAATTTGAAAAGGAAAGATGTACATTTTGAGATCGGGGACAAGGTTTTCCTTAAGGTTTCACCTTGGAGGAAAGTGCTTCGGTTTGGCAAGAAAGGCAAGCTTAGTCCTCATTTCATTGGACCTTATGAGATTTTGGCTAAGGTAGGACCTGTAGCCTACAGATTGGCGCTACCGATGGAGTTAGCAAAGTTGCATAATGTATTTCACGTTTCAATGCTTCGTCGGTACAGATCAGATCCTTCACATGTTCTGTCAGTTCAGGATATCCAGGTTCAGCCAGACTTCTCTTATGATGAGGAACCGCGAGCTATTCTAGCCCAAGAGGTGAGGCAGTTGAGAAATAAGCAGATTCCTTTGGTTAAAGTGTTGTGGATCCATCATGGAGTCGAAAAAGCGACTTGGGAACCAGAGGAGTCGATGAGAGCTCAGTATCCGCAGTTGTTCAGTTCAGGTGAGAATTTCGAGGACGAAAATCTTATTAGTAGGGGAGAGTAGTCACACCCCATTTTCCCCCTAGTAGAATGAGCCTGTCTGTCTGTCTGTATGCGTAAGCATTCGCATGTGTTCGGCATTTCATAAGGGTATTTTAGTAAAATGTATGTTCTTTGGGTTTTGTTAGTATGTGGGTGCATGCATGGCATTAGTGTGTTAATTATTTGAGAAATAATTGTGTGCACTTGGTTATACCATTGTAGGGTGTTTTAATTAGGAATGCATTAAGTGTGAGTGTTGTGTGTGGAGTTAGGATGTGAGTGAGCAAGTTTCACCACCAAAAGGATGACATGTGTATTAGGTTAAGGAAAATGAAGAAAGAAATAAAGGAAGTGTGAAAGGAAATTAGATTCACGTTTTTCTTTTCAACCTCCATCTTCTTCTTCCTTTTCCCTCTCCTAATTACTGCTTGCTATCTGTTAATTAAGTGTGGTTGTGGAAATTGGACACTTTTGCTCCTAACTTGGTAAGTGCATATCCTTGTCTTTGTCTTACTGTAATTTTCATCTTCTTCTTCCTTGAGTTTAGGTTTAACTTAGGGTTGCATTATTGTGTTTGTGTTCTAGCTAAAGCTCCTCGTGATCCAAAGGGTAAAGAGGTTGCTGGACCTAGTGGAGCAAAGTGATAGAAGCTTAGATTTCAGGTTTGGGAACAATTGATTGTGATTTGTGTGATTTTAAGTTACTGTCAATTTTCTAGGGTTCTTGTTCTTGAGAAATTTGAATGTTATTATTCTTGAATTGATTAAATGTTTAAATGTTGAATTGAGTTGTATAAATGTTGCTTATATTGTTTGAGATGAATTCTGGAAGGTAAGAACAGGTTTGTTTGGTTTTGAATCAAATTCGGGATAGATTTCTGGGTTCTGAGAATTCTGGAAATGGGAAAATCGTGTTTCTGTTGAAGTTCCCATTTCCAGATCGTGTGTCGCGTGACTAGCCAAGGAAGGGAGGCAAGTCACGACTCGTGACCTGCTAGTTTGAGGCCAGTCACGAGTTGTGGCTGCTGTCACAACTCGTGACCAGCTAAAATGAGGCCAGTCACGAGACATGACTCCCAGTCACGACTCGTGACCGGCCTGAGGGAGAGTCATAGTAGACAGTCACGCGTGACCTGTCTCAAAGAAGCTAGTCACGAGACGTGACGCCCAGTCACGACTCGTGACCGGCCTGAGCGAAGGCGTGACCAGACGAGGCACGTCGCGTGATCTGCGAGGGACGAAGCAAGTCACGAGGCGTGACCCACAGTCACATCTCGCGACCTGCCCTGTGAGGAGGCCAGTCACGACACGTGACCAGCCAACCTCACCCGTTACCCCGTTCAGCCCTTTTTTCGAAATTTTCCGTCTTTTGACTCAGAAATGAATTTGGTGTTTCTTCTGAATGGACTTATATTGCGGTATGATGCATGCCATACTTTTTAAATGCTTTGATTTAAATAATACCATGAATTTCTGATGAATTCTATTCCGTGCTCTGAAATGTGATTTGAATGACGCTTAACCTGCTAGAGTCAAGTAAGTGGATAGTTAGGCATGCCTAATAGAGTCTTTAGCTGCAGCCCTCAGTTCAGTTTGGACCCCGATCAGGTCCCCGTTTGGTTCCTCGTGAACCCTTCAGTATTAGGATCTTGTTTAAGGTCCCCTCAGTATATGAATAACATATTTTGATAAATAGAATAATATTTGACTTGTACCTGTGAGGTACCCTCAGTATTCGATTCGTACCCGTAAGGTACCTTCAGTACACTCGTTATCCACTATCTAGAGTCAGCAGGTGTTCTTTAAATGTTAATGGAATTGTTCTGATCTGATCTGGCTATGAATGGATTGACTGAATGAGTTTAATGATGAAACATATATTGGATTATTCTGGAATGGATATGATTATGAGTTACTGATTGTATGACTTCTAAATATGAGCATGTTTATATGGATTATGTTATAACCTTTGCATTCTGCCATTGTGAATGTGTTATGCCTTGATGACCATTGTGAATGGCCGTCCATTATTTATGTGTGTTTCCCCACTAAGCGTTTATCGCTTAGCACGGTGTTTTTACCCGTGCAGGTGCGGAAGGCGTTTTGCTTTGGGAGAGTCGCCGTCATCAAGCCAACACAGAAGAGTTTTTAGTGTAGGGCTATTTTTGTATCAGTGATGATTCTTTTTGTATAGAACTCTCATGTATCAGTTTTGTTTCAGCTTCCGCTTTTGTAACTATATTTTGTATATGTAATATTATTTGTTTCAGCTAGTTGATCAGATCATTATTGTAATAGTTTATTATAGTAATGCATGATCAGCCTTTGCTTTCTGCATGTAAAGTTTTTAATTATTCTGTATTTCTGAATGTATGGTTTGAATGAATATATGTTTTGCTTTACTATTGTTTGGTGACACCTTGACTCATACGGCATCTTACTCCTTATCGGATGGGATCGCCTACGTATGGGAAGGGGGTGTTACACCCGGGAGATAGCTATGGCTCTTGGCATACCTTCTTCTGAGGCCGTTCGGCTGATTCCTCCGTGCTCCTCCTTTGCTCTGGGGCCATTGATCGAGGCTCTGGATCAGTTCACTAACATTCCCACCCACTGGGTAAGCATCATATTCTTATTTTGCATGGTGAACTTCCTCACTGTTGTTCCAGGGGGTTTGACAGGTGACTTCCGCCTGTTCGGAGTCCTGAGCGACTTTCATCTGGGATTATCACGCTTACCACTCATTCTGGCTGAAACCATTCTGGGCTTGGACGCTGTGAGCTCTGGATCCACTACCACCTTTACCGGTAGCCCCTTATTGCTCCAGGTACGTCATTATTTCAAAGGTAGTGCATCCCTTATGGATTTTCACACTAGCTTTTCTTAGCGGGAGGTGCGTCCTTTCGGATTTTCACACAACACTGCGCCTTATTTTTGCCGGAAGTAAACCCTACTTACTCCAGCGGCTTTTTTTTTTTTTTTAGATCTGGCTGCAAGAGAAACTGAGAATGATGTCTGAGCCACCTCCTCGGGTTACCCCACAGTACTCGCCGAATCACTTTCTTCCGCGTCGATGATTGTACGGGTGTGCCACTGCTGGTGAAGGCATTACCAGATTTGGCGAGCTGTCGGATGATGACATCAGTTTCACATCTGCTTGGCTCCCACTGTCTCATGTGGTCATTGATGGGCCATCGGGGTGTGTTCCCCTGCTGGGCTTCGTCGAGCCACCTTCTGCATCACCTCTCGATGTACGCGTCAGCTCGGGATGACCCAGGATGTAGTGAGGGTTCCCTTATCTTTCCGGGGAGGAGCTCTCTCGGTTGCGTTTGCTTCTTGGTATCATGAGCTGTGGGGCAAATTACCAGTGAGGACTGTTATCCCGAGGTTCGGCAATCATTCTGTGTCTTCAACTAGCGAGTACAAGAAGTGGATCCTTAGTCCAGCATCTGATAATAGGACTCGAGGGCTCAAGCATCTGGTCGGCGAGAGCAGCAGCATGACCTAGCTTAGCCTACATTTGTATTTCTTTTTGTGCTACATTTATTTTTAATGCAGAACTAGGAGATGACAAAAATAAAAAGAATAATATTCATTTTATTTCACGAAATTGTGTACATTTTCATATAATTTCAGCATACATGATCAGTTTTGGCATTTACTCAGCTGCTTACGCGCTGTTAATACATGAAACAAAATTTCAACAGCATCAACTCCTGTTACTAATCGGCCCTCTCGGGTTTTCACGATTGGACATTTTCTCTCATGCCTCTAATTTTTGCACAGGATGCCTTTTTTCGATTTTCACCCTGTCGAGGCGCCCACTTTTAGCACAACCGCCTTTTTTTTATTTTCGACCTGCAGGGCATTTTATTCTCTTCTTTTTATTTTGGTCTTCAGCCATGGAACCTTTTGAGTCTATCGACGTTGATCAGTTCCTTGAATTCGTTCCCATCACTATCCGACAAGATTGCGGCTCCTTTGGACAGTAGCTTTTTAAGGATATACGGCCCCTCCCAGGTGTGTATGAATTTCCCTCTAATATCTGGTATGCCTGGCCTCATCTGCTTGAACACCAAGTCCCCTTCTTTCAGCGGATGCTTTCTCACCTTTTTTCCGAAAGTCCTTGCCAATCTCTTCTGGTAAATCTGGTTATGATAATAAGCTTTTAGCCTATTCCCGTCCAGTAAGTTCAGGTGTTGTAGCCTCTACCGTGCCCATTCGGCCTCCGGAACTTGGGCTTCCATGACCACCCTCAGTGATTTGAGCTCTATCTCAACTGGCAATACTGCTTCTGTTTCGTATACCAGGGAAAATGGTGTAGCGCCTATAGACATCCTTACCGTTGTTCTATATTCCCGAAGGGTAACTTTTCAGCCCAGTCTTTGTAGGTTTGGACCATCTTGGACAATATCTTCTTCATATTTTTATTCGCGGCCTTTACTGCTCCATTCGCTTGAGGTCGGTAGGGAGAGGATTTATGATGTTCGACACCATACTTCTCGAGGAGCTTCTTGGTTTCCCCCATGAACTGCACCCCATTATCTGCAGATCAGATTCCTCTCTATGAACTTGGCCATATCCCTCGCGTCAATCTTTTTCAAGGATTCCGCCTCTACCCATTTGGTAAAATAGTCAATCGCGACTATGATGTACCTGTGCCCATTGGATGCCGTAAGGCAAATCTCTCCAATGATATCTATCCCCCAAGCAGCGAAAGGCCAAGGTGACGTCAGGTTATGTAGCTCTGATACTGGCAGGTGTCTCAAGTCTGCGTATTGTTGGCACAACTGGCATTGCTTAACATATTTCGAGTAGTCATTGTCTATTGTAAGCCAATAGAAGCCTTGTCTCATGATCTTCTTGGTTAAGGTCAAACCATTCATGTGGGCCCCACAGACACCTGCGTGGGTTTCCTCCATCACTTTGCGGGCTTCTTTTTCATTCAAGCACCTGAGCTGAATCCCATCTGATTGTCTTTTGTACAACACCCCTTCTAAGGATATGAACTGAGTAGATAGCTTTCGGATCATCCTCTGGTCTTTCTCAATAGCTTCTTCTGGAAATTTACTGTTTTCCAAGTAATTCATGATGTCGAAGTACCATGGTTTCCCGTCCGCCACTTCTACTTCCATTACAGGCTTGATCTCAAAGCTGGGCTTCTCAGAACTTGAAAATAGTACTGGCTTCATAGCCACTCCTTCAGGGTTATCCCACATTGATACTAAGGTTGCCAACGCATCAGCTAGACGATTCTCATCTCTCGACACGAAGTGGAAAGTGCAAGTCTCAAACTGCCCACATACCTCTTTCAAATATTCAACATAAGGTACCAGCCGTTCTTCTTTTACAGCCCACTCACCTCGGATCTGGTTAATCACCAAGGATGAGTTGCCAAAGAGTTCTACATTCTTTGCCCCCAATGCAGCTAAAGCTTCCAACCTGAAAGTGCATGCTTCGTATTCGGCTTCATTATTGGTTGCTTTGTACATCAACTTCTTGGCTAGGGGGAGTTTCTCATTATCTGGGGTTGTCAAGACGATTCTGACTCCGGCCCCTCTGTTATTCACCGCCCCGTCGAAGTGTAACTGCCATCCCTTGACAGAAATTACGACTATGCTTTCATCAGGAAAGGTAAACTCGGTAGTGTCTCCTTGAATAGGATGCTCAGCAAGAAATTCGGCTACGACTCACCCCTTAATAGTTTCGCGAGTGATGTATTGCACATAAAACTCTTGTAGCAAGAGCAGCCACCTCCCCATCTTACCAAGCAAAGACGGTGCTTCCTGCAAATATCTTAACGGATTCTGCTTGGCCACTGCCTGAACTTTGTATGAGTGGAAGTAATGCCTCAATTTCTTTAATGCCCAAATCACTGTGATGCAGATCTTTTCTACTTCAGCATATTTTATCTCATAAGCCAGGAACTTCTTGCTGAGGTAATAAATTGCAAATTCCACCCCAAATTCATCCTCTTGAGCCATCATGGCACCCACAGAACTGCCCTCTACTGCCAAATACAGGATAAGCGGTTTGATCGGCTGCGGTGGCCTTAGCACTGGCGGATTCAATAGGTATTCCCTGATGCTATCAAAAGCCTTCTGGCAGTCTTTGTTCCAGACCACAGGTTGATTCTTTCTAAGCAGCTTAAAAACAGGCTCGCATATTGAAGTGAGCTTGGCAATAAATCGGCTGACATACTGCAGCTTGCCCAGGAAACTCCTCACATCTTTCTCTTTTTGCGGCACAGGCATCTCTCTGATGGCCTTCACCTTGTCCGGGTCAATTTCTATTCCCCTCTGGCTAACGACATGTCCCAATAGTTTTCCTAAAGTCACTCCGAAAATGCACTTCTTGGGATTAAGTCGCAGATTATACTTGTCAATCCTGGTGAAGAACTTTTCCAGAGCTTCAAAGTGCCCCTCTCGGGTGGCTGACTTGACCATCATGTCATCGACATACACTTCTACTTCTTTGTGGATCAGGTCACTTAAGATCTTGGTCGCCATCCTCTGATATGTGGCCCCTGCCTTCTTCAGGCCGAAAGGCATGACTCGGTAGGCGTAGGTCCCCCATTCTGTGATGAAAGCGGTCTTAACCTGGTCAGCTATTTTGTTCAGGATCTGGTTCTAGCCCACATAACCATCTCCAAAGCTGTACATCGCGCAATTGGCGGCACTGTCTATCAACACATCGATATGGGGTAGTGGAAAATCATCTTTAGGGTAGGCCTTGTTCAGATCTCGATAATCCACACACACCCTGACCTTTCCGTTCTTCTTCGCTACAGGGACCACATCTGCCAACCATGTAGGATACTACACTTCAACAGGGAACTTGGCTTCAATCTGCTGTCAAATTTCCTCCTTGACCTTGTCAGCCCATTCTGGCCTGAGCCTTCTCAACTTGTGTTTCACAGGTTTATAGTCCGGATAAGTCAGGATAGCATGTTCTGCCACGTCTCGGTCAATTCCTGGCATGTCCTCATAGGTCCAGGCAAAGACTTTTTCATGTTTTCTTATTATTCTCTCAAAATTTTTTCTCTCCTCAGGAGTTATATTTGATGCTATTAGAATTTCTCTCGGATTTTCTGAGGTTCTAAGATTAAAAGGCGTTGTGTCAGTGGAATCAATGTCAAAAATTGATGGAATATGATCATGTTCATGCATGTTGAAATCATTGGAAACATCGCACAAGTAAGAGAAATCATTTGCCTTATTAATAATATTATAATTGTCATTTACATCATAAAAGCGTTATGGAATAAAAAGACAGTCTAAGCTAGAGTCTTCTTCCGCCACTCCAGAGGTTGATGCTGTTGCAGCTGGTTCATTGGCTTCCTGATTCGGCAGAGGCCATTCAAGCATGTCTGAGGAAATCTTCAAATCTCCTATCTCCAGTTCTAATTCTGCTATCTTCCCTTTCCCCTTCAGCCTGGCAGCTATCATCTTCTCGGTAACGACCTCTTCTGGCTCACATCTGTCCCAAGTGATACCCTGAGTCATGAGCTCCTCATCCTAGAAGTCCTCAGCAGTCTTGATAAACTCGACACGCCAGTCAAATACATCGTTAAAGATCTCGAACCCAGGGACAATCCTCCCCTTCACCCATTGCGGCTCATCTTCGCCAGTATAAGCACAAACTGAGGATGCTGGTATGAAGCTTTCTGAAATGTGAGGGATCTTATCCGCCGCCTTTTTCTTGCCGAAGCTGCCTCTGTACCCCAGACCTTTTCGGTTCTTCTGACCTCGAGTGGTGATTACGGTTTGCAATCCTTGAGAACTTCTGCCCAAACTAGCCCCAGGGAGATAGTGCATCTTCTTCATCATATTAACCACAGCTGGGTTATCCACTGACCCGTGCTCTTCTCTTATCATGGACACGTGGAAGCCACTAAATGGCTGATTAGCTATTTCAAGCGCTGAGACTTGGTTCTCCTTGGCTGCCTTGAAAGTCACCACCTCCCCTTCATGTGGGAACTTTATCATTTGATGCAGTGTGGATGGCACTCCTCCTAATTTGTGAAACCGGGGTCTCCCGAGCAGAGCTGAGAAGTTAGCAGGGATGGGCAGAACTACAAATTCCACCTCCACTTCAATGGGTCCTGTCTTGACCAAGGTCTTAAAGGTTCCCGAGGCTTGCCTCCTTGAATTACCGTAGGCTGTGATAGTCAGATCTGATCCACTGAGCATATCCTCGTTTAGACCAAAAGCTTGCAGAGCTATCAGGGGGCACACATTGATAAAAGACCCATCGTCTACCATAATGCAAGCAGTGTGCTTATTGTTAATCTGTGCTTTAATGTACAGGGGTCGGTTATGATTGCGGCCGTCGACCGGTAGGTCGACATCAGAAAAGACCAATCTCTCCTCGGATCCTACCTTAACTAAGCCCAAAAGCTCTGATGGGGAAATCGTGGTGGCGACCGTGGCCTCGACCAATGCCTCTACTACCTTCTGCCTATGAGAGGGGGACTGCCTCAAAAGATCCCAGATGGATATTTGAGCCGCAGTCTTCTTCAACTGTCTGACAATCTGATTCTCCTCTGGCTCTTTCTCTGCTGGCGCCTGCACTGGCTCAGGTAGCCTCGTAACCTCAGGGACCACTCTTCCACTTCTCATTACAGCCCCTATCTCTTCTTTGTCTTCATCAAACCCCCACAAATAAAGATTCATCTCTCCCTCCTCCTCGGCTTCTCCACTGCTCTCACTGCTAGACCAGCAATCAAGGGTCGCCACGACTGCCTCCTCCTTTCTATCCTCGGAATAATCAGCAGCAAAATTCTCGCTCCCATACAGATCTTGTAGCACGTACCACTCTGGCAAGCTAGATCCGATCATAAACACGGGTGGTGGTACGGTATTATAACCGGGCTTCTTCTCAGTTTCCCTCTTCTCAGGGTCAGAAATCTGCTTGCTATCAATCAAGCCTTGGATAGAGTGCCGCAGGGCTTTGCACTTATCTGTGATATGGCCTGAGTGCTGGTGAAATGCACAGAATTCATTGTCTTTGTGCCCAGGCTTCCCCTGCGTCAAAGTAGGTCTAGGAGCTAAGGGCTACAATTTCCCTTCCTTCATTAACCTTCTCAAGACCCAAGATAACGGTCTCCCCAAGTTCGAAAACTTCCTCTGGGTGGTTACCTCAGTAGCAGACACCTCACCTGTTCTTCTAGTGCTACTACTAGGACCCGCCGGCCTACTGGTTCCTTGGCCGGGGCTAGCCCTTTTGGCAAAATTTTCACTGTTAGCTTTCCTAGCCAAGAACTCTCCCTCTGCCTCGATGGCTATATCCTTGAGAGACTCCCAGTCCTTCAACCCCTTCATCTTCAACCCATCTTTCAAGTACGGGCTTGCGTTTTTGATAAATAAACGAATCTGGTCCTTGGTGTCCGGCTTTCTCCGCATCTCCATTACTCGGTTCTGCCATCGGGTGAGAGAATCATGGAAAAATTCTCTGGCCTTCTGTTGGAGCAGTTCAAGATCTTTTAAAGTCACCTCCATTCTGGTGTTACAGTCATACTGTCTCAAAAACTCCTCAGTGAGCAGATCCCAATCTTCTTTACTGCGACGGTCGAGACCATGATACCAGTCGATGGCATGAGCGGTCAGACTCAGACAAAAGTACTCTACTTTCTGCTTCTTAGACAACGTGGTCCCTTTCATGACCAGGGAATATTGTTTCACATGAGCGGTTGGGTCAGAAGTACCATCAAATTTTGGCACATCTGGCATCTTAAAGTTGTAAGGAATCGGGTCCTCTCCCTCCAATTCCTTATCCTCTAGGTTTATCCCCTGACCCCGGTTAAGCATACGGGCCATAGCTTCGAACCTCTCTTCCATCTTCTTCAAAATGAAGTCATCAGTCTGAGGTGCCTTCCCCCTCTCAGATGCAATGGTCATCCTATCATCTTCGATATCTCTATCGTCATCAATTCTCAGCACAGGCCTTCTTCTCTGCTCTCCCAAGGCTACTGACCTTAACTCTACTGGCGGCGGCCTAACAGGCTCTTATCGTCTTTTTGCCCTTTCTTCCTCTGGCTCATTCTGTCTCATAGGAGGAGGAGGAGGAGGATTCTGTGGAGCATTCTGCTGTGCCAGGGCGGTCAACATATTCATCATTCTGCCATCGAATTCCTCAAATTGTCGGCCCACTTCTTTCGCGATCATGGCCCTGGTGGCGTCATCCCCTCTAGGCGAGTTTGCGATATGAGATACAGTACTGCTGATTCCTGGTAAAATTTATGGCAGGCCCTCTCTATCTGTCAGCTTGGAAGTAGGAACTCGGATCAGTCGTCCGGTTGGTGATCTAGTCCACTTGGGCAGACCTATGATGGCGGCAGGGGTAAGATATTAGACATGATGCATGAAATGCAGGTGTAATGCATGGTCGTGATATGCAACATTCACAGAGCACAAGCAAGCAAGTAGGTCCTTCCCCCCTTATTTCTCCCACACACGTGGTCGTGCAGTCTCTTTCCTAGGTGGGATTAGCCCAAGGGTCAACGAGGGACCCAATGGACACGCATGGTGCACGGCAAAAAATCGACAGCATGACACTCCTATTCTAATGTACAAGCGGATGGATAATGATTGTCACGTATTTTGGACGTTCCACAAATTTCGACATGGCCCTACCGGGGCATGATAGCCTTTGGCTAGGTTACCAAGCGAGACATCTGGACTCACCCAATACATTAGGATCAATACAGCAAGCATGGAATTAGGGTTCATTTCACCTGTGGAAAGTAGCTATAGCCATTACATGAGCTTTGGACATGGGAGATATTTCTTTAAGGCTACCCAAGCATGATCCCTGCCGACAGGTCTAGCTCATCACGATCATAGCGATCGATCGGGTCATCATTTTGATATACCATTGAGGTACGTGGCTTGGGCTGGTGATTATCCTTAACACTTCCCCAAATTGAGTGAAAATGGGGTCGTGCTTTAGGAACGCACCGGGGCTCAAAGAGGGACCAAACTAACATATTCTAAGGCTCTAATAATATGCGAATGCAATTTTGAGAGAAAGCGAATTTATGAATTAAATTTTAATCATAAATGTTAGGCGAGGTATTTTCAAATTGAAATCTCGAACCATAAACGTCCCCAGTGGAGTCGCCACTGTGACGCGCACCGGGGCATTTGTGGGTCTGTTGACAGCTTGCAATAAATCGCAAGTGCGTCTATGTTGGGCAACAAGGAGGTTTCATGGAGTCGCCACCCAATAGAACATTGGGAAAGTTACTCTCGCCTCGGAGAGCCTAAGACTGCGCTTTGTATCCATTTTGGGCCAGCCAGAGGGGTCTTGGAAGGTAAACCTCTCGCCCTAAGGAGCCTAGGATTAGCGCTAAAGTCTCGTGGCATAAAAAGGTGTCTTGGAGGGTAGACCTCTAGCCTTTTTGAGCCCAAAGACCAAAGCTGGGTCCGGGATTTCTCATCTATTTCTACCTCGATTATTTTATGATCAAATTTTAATTATCATTAATTCTCTCTCTCTCCACACGATGCAATTAATCGAAGGCGCATTTATTCACATTTTGGAAAGCCATAAATGGGCAAGTAAATATCAAAAGCAATAGATTACAATAATACAAAGAGCGGAATACAACTCCCTTTTGTAAATGTGCGAAGCATACACAAATCGGGGCATTGCTTATTTTGAGGACTTTGGTCATCGCATGCATCATTATTAAAATTGGATGTTTTTATTTGTGATGATTTTATTGGATAAAAATAGGGCATTGGCCCCTTTTGCATTTATACAAACGTCATTTTTATTTGAGTATAAAACATTGATCCGTTTTTACACTTAATGAGATATGAAAAGAATATATCCATATACATAAAATAGTCAATGAATAACAAATGAAGGAAAATAATCAAGAAGGTTAGGAAACTAAACCGGACAAAATCCTCCGAATGTGGTAGATGACCCCTCAAGCTCATGATGGTCCCAGGAAATCAATACATTGCTCACGGAAAGTTACAAGACGTCAATATAAAAAGAATCAACATAAATAAAGTCAAAAGGACTTGAAAGAGATAAAAGAGGATTTGAAGGTGTGGAGACAGAGCCCAGCGACGGCCTTTCTTAGGTGACCGACGGGCGTCTGTCAAATTGATTGACATGTCCGTCGCTCACTCAAGTGGAAGAGCGTCTGTGAGTGGGGTGACCAACGGGCGTCGGTACAGAAGATGTCCCGTCGGTCACCACTGTCTCCGAAAAAACAGTAAAAAGGGACTCTTTTTAAAGTCAAAAAAGGGTTTTTAACGCAAAATGAGATAAAGAGAGACAAAATAAAGAAGAATAATGACAAAATTTGAAAGAATCAACAAAAGAAGGAATAAATATGAAATGATATGGAGAAGGAATCCGAAATATTTACCCTCAGATAATTGCTTTGGGTGAGATTCTTGTGTTGATTAGAGCCCCGCGCGTTCCACGAGAAGCAAAGATGAAGGATCAAAGAAAAGAAAATGGACTATTTCTTCTTTAACCCCTCAAAAGACTGATTTTGGAATCAAAACCTAAAGAAAACTAATTAGTTTTTAGTTCCTTTTGATTGATTTGATCCTCCTTTAAAGAGATTTCTTTATGAAATGTGCTTGCTGGAAGAGAGAGAAAATATGCTTGAATTTTGGCAGAGTTTCCCCTCTTGAAAATTTTTTGGAACCCCTTTTCTAGTGAAAATCCGGAGCTTTTATAAGCCAGACACGACCGACGGGCGTCGATGTATGGAGGCGGGCGTCGAAAGAATCCTTCTCACACAAGGATTCGTTCGACGGCCCTGCCACATCCACCGACGGGCGACGAAAAGGTTGCGTGCTCCGAGAAACCAGGCGGCGTTCTGACAGGGGCGGTGATTTTTCGACGGGCGTCGGAAAATACCACAGGCCGTCTGTGACCCTAAGCGACGGGCTGGCTTCACAGACGGGCTGGCCGTCTGTGGAGGAAAAACATACCCTTTTGACTCGAAAATCCCCTGTTTTCTCCCCCTCTGCCTACGAATGGTAAAAAGACTCACTCCTCGTGAAACGTGGGACTAAAACCCCCAAATCTAATCCATTTATACAGGCTCGGATACTGATTTCATCATAGGGTAACCTCTGATCCGGACCGCTCCGGGACACGGTGCTTACAGGTCGCAAATGAGTAAAGGCGCCGGCGAGGAAGAAAATGCCTCGAAGAATATTGACTAATGACCCTGGGAGGTTCTGACAGCAGCTTCAACTTCTCTTGCTGCCATATCAAAAAAGGGAAACAAGAGGAAAATAATAGCAAAAGAAAATAAAGTAAAAAAGCAAATAAAAATAAAAGCTGCTGGAGTGAATTGGGTTCACTTCAGGCAAAAGTAAGGCATAGGGCTGTGTGAAAATCCGAAAAGGACGCACTTCCCGTTAAAAAAAGCTAGTGTGAAAATTCACAAGGAACGCACTACCTTTGAAAACAATGACTTATATGGAGTAATAAGGGGCTCCCAGAGAAAGTAGTAAAGGACCCAGCACAGACAGAATCAAAACCTATAATAGTCTCAGCGAGGATCAGTGGAAAGGGGGTCAATCAGCGTTGGAAATCATCCAGAATCTCAAACAAATGAGAGTCACCGATCAGACCCTCTAAGCTCACAATCAGATACCTCATCAGGCAGAAAAGAATGATAACACCCAGCGGTATGGAGGAACATTGGAAAACTCATCGAGTGCCTCAATCAGTGGTTTTAAGGTAAATGTCAGGCCCTGAGGAACTAGATGGGCAGTGTCAGAAGGGGCAATGCTTAAGGCCAATGCTACGTCTCGAGTCTAAACCAGACCATAGCAGGGAATGCAAGGCAGGGTGCTGGGTGGATACCAGGTCCCGACAATAGCGGCAAGCTCTTCATGTAGGGGGCACAGTTCCTGGTAGGTGACCTAAAGACATGGAATCGCGGGTTCCAGAAATAAACCACATCCAAAAGAAGATTGTAGTCTATCTTAATCGTTCTCAGAAATTTCACACCGGAAAGTGGAGCTATCCCACGTTTGTGGATTGTCCAGAATTCGGTTCATCTCGGCAACAGTGGCAGAAGACATCTCTCAAGCGCTATGATTGAAAATTTAAGTTGGCCAAAGAAATAAGCAAGGAAAAAGGGGAAAAACCTGAGAAAAAGCTTGGATTTGGGCTTAAAAGATGAAAAGGCACGAAACCCAATGAGGAAAATGGGCAATTTAAGAGGAGGGGTTGACCGATGGGGAGCCCGTCTGTCACCCAACCGACGACTAGCCCGTCGGTCAGCCTTATTGACCAATGGGCAGAATATTTCTTGCACGCATGCATGACACACGCATAAAATAATTTTTGCATATTTCTATTGCCTTTGAAATTTTGCAGGCAAACCTAGGCGCGGAAATCAGAAATTATTCATGGAGTAAAAAAAAAGAAAGACAAAAAAGGCATTTAATAGTCTAATTAATTGGGAATTGATTATGATTTAATTGGGGAGTTAACTGGCATTAAAATCCAGGATCCAGAGTGACAGACGGGCTGCTCGTCACTCGCTCCTTAGACGGGCTGCCCGTCGCTAACTAAAGTCTATTTAAGGTGCGAGTGACCGACGCCCTTCAGTTGTTTTCTTGTTCCTTTTTCTCTTTTCTTCACGAACCGATGCCCCAAAGTCGTTTTTTGTCTTTTTCTTACTCATTTTTCATTCGTTTCGCACACCGTTTGCGCCAAAATGACCCCACACTGTTCCGAACATTTAGACACACTTTTTGCACACTTTAGTCGAGTTTTATTTTTAGCATAATCGCGTCGACATACAGGTTAGTTATTCATTTCTTCTACTCTTTTTTCTATTTATTTTTAATATTTCTCATGAGAAATGCATGTTGGCATGATTTGGCAAAAATACAAGGTTAATTTCTGCCCCTTTATACTCATTTTCTTTGAACTATATGCGGGCCATAATAAAAGGACAATAAAAAAAATGAAAAAATGAAAATGAAAAGAACAAAATGATAAGAGCATGAAAGTTATCCATAGAAAATTTATACTTGTCTCTGTTGAACTTAGTTTTAGGACATTTCAAACTGAATGAGACACACGAATAAATTGTAATGTTCCTTGGGACTTGAGGCCTATCCATTTTTTTTGTTGTTTGTGTAGGAGGTTGGGCGCATCCTTGCCGAGATGTTGCCCAAATTTTTAAATTTTTCTGGTTGGGCACATCCTTGCCGGGATGCTGCCCAATTTTTTCTTTTTTTTATAAATTTGTCTGATGGGGCACACCCTTGCCGATATGCTACCCAAGTTTTCTTCTAGTTGGGCACGCCTTGGCTAGAATGCCACCCAAATTTTGTATATTTTTGTTAAGTATACCCTTATGAGAATGCTACTGAAATTATTGCATTTTGGCCCGGGATGCGGCCAAAATTTACAAAGTCATAATCTTTCATTTAGCTGTTATTTACTGCGGTAATGCAAAGCTAATTTATTACTTTATCTTTTATAGGATGCTTCCCAGACGTCAGGTTACTCATGATCAGCCAGAGCCTAAACCTCCTATCTAGATGAGTGATGAGGCGAGGGAGAGGTTCAGGCTACTAGCTCGAGTTTAGTTTCGGGCCAGTCATTTCATATCCAGACCCTTCCTGCAGGCCATGGGTATTCTAGGCGAGGTAGACGCACTAGTGGCGGACGTAGGCTGGACAGACTTCATGTGGCCCTCCTTCCACACATATACCGAGGTAGTATGGGAGTTCTTGGCCACCTTGCACTACGGTGGCTTTCAGAGATCGAACATGGAGGAGGTGGTGATCCAGTTTCGGGTTAGAGATTATCAGTATAGCATCAGCCGATAGAGGTTCGCAAAGGCGATGGGATTACCGATTAGGCCAGATGTTATAGTATCCCAGAGAGCCATTAGGAGGCAGCATTGGGAGATGATTGCCTTGCCAGGTGTGCCGTATGACCATGATACGGTGAAGAGCACGGTACTGGCATCACAGGCTCTCAGATACATCAACCAGGTAGTTTCCAGCTCATAGTTAGGAAGACCAAGTAATCCAGGATCAGTGAATAGGGCAGAGATCTGGAGCTTATGGACAATTGTCGCAGGTCGTCGTCTGAGTATCAGCCACGAGATTGTGGCCAATTTGATCAGAGTATCTAGAGGGGCAGTCCCGGTGGTGTACGCAGGAGGGGTGGTGACTCAATTATTACTGAGTTTAGGAACTATCCCGGACCTCCTTGGGCCCGGATTGGATGAGAGTATATATGTAGATGTATCATCAGCTCTCACCATGGGGATGATAGTTCAGCTACCAGGCCAGGCCGAGGAGTATAGACTATGCACAATCCATAAGACGAGACGAGCTCTAGGCCTTCTTTCGCTCCAGCCGGCAGGGGAGCCCCAGATGGAGCCGCAGCCTCCTCAGCAGGCAGAGTTTCAGGAGGAGGAGCCTCCTCAGCAGGTAGAGTTTCAAGAGGAGCAGCCTCCTCAGCAGGTAGAGTTTCAGGAGGGCCAGCCTCCCCAATAGCCTGGGTTTCAGGAGGGACTGCCTCCAAAGTAGCCGCCATTAGGGGAGGGACAGCCGCAGACTCCCGTCGACATGGGGATCGAGTTCACCATGGACGAGTTGTTTGGCACTCCCCCAGCACAGAGGGTGCAGAGCCCTCCTCCATCTCCGGTATGGGTACAGAGGTCCACGCATCGGGATACAGCCAGATTTCACCCTTTCAGCAAAGCAGGGCACCCGGGGGCATCCACTTCCACTGCACCACCACCGAACCATCCGACTGAGTAAGTGCCCCCAGCACTAGCACCACAGTCCTCCTAGCCAGACCTGATAGCAGCCATGAAGTCTATCCTTGCTGCTATGGAGCGCAGGCAGGAGGAGAGAGACAGGGTCCTCCTTGAACGGATTGGGGAGTATGAGGAGCGTGACCGGGCCATGTTAGAGAGGCTGGATTGATAGGATAGGGTCATTTGAGACCAGGCTTGGGTCATTGAGGAACTACAACGAGACTTGACAGCTTCCCACGGCGCTGTGGCAGAGAGGGTGGACGCAGCTATCTAGATGCTAAACGAGTCCAACAGTTCCCTCCAGTTCAGTGTAGGGGTATTAGAGAGCGCCATCCCACCTATCTGCTAGGCTGTCAGGGAATTCAGAGAGCGGACAGAGTTTACACTTGGGGGCATCAGGAGTGCAGCCCGAGACCATACCTTGACACTGTCTAGTAGATTCCAGGAGCTGGGGGGAGTGGTCATAGATACTTTGGAGTTCATGGGAGTATGCATCCAGCCTTTCCTAGACGGCTATGCACAGGTACAGTTTCAGCAGGCGGACCCTGCGAGAGCACAGCCCACTGCTGCACCAGTTACAGCCCCTCCTCGTGCCTAGGCCCGGTTCAGACCCCCAGCGCCAACACCGCCTAGCCGACCCTCCATTTCTAGGGCCCAGTCATCGGTGTCCACATCACAGAGCTAGCTGATGCATGTGTCAGATGACAGCGACTCGGATGAGCCCTCGGATTACTGCCCCTTATAGCCTATTCAGGGAGTTTTATCCTTATTGTATTCATGGTATTTTTGTATTTTTGTACAAAATATATATCCCATTAGTAGAACATTTATGTTTAAATTTTGTCAAATCTATATTTCAGCCTGTATATCTGCCATGCTAATATCTTACTTACGATTTCCTAATGTTTGATAACACGGTAAACAGAAGAAAATGAAAAACAAGATAATAATAATGCAAAAATTGCTTAAAAGATAACGAATAAATCAACTCACAATGAATTGATCAAATCTTTTGTAACACAGGAACATGAATTCACACTGACCCGAAGATGGTCAACGATGAAACAATTCAAATTTCGCGGAAGCCGAGGTAAGGCCAGTGGGACACCAGCTGTCACACCCCAAATCGGGCCTAGTTGGAATGTGCATGCTGAGTCGGGATGATTAAGGATATTTTGGTAATTAGTGCATGTGAAATTGGATTTATTAAGGACTTAATTGAGGAAATTAAATTAATAAGATGTTGAGTGAGGAAGTGATCTAGTGAAGTGTGTGTATTGTACCCAAGGATGTAAAGTGTTTTTGAGCAATTATTTGGTGTGTGTTGTGTTTTGGTACCAAATATTTCAAAGCATTGATTTAAGGGATCATTTAGTGTGTGAGTGGTGTATGGTACATTGGAGCATAAAAGTCAATAAGTGGGATGTTAGGTCCATTAGTAGCTTGCCACATGGATGGGGTAGATGAAAGCAACTAATGTAAAGAAAAGAGGGAGAGAGAGAGAAGCAAAAGGGCAGATTTCTGCTTCTCCCTCACGTTTCCTCCCCTCCTTTCCCTTCTTTCCATTTCTTTGCTCTTTCTACTCTCATGAGTGTGTGCTTAACGTGGATTCTCAAGGATTGAAGTTGAATTTCTGAGTTGGAGCTGGAATTGGTAAGAGGAGAGAAGGAGGAGTGAAGGGAAAGAAAAGGTGGGCTTTTAAAGAGAAGATTGAAGCTGCATGTTATCCAGGTTTGGGAGCTGTGTTTTTGAGTGTGTGTGTTTGGGAAACTCTCTATTATGTATATGAATTTTAGTATATTCACATGATATATAAGTTTCTTGAATGTGTTGTTGATGATATATGATGATGGTAGTGAGTGTTGGTTTAAATTGTTCATTTGTGCATGTGAATAGGATTTTGGGTGAAAAACTGGGTTAGAATGCACTTGACCTTTCTTCGGTTATTAAGTAGTATTGGGCTTTGTAGAACTCCAAATGGTATGAAACTAGTACCGTTGGAAAGCTAAGATAGATTCTTACAAATTTGTCAGAAATAAGCTTGAGCAAATTTTTACTCTAAGTGTCCCAAAAGTGGTCATGAAGTAGAGCTATCTTCTCTAGCCTGGTTTAGGGGAGCAGTATCGGTTGTTTTGATCATATCTGAAGCTGTAGATGTCCAATTGATATGAAATTTGTTGATTTGAAATGTAACATCTTAGGGAACAAATGTTAAGAAGGAAGTCTGGCCTAAAAATATCATTTAGATGCCAGTTTAGGCTGAACAAAAAGGAGTTATGAAGCACTCCTGAATTCTAGCTTCTGTTTTGCAAACTTTTGGTAGGTCACGGTGGTAACCAAATTCATTACCACCATGACATATGAAAATGCTGGGCAGAATGCTTAGTTTTGGACCTCACGGTGGTAACCAAATTCATTACCACCGTGACCCCTTCTGTTTTGACCATTTTATGTGTTTTTCTTCCTGAATTTAACCCGTTTCACACCGAAACTTTTTAGGAACTATTCGATGCATGTTTAGGACTATTAAATGAGTATAAGAATAGTTATCGCTTGGAAAATAAATATGAATAGGATTAAGATTAATATCAAACTAATGATGTAATGATGTGTAGCTGTGTGTATTAGAATCATGTCAAGTTTAATGACATTATTGAGGATTATAATATCTTAATCCATATGAGCCTGTATAATATGAGCAATGTGTACATAATTATGAATTGAGATTTAAGTTATATTCACATGAAAGACATCAAATGATATGAGTTTGATTAATGAAATATATATATATATATATATATATATATATATATATATATATATATATATATATATATATATATGGGATATGAACAGTGAATGTGTGATTGAAGTATTTGTCTAACAATATTATATGAAGCATGCATTGATAATAAATGTTATTGGAATGTATTAGTATGGAAGATATCTATGATGCTATTATGGTTCATGTGGATTTTTGAGTGAGGATATTTTGGTTGAAGTGGGAAGTTTTGGGATTTTGGCTTGAATGATCTGGAAATCTGCTCTTGGGTATCGCACCTGGGCATGGGTCACGGTGGCAACCAATTTGGTTGCGACCGTGAGGCACGCACTAGATGCATTCTGCCGTGAGTTTGGATATGTCACGGTGGCAACCAATCTGGTTACCACCATGAGGTGTCCAGACTTTTGATTCTGTTTTGGGGCAGTGAGTATGTCACGGTGGCAACCTGATGAGTTACCACCGTGAGGTGCCCAAAAGTGCATTCTGTTTTGGGGTCTGGGTATGTCACGGTGACAACCTAATGGGTAACCACCGTGAGGTACCCTAGACTTGCATTCTGTTGAGATCCTTGGTATGTCACGGTGGCAACCAATCTGATTACCACTGTGACCTACCCTGTTTTTGCAATAGAATCTTATTTATGTCACATGATTTAGGGATGTTAAATTATGGATTTTTGTACACATTGTCACTTAATATGAACTGTATACTAGTAAGATGGATGATATTTGCATGTACTAATTTATCAAATTATGTGAATTCTTTGTTTATTATAATTGAACTATGGACGTTAACTGTGTAATTTAGCCTGCGAGTCAACTAAGTGGATAGTTAGGCATGTCTAATAGAGTCTCTTAGCTGCAGCCCTCAGTTATGTTTGGACTCTGATCAGGTCCCCTGTTGGGTTCCTCGCGAACCCTTTAATGTATTCGATTCGCACCCGTAAGGTGATGTCAGTATTCGATTTGCACCCGTAAGGTGATGTCTGTATTCGATTCACACCCGTAAGGTGATGTCAGTATTCGATTCGTACCCGTAAGGTGATGTCAGTATTCGATTCGCACCCGTAAGGTGATGTCAGTTTTCGATTCGCACCCGTAAGGTGATGTCAATATTCGATTCGTACCCGTAAGGTACTGTCAGTTCACTCGTTATCCACTATTTTGGGTCAGCAGGCATTCCGTTTGTTTGATTGATATGATTAAGAGAATGTGATATCCGAATGATTGTAATTCTGGGCATATGAATCAGCTATGTATTCGAATATGATTATGAATCTCTGAACGGGTTGAATGTGACTTAAGCATGTGTATTGTGCATGGTTACCCACATGTATCATTTTGTGAATGTGTTTGTATACAGTTAATTATGGATATAAGTATGTGAACTAAAATGTGTATGACTATGAACATGATCTCTCGAATGCCATGAATGTAGTTATTATGTTATGCTTATGAGAACGTGAATCTGACTAGTTAGGTTATAAGCTTATGAATTAAAGTGTATAAGAATCTGACTTTGAATTAGTGTATGCTCTGAATGTAATAGTTTGCTACATGTTCCTTGTTCTCGACTATTGTGGTGTATTCAGCATGTTATCATGTGTCTTCATTCATGGCATGATAATTTATGTGATAGAGTTGTGCAGTGGGAGTGTGGTGTTTGACGTCTTCCCTTGGGTTCGGCTAATGTGTGTTATAACATGACAATTGTATGTTTAGATAACTAGTGTTCTTAGCATGATAGCGGGGTACGTTATTATATGGTAATTGTGTTGCAAGTGAATGGGTTTATCTGTTAATGCATGGGTACTTTGGCACGATAATTGCATGCGTAATATCTCTTGTGACTGTACACGGTAAGGTTCAGATACTTGATACCTCGGTAAGTATATGGATGTGAGTTTTCGAATGAATGCTTTTACTATGCAAGCCTGACTATATATGTGTTATGAATGTCTGCAATTGCCATTTGCATGTGCTATACCTTGAAGACCATTGTGAATGGTTGTCCATATTGCTTGTGTGTTTTCCCCACTAAGCGTTATCGCTTAGCACGGGTTCTTTCCCCGTGCAGGTGGCAGGTTTGGTTCGGTACGAGTCGCGCATCTGCAAGGGTCGGCCACATAGGAGCTAGAAATTTTGTACTTTGTTCAGCCTCTGTAATTGGGATTTTGTATTTCTGTATAATATGTATATGTAATAATAAGTAAAGATACTGATGTAATAATTTGGATTGCATAAATATTTTTTTATATTTACGTCTTAAGTATTTCCTCTGTCCTATCTTTCGTCTGAGGTTTCTGTTGTATGGTTGTAAGTGTATAAGTGTATGCTTTCACTTAATGTGTGCGCATTTATGAATTATGTATGTTCAGTCTTTGCTCCTTAACGTTTTAAATTATTTCGTACTTATATATATGCTTTGTTTCGCTTTAGTCCGGTAGCACACCTGCTCGTACGGCTACCTACTCCCTCGCGGATGGGCTCGCCTACGTATGGGTAGGGGGTGTTACACCAGCCACATAATAGGTTGCAAGCGGGTTGTAGTCAGAGAGTATTACCACCCATGACATCTCACACCGTAAAAGCCGAGATGAGGCCAGTGGAGGACATGCTATATAACATATCGCAGCAGAGCTGCAGTTAGAGAACACTGCATCTCACACCATGCAAGCTGAGTGAGGTCAGCGGGACACAGCAATAGAACAAATCGCAACCGAGTGGTGGTTAGAGAACACTATCCCTCGCACCATACAGGCCAAGAGAAGGCTAGCAGGACAGATCAAACACCGCGTAGGCCGGGATGAGGCTAGCGAAACACAAGCGGTAGAATAGATCGCAATCGAGTGGTGGTTAGAGAACACTACCCCTCGCACTGTGTAGGCCGAGATGAGGCTAGCGGGATAGATCAGCCACCGTGTAGGCCGAGATGAGGATAGTGGGGCACACGCAATAAATAGATCACAATTGAGATGGGGTTAGATAACACCGCATCTCGCAGATACCATGCAAGCCGATATGAGGCTAGCGGTGTACCTGCAATAGAACAAATTGCAAATGGGATAACACTGCCTCTCGCGACTCTCAGTTACCGGGCAGGCCAAGACGAGGCCCACCAGAAGGAGACGAGAGACCACTCGCTTCCACGCAACTTCGAGAAGGTAAGGACTGCCTTAGGTACTCCTTTCTTTCTTTTCTCCTCTGAATTTTGGCTCATCTTGACATTAGTGTACTAGTTTCCCCAAAATTTGGGGCAACTGTAGACACCGGGTCCTGAGGCAGTCCAGATTAGAGTTACTCGATGAAAAAGCTAACATTGGTTTCGGATAAGTGACGAAAGTTGTGGGTGTTCATTCTCTAGTTTAATGAGGATCGGAAGTTTTCTGGGTGAACGGGAGGTTTTGGAGAGTCAAAACCTTGAAAATTGGAATTTTGGTCCACAGATGGGAAGCCCATCTATGGCAGTACAGCCCGTCGCTCGCACAATGGGCCCGTCTTTTGCATCGAGCGGTGCCCATCGTTCGACCTGAGCGGTGCCTATCGCTCGGTCGAGCACCGCCTTGCGAGTGGCTATTGTGCCATGTGTAAGGCCCACTGGTCAAATGACCGCTGTTACCCTTTTCGCCGTCGGTCATCCACCGATACCCGTTGGTCAATGATTTGGTAGTTTAAACTGCCGAATTTTGGTGAGATTTAGGGGGATTTACCAAATATTTCAAATATCTTTTAAAATCTCTGATTTTGAAAAATCCTCTTCAAATCTAAATTTAAATTTAAATTTATTTAAAATTTCTTCCTAAATCTATAAATAGGGGAAGGGGATTCAGTTTTTAGGGGTTGGAAAATTTGCTGAAAAATTCTTGATTAGAAAACTTTTAATTAGAAAACTAAAGCTTAGCAATTTTCCACAGAGATTTCATTTTTTCGACTTCTACAAAAAGAATTTTCTTATTCTTTTTTTTATTTTATTCTCAAATTACGCTAATCTGAGGAAACGAGATCCATTCATTTTCGTCAATCTAGCTAATTCAAATATTCATCGCTGTCAAAATTCCAAGAAAGAGAAAAGTCAAAATCTTGCAACGTTCACCTTCATGAGGTAAAAATCTGAGGGTAAACATTCTGGGTCTATTATTTTAAATTTAATTATTCTTAGTAATTTCTTGTACAAAAATCCATTTTTTATTCAAATTAAAACAAAAAGAAAATTTTAATTTTGGGTTTCTTTTCGAGAACCGAGGTGACCGACGGGTATAAGGACCACCGACGACCGTCGCTCAAGCGAGCGACGGGCCATCGAGGGTTGCCCTTACGCCCGTCTATCGCGCCCAAGGACGCCCATCGGTCACACGCTTTGGGCCGTCCCTAGGCCTCCTTTCCCCATTTGACTCCTTTTCTTTTTTTTTTCTTTTGTTTTTAATAGTTTTCTTATGCAATTTCTTCCGTTTTCCTCCTTATCATTTAATTTTATATTTATTTTGGTTCTTTAATTTTACACTAACATGTCCTTTATTTTTGTGAATTTTTATTTTGACTTATTTGGTGGATTTGGAGCCATTTGATGCAGAGGCCACTGCAAAGACCCGAGGGTCTCCTCCCGGGTTTACTTTCTAGACTTTATTCCTTTTTATTTAATTTATATCATTTTTGTGAATAATGGTCTTCTTATATTATCCCGCTAATGTAAAAATGGTTAAATGTTTTTTATTAATCGAATTGGGATTTTTATAAATTGAGGACCAATGTCCTATTTTTGTAACAAAAAAAAAATGATGCCTCAAAATCACTTTGTAATAAATATGCATGCAGGACTAATGTCCTCCCTCCTAATATATATCCCGATTTATGTATGAATCGCTTGCAATTTATAATGGGGGTTGTATTCCGCCCCTAGTTTTGTTGTAATTTATTTTTGGGCACTTTATTTTAATTATGCTTTATTTACCGCTTACCTTGAATGGGTAATTTACGCTGTAATTTAACTGCATTAAATTGAATAAGAAATAGGATGAAACGATAAATTCAAAACTTAAATATAAACTTAGCCAAGGTATGAATAAATGGAAAGTCCCGAACCTTCTCTGGTCTTTGGGCTCAGTGAGGCGAGAGGGCCATCTCAATGTTCTGTTGGGATGGGGCCTCCAAGACACCTCTTGTGTCCCATAAAAAGGCTTAAAATTGCACAGTCCTAGGCCCCACGAGGCGAGAGGGCCATCCTAATGTTCTGTTAGGGTGGATGCCTCTAAGACACCTCTGGTTTGACCAAGTGTGAGGCTAAAGGACCATCCTATCATTAGGGTGGAAGCCTCCAAGACACCTCCGGCTTGCCTATAATTGATATAGCAACGCTGTCGTAGGCTCACTGAGGCTAGACAAACTTTTCCAATGTTCTATTGGGTGGCGACTCCATGAAACCTCCTTGTTGCCCGAAATAGACGCCCTTGTAATTTCACTTGCAAGTTTCATGAACCTCCTCCCAAAAGCCCTAAAAGTGGGCGGTTCGGGGCACCCCGGGGTTCGGTGCGCGTCACAATATGATATTAGGATGTGAGTATTTTGGTCTTGTTAGTGTGTGCATGCTCATAAGGGAGTAGTGTGTGTATTAGTGAGGGTTAGTCTTGTGTGTAGTGTCTTTAATGAGTGTAGGGTGTGAGTGATCAAGATCCAGCAATCTTAGGGTGACAAGTAGCTAGGGTTTTAGGGAGTTGGTATAAATAGAAGGAGAGAGAAAAAGGAGACAGCCATTTTTGCTGCCTTTCCCATTTTCTTCCCTTCTCTTTACCTCTTCTTCCTCTTTTCCTCTTCAAGTGTGCCCTAAGCTTGGATCCAAGTGGTTTGGTGGAATTTGATCATCTTCTAAGCTTTGATTGGTAAGTTGTTAGTTGGGTTTCTCTTCTTCTTCATCTCTTTTCTCTTGATTTGATTGCATATGTTTTTAACTTAGGATTTTCGTGTGTTTATTTGGTTCTTGGGTTTTTGGGTTTAGAGGTGCCTACTCGAGATCCCAAGGGGAAAGAGAAGGTAAGTGGAAGTGGAGCTTGCCACTAGGAGCATAGGAATTTCAAGTTTGGGAATTATTTAAATTTGTGCATTTTTGTGATTTGGCATGTTGATTGATATTTCTGGAAATTTGAGGTTTGAAGAGGCTTATGTCGATGCCAATGTTATGGGTTTTAGTTTGATTTAAGTTATGATGCATGAATGATGATTTATTGAAGCCAATTGTAAGTTTAGTGAACTTTGCTAAAATTTTCTGGGTTTGTTGTTTTTGAGAAGTTTGATTATGTTAATTCATGATTTTGATTGTGTTAATTATTGATTTAAGTTGTGCTTTATGTTATTTATGATGATGGGAAGGTTGATTTGAGGTAAGATGAAGTTTGGGTGTTTTGGAAGTGTGAATTGCTGAAGATTTTCGCGTAAGAGCTGGAAATCATGACTCTGTCACGAGTGCGACACTGTTACAAGGTCGTGACAGAGCTCGATGAATTCAGCCCTTACGCGTGGCTGAGCAGATTTGGGCTGCCGAGCAGCCACAGCGAGAGCTCTCTGTCGCGAGCGTGACAGAGCGCTGTGCTGCCGAGCGGACTGGGCAATCCTCTGTCACGAGCGTACGCCTGCGCGCAAGCAAAGGGGCATAGTTCTTGGTGAGTAAATCGAAAAACATGAAACCGGGGATCCTAATAGCCGGTGACAGCAAGTAAAAGGTCCCTGTCGAACTTGATCCTCCTCAAAACCCTTAGACTTGAATAAGGAGCTAAAGTGCCATTTTCCCAAGTCATGGGATCATTCAGTAGTCGGGGCAGTTTATTGAAGACGTGCATTAACATTTTCAGATAGCTGTACAAAGGGTAAATAAGTTGGATTAGTGAAAAGGAAAAAATATAAGTGACATGAAAAAGAAAAAAGAGGAACCAGCCTGGCCCATCTTAAAAAATTAGACCACTTTTTTTCTTGCATTTCCACCAGCATAGTTTACTTTTTTCTTGCTGTTATTTTTTGCCATATATAATTTATTTGCAGGAATGGAGCCCAAGAAAATATTCAGGGGGTAAAGAAAGCAAGTAAAAAAAAAATCTTATGGCTGAGGTGTGGCCACGTGGCCGTACTTTGCGTGGCCGAGATGCGGCCATGCAGGCTGCATCTTATGGGGCCATGGCCGCACCTCACATGGTCGAGATGCGGCCACAAGGCCGCATCTCGTGAGGCTGAAGTGCGGCCTCACCTTGAGGCCGTATGTCAGGGGGTATTTAAGCCCCCTTTTGCCCATGTGTCAGCTCCTCTCTCCTCACTCAATCCTCTCTTGCTTTTCTTTGTTTTTTTCATTCATTTTGTCTCGCCTTTTTGCTCATATCTTGTCCATTTGTGATCCACTTTGTGTGTTTCTCACACCAAAACGATCCTATTTCAACCGTCTTCAAAGTGATATAATTTTTTTAGAGTTTCTCTACCGTTTTTTAGTGGATATTTTACCAACAGGTTAGTTCCCATTTGCATTTTTTTATTATTATTATTTGTTATTTTTATATTACTTTTATTATTATTTATAATACGCTGGCTAGTTATTTTTTGTAAATAGACAGTAAAAAAAAATTGCATCTCTTCTGGCAGAAGGGAAATAAAAGATGAATGAGAAATGCTTGCCTTGTACATTACGCGAACCAGTGGGAGGAAAAGTGAAAAACGAAGTAAAAATAATGTGTATATATGGAATGCATAGAAACTAGATATTTATGTAAATTTTTCAGCATGTAATTAGATTCTGTTGTTATGTTTATTTTTATTGCTTATTTAAATAATATGTTAAAGTGTAAATAAGTAAAGATAATACTAGCTACAAGTGCAAACAAGGAGAAATTAATAATTGCTATTTTGAGTTATTTGCTTGTAACAGGAAAAAATGTACATAATTTGGACATTGAAATTGGTTGTGTAAGACTTGAACCTTATTGGAATATGTTGTACGTATACAAATTTGGTGCACTTTAGTTAAAATGCTACCCTAATTTAGTAAAAATGCTGCCCTAATTTAGTCAAAATACTGTCCGATTTTAGTTAAAACGCTTAAATTTGCAGCATGGAAAGGTAGTTTAATATAGAAAATTAATCGATAAAATGATATTGGTTAATTTATCTAAACTAACTGTTAATTTATTTCCAGGATGCCTCGACAGCATAGAGTACGGAAAAGACTTAATGTACCTCCACCCTCAGAAGAGATGATAGACGCATAGATTTGTGTCTAGTAGATTTGTGTCTAGACCGTTCCTACAGCAGATAGGCTTATGGTGCGAGGACAGTGCCCTAATAGCATCAGCTGGCTGGACTGACGTTTTAAGACTAGCTTACTAGACATATCCAGAATTCACTAGAGAGGTTTTGGCCACATTATAGTATAAGGGGTACCAGAGGCCAGACATGGAGCCAGGGACTATATCATTCTGGGCTAGAGGCCGTTATCACGAGATGAGTCACCTAGATTTCACTCGGGCGATGGTCCTCCCAACAGGGGAGCAGGTCATGATACCGGATAGGACTGTACCCACACATTGCTGGGAGCAGATCGCTGCAACGGGTGTCCCTTACTGCCTTAATCAGGCGAAGAATACTCTATTGCGTTCACAGGCTCTGAGGTACATTCAAAAAGTATTAGCCAGCAGTTACCTTGGCTGAACTGGGAGTCCAAGTTCCATAAATGCTACCGATATTTGGAGTCTGTGGGCCATGATGACTGGTAGATAGCTGAACATTGCACATGAGATTTTATCTGCATTAGTCAGAGCTGGGCGCGGGACCACTGGGCATATATGTATTGGATGAGTGGTGACTAGGTTACTCCTTCATTTGAGACACGATCCCAACACATTTGGGCCACATTTGGAGGGAGATATATTTGTTGATCTTGCTGTCGCCGGTTATATGGGTATGATAGCGCCGGTATTGGAAGAATTAGACGAGTACAGGCTACTCAGTATGGCAAAGACCAGACTTCTCTGTAAGTTGCCTCCTCTCCCAGATATAGCTAGTACTTCAGGAGATGATTACCTACAGCCAGAGGAGGAGGAGCCATGTATGCCACAAGATGAGGAGGGTGCATATGATTTGGACCTCACTCATTGTGACGCGCATCGAACCCCGGGTCGCCTTGAACCTCTCGCTTTTAGGGCTTTCCGAGAAGGTTCATAAAAACTTGTAAGGAATTACAAGTACATCCATTTTGGGCAACAAGGAGGTTTCTTAGAGTCGCCACCCAATAGAACATTGGGAAAGGTCGTCTAGCCTCAGTGAGCCTAAGAAAGCACTGCTATGTCTATTTTGGGCAAGCCGGAGGTGTCTTGGAGGCCCCACCCTAGTAGAACATTAGGATGGCCCTCTCGCCTCGCACTTGGGCAAGCCAGAGGTGTCTTGGAGGCCCCACCCTGATAGAATATCATGATGGCCCTCTTTTCTCGTGGAACCTAGGACTGTGCAAATTGAGCCTTTTTCGGGACACAAGAGGTGTCTTGGAGGCCCCACCCTAATAGGACATTGAGATGACCCTCTCGCCTCGTTGAGCCCAAAGACTAGAGAAGGTTCGGGACTTCCTGTTTATTCATACCTTGGTTAAGTTTATAATTGGGTTTTGAAATTAGCATTTCATCTCATTTCTCATTCAATTCAGTGCAATTTAATTAAAGCGCAGGTTATTCATTAGAGGAAAGCGATAAATAAAAATATAATTAAAATAAAGCATATGAAAATAAGTTACAACAAAACTAGGGGTGGAATACAACCCCCATTGTAAATTGTTCATGATTCATACATAAATCGGGATCGGGATATACATGAAGAATGAGGACATTGGTCCTCGCATGCATATTTATTACAAAACAAATTTTGAGGCATCGATTTTATTTGATGAAAAATAGGACATTGGTCCTCAATTGATTGATAAATTAATCCCATCTTAATGAATAAAAATATTTAACCAGTTTCATATTAGCGAAATAAAAAAAATGATATTTATAATAACAACATAAATTAAAAAAATAAAGTCCAGAGAATAAACTCGGGTGAGGATCCTTAGCCTATCGCAGTGGCTTCTATCACAAACAGCTCCAAATTCACCAAGCAAGTCCAATAAAACTCACAAAATAAAAGCCATATTAGTGCAAAATTAGGAGGAAAATGAACAAGAGATTGAATAATAATAAAACAAAATGTGAAAAATTGCAAGAAAAACCAATGAAAAAGAAAATGGGAAGGAAAAGGGAAAACAAATGATAGAGGAGGCCCAAGGACGGCCCAAGGTGCGCGAGTCACGAGCATCTCTGGGCTTACCGGCAGGCTAAGATAACACCCATCGACGGCCCGTCGGTCGCTTGAGCGACGGCCGTCGGTGATTTTTTCTATCCGTCGGTCAATAATGCTTCTAGGATGACCAGCGGGCTAGGATGACATCCATCGACGGCCCGTCGCTCGCTTGAACGATGGCCGTCGGTGGTTGCTCGAGCTCATCAGTCACCCCTGTTCCAAATGAAAAGAAAACTCAAATGGTTTTGTTGTTTTGATTTGAAAAAAAAAACCGACTTTTTATGCAATAATTCAGTGTAAAATAATTAAATTCAAGATGATGGATCCAGAATGTTTACCCTCAGATTTTTACCTCGTGAAGGTGAGCGCCGTGTGATGTCAATTCCTCGAGTTCTATAAGGATCGGTTCGTGATTGCGTGATTTTAAAAAATCTTTAATCGCAAAATTCATATTGCGAAAGAAAAAAAGGTAAACCAAGAGAACAAAATTGCTTTCTCTTTCTTGGTATTATAGCACTTCGAGTGTTGAAAACAGCTAAATCGATGAAAAACGAATGAATATTATTTCCTCGACTCAGCTTTGATTCAGTAAGTATTTGACAAAAGCATTTTTTGTAGAAAATTAAAATCTCGTGAGAAAACCTTTAAAGTAACCTTTTTTAATCTAATTTTCCAAAAACCAGAATTTTCTTCCCTAGAATCTTTAACCCCGAATAAGGAACTTCCTTCCCTTATTTATAGATTTTGGAAGATATTTCCAATAAATTTAAATTTTAAATTTAAATTTGAAGGGGATTTTCCAAAATCAAATCAAAGCCGAATGATCTTCAGAATATTCCCAAAATCAAATCTAATATTTAAAAATATTTGAAAAGATTTTGGAGATTTAAAAGATATTTAAAAGATATTTTCTAAAAATTTAAAAATTTGGAGAATCCGGCTGTTTAAACTACCAGATCACCGACCGACGGGCATTGGTTGCGAGGGTATCAGCGGTCATTTGGCTAGCGGGCCCTACATGTGGCACGGAGATGAAAGACGGCCGTCTCTCGCGAGGAACAGGTGTCGCTCAATAGAGCAATGGGCACTGCTCAAATGAGCGACAGGCGCCGCTCAGTCGAGCGACGGGCTCCATTCCCAAGGTGAGTGACGGGCATCTCTCAGGCGAGCGAGGGCTCACTTCATGAGTGACAGTCGGTGCTCGACATGAGGGACGGGCCTTTCGTATGAGCGACAGGCTCTCCGACCACTGACGGGCTGCCCGTCTATGGAACCTAATCCAAATTCTCAAAGTTGAACTCTCTTTGACTCTTCGAAGTCTCCCGCTTACCCAGAAAACCTCCGATCCTTATAAAACTGGAGAATGAACACCCACAACTTTCATCCCTTATCCGAAAAAAGACATTAGTCTTTTCATCGGGTAACTCTGATCTGGACTACCTCAGGACCCGGTGTCTACAGTTGCCCCTAATTTTGTGGAAACTAGTACACTAGTGCCTAGATGAGCTAAAATTTAGAGGAGAAAGGAAGAAATGCAAACCTGAGGCAGTCCTTACCTTCCTGATGTTACGTGGAAGCAAGTGGTTTCTCGTCTCCATCCGGTGGGCCTCGTACTGCTAGCCTCGTCTCGACCTGCACGGTGTTTGAGATGCAGTGTTTTCTAACCCCAACTCAGTTGCGATCTGTTCTATCATGTGTGCCCCGCTAGCCTCATCTCGGTCAGCACGGTGGCTGGTCTGTCCCGCTGGCCTCATCCTGGCCTGCACGGTGTGAGGGGTAGTGTTCTCTAACTACCACTCGGTTACGATCTGTTCTATCGCATGCATCTCATCTCGGCTTGTACGGAGTCTGAGTGTCATGGGAAGTAGTACTCTCTGATTACAACCCCCTTTTGCAATCTGCTCTATCGCGTGTGCCCTACTAGCCTCGTCCCAGCTTGCACGGTAGTCTAAGTTATTTGATAGTTGACCATCCTTGGGTCATTGTGAACTGATGTTCCTGTGTTACAAAAGATTTGATCAATTCATTGCGAGTTGATTGGTTCGTTATCTCTTAACCAATTTTTGCATCATTATTATCTTGTTTTTTATTTTTTTTCATTCACCGTGTTATCAAACGTTTGGAAAGTGTAAGTGAAATATTACCATGGCAGATATACAAAATGAAATATAAGTTTGACAAATGCAAACATAAGTGTTCCACTAATGAAATATATATTTTGTACAGAAATACAAAAAATATGATAAGATACGATCAAGATAAACTCCCTGAACATCTAGAGACGACAATAATCTGAAGGCTCATCCGGCTCGCTGTCGTTTGACATGGGCACCGACTATCTCTGGGATGAGGACGCTGACGGCTGGGCTGGCTAGGTGGCACTGGGGGTCTGAAACTAGCCTGGGCATGAGGACGGGCCGCGACCGTTGCTAACAAGGGCCTTCCCCTCGCGGGGTCCGCCTACTGGAACTGCACCTGGGCATAGCCGTCTAAGAAAGACTGGGCGCAGACTCCCATGAACTCCAAAGTATCTCTGACCACTCTCCCCAACTCCTGGAACCTACTAGACATTGTTAGGGTATGGTCTCGGGCTGCTCCTCTGATGCCCCTAAGCATAGACTCTGTCTACTTGCGAAACTCTCTGATGGACTGGGCGATAGGTAAGATGGCACTCTCCAATAGCCCTACTCTGAACCAAAGAGAACTGACGGACTCATCCAGCATCTGGACAGCTGTGTCCACCCTCTCGGCTGCAGCACTGTGGCAGGTCGTCAAGTCCCGTCTCAGTTCCTCAATGAGCCTCGACTGGTCCCGAATGACCCTCTTCTGCTGGTACAGCCTCTCTAGCATGGCCCGGTCTCTCTCCTCATATTGCCAAATCCGCTCGAGGAGGACCCTATCTCTCTCCTCCTGCTTGCGCTCCATGGCGGCAAGGATAGAAGTCATGGCTGCCACCAGATCTGGCAAGGCTGGCTGTGGCGCTGGCGCTGAGGGTACTGGCTTTATCGGATGGTATGGAGTGGTGCAGTGGAGGTAGATGCCCTGGATGCCCCGCCCGGCTGGAAAGATGGAACCTAGCAGTGTCCCGGGGTGTCAATCTCTGTACTCATGCCGAAGCTCCGCACTCTCTGTGTTGGAGGAGTGGCGAATAACTCATCTATAGTGAACTCAATCCCCATGTCAAAGGGTGTTTCCGGCTGCCCCTCCTCCGGTAGCTGTAGTGGAGGCTGCCCCTCCTGAAACTTTGCCTGCTGGGGAGGCTGGCCCTCCTAAAACCCTGACTACTAGGGAGGTTGGTCCCCCTAAAACTTTGGCTGCTGGGGAGGCCGGCCCTCCTGAAATTATGGCTGCTGGAGAGGCTGGTCCTCCACCTGAGGCTCCTCCTCTGCTGGCTGGAGTGAAGGGAGGCCGAGAGCATGTCTGGTCTCGTGTGTGGTGCATAGCCTGTACTCCTCGGCTTGGCCTGTCAGCTGGACTATCATCCCCATGGTCAGAGCCGACGATGCATCAACATATATGCTATCCTCCAATGTGGGCCCAAAACTGTCTGGTCGGGCTCCCATCTGTAGCAACAACCGGGTCACCACCCCTCCTACGAACACTGTAGGGGCTGTTCCCCTGGATACTCAGACCAAATTAGCCACAATCTCGTGTCTAATATTAAGGTGGCATCCGGCGACCATCGCCCACAAACTCCAAATCTCTGCCCCATTCACCGATCCGGGATTACTTGCCCATCCTAGGTAGGAGCTCGAGAGTACCCTATGAATTTACCTGAGAGCCTGCGATGAGAGCATCATGCTCTTTGTCGTATCATGGTCATACGGCACTCCCGGCAGAACTATCATCTCCCAGTGCTGCCTCCGGACAGCCCTCTGGGGCACTATAACATGGGGCCCAACTGGCAATCCCATGGCCTTTGCAAATCTCTGGCGGGTGATGTTGTACTGATAACCTCTTGCCCAAAACTAAATCACCCCCTCCTTCGTGTCCGATCACTGAAAACCCCCGTAGTGCAGGGTAGCCAAAACCTCTCGAACTACCTCTAGATCTATGTGGAAAGTTGGCCAAAGAAACCCTTTCCATCCTACAGCCGCCACTAGCGCGTCTACCTCCTCCAGCATCCCCATGGGCTCTAGGAAGGGTCTAGAAATGAAGCGGCTGGCTCGAAACTATATGTGAGCCAGCAACTTGAACCTCTCTCTCGCCTCATCACTCATCCAGAGAAGAGGCTCAGGCTCCGGCTGATCATGAGGAACCTAACAACGTCGAGGCATCCTGAGATGAAGAAGAAAATAATTAGCTTTGCATTGTTGTTGTAAATAATAGTTAAACGGAAAAATTGTGAATTACATGAACTTCGGTGGCATCCCGAGCAAAAAGATACAACAATTTGGATAGCATCCCTATAAGGATGTTCCTAACCAAAAAATGAAAAAAAAAATGGGCAGCATTCCAGCAAGGATGTGCCCAACCCCCTGCATAAAAGGCAACAATTAGACAGGCTGCAGGCCCCAAACAATATTTCAAATTATTCCAGTAAAAAATAAAAAAAAATTGGGCAGTATCCTAGCAAGGATGTCCCCATCCTCCTGCATAAAAGGCAACAATTGGACATGCCCCAGGCCCCAAATAATATTTCAAATTATTCCAGTAAAAAAATGAAAAAATTTGGCCAGCATCCTGGCAAGGATGTACCCAAAGTCCTGCATAAAAGGCAACAATTGGATAGGCCTCATGTAACACCCCCTACGTCCTCGTTGGAAGGACGCCAGAGAGCGCTACCGACGCTCACTCACATACATGCACGAATGCACTATGCGGAAGCATACATTCATACATAATCATACATGCATAAATACGGGATAATTAAAAACTTACCTTGCGGGCAAAAGTTAGTCATGCATTAACTCACACACATGCAGGCACTAAGCGAAAACGTAAACACTTGCATACACGCATTCTCTCATTCAATCAGCAGAAGCATAAAGCAGACGACATAACTGAGGAATAACTTAACACATACATATAACCGCATTTCATCATCCGAACATTACATTAAGGCCCTTACATATAATACATTTACAAAAGGTTACAGAATATAAAACCCAAATTACAAAAGCTGATAGCAGAAACAATAACTCTTAACTCCTATATGGCCGACCCTGCAGATGCATGACTCGAACGGAACCAAACCTGCCACCTGCACGGGAAAAGAACCCGTGCTAAGCGATAACGCTTAGTGGGGAGAACACACAAGCAATAGGGACAGCCATTTACAATGGTCATCAAGGCATAACACATTCGAATGATAAAAGCACATAGTCCTAACAGATAGATATACATCCTTGCGTATAAAAGCCAGGCATTCAGAAAATCATATCCACATTCAAAACTCGTGTCAATCAAACCAAAGCAGGAAGAGTACTATGCAAGATACAAGTATATCATGCAATTTCACATACAAATTAACTTTCACGTACCGAACTCACATAGCTATTAATTATCATGCAGAATGTACACCATCATCACGCAATATCCCTAGAGGTCTAATCATACAAATATCAAGCCGTAATGCATTCACCTTATCAGAGAACCGAGGGACAACGTCAAAACACCACACTTCCACTGCGCAACACTAATACATAAATATCATGCCTTGAAATGTAAACACATGACCACACGTCGAAATCACTATAATAGGAAAAACTAGAGAGAGAGCATGTAACATAACACAATATTTATAACATTCCATGGTCAAGAGCACATTCATACATATCTTGATTCACATACTTCACCATAACAGTCAATAGCACAAAATCACGTTCATATACATATTTATTAACCATAGCATTCAGTAATTCAAGTTTGCATTCATATACCTATTAATTCATATGCTTATAAACATAACTAATTGGATTCACACACTCATCAGCATAACATAATAAACTATAACCATGGCATTCAAGAGATTATGATCGTAGTTGTACACATTTGATTTCACATACTTATGTTCATAACTGATTGTATACGAACACATTCTCAATATGATATACGTTGATAATTATGCACAATACACATGCTTGAGTCACATTCAACCCATTCAGAGCTTCATAATCACATTCGAGTACATAACTGATTCACATGTCCAGAATTATTCTCATCCGAATATCACATTCTCTTAATCATATCAGATAAAACAAACAGGATACCTGCTGACTCAAAATAGTGGATAACGAGTGAACTGACAGTACCTTACGGGTACGAATCAAATACTGACATCACCTTATGGGTACGAATCGAATACTGACATCACCTTACAGGTGCGAATCGAATACTGACATCACCTTACGTGTGCGAATCAAATACATTAAAGGGTTCGCGAGGAACCAAACAGGGGACCTGATCAGGGTCTAAACGTAATTGAGGGATGCAACTAAGAGACTCTATTAGGCATGCCCAACTATCCACTAGACTGACTCTCGCATGTCATGCATAAACAAATCATGTTTCGAATCACATAATACATATATATATATAGAACATCATGCATAAACCAGGGCGTGATAGACATATAAATAAATTCATAATGCTAGTCATGCATCATACAATTCACATTGCCAAGCATATGATGTAATCCAGTCACACACTTCAACATTAATTATTCATTATTCTAAAGCATATCAGAATCAACTATGGGAAACCATGCATAATACAATTCAGGTTCTAAATCGATATCATATCATTAATCATGAAGGATTCATAATATTACACATATAATAATAATAAGCATTTTATATAACACATAGGGGTAAAACTCATGAAGAAACCACTTGAAACTCATTTTTAAAGAGAAGGCAAAATCAGAAAGCAGGGCAGAATTGGGGGTCACTGTCACGATCACGACAATTGTCGCGCTCGCGATAGAGGCGAACTCGCCCAAGTCACGAGCACGGCAAACCTCGCGATATCATGGGGAAGCAAAATCAACTCGCTGTCGCGCTCACGACAGAAGAACTGCTGCGCTGCTCGGCGGAGAGCTCGAAGGCGTACGAGGGCTGCTTTCACCGGGCTCTGTCGCGACCTCGCGACAGAGTTGTGAATTCCAGCCCTTACACGAAAAATCTGCAGAAAATCCAATTTTCCAACACCCAAAACTCAAACCAATCAACTAAAATCACTTTTTACCTCAAATTGAGTCTTCCAAACACCAAAGCAACACAATATAACACATTTCAACAATCCATTCTCATCAATTCATCACTTTACACAATTAATAACTCATGAATCACAAAATCTGGAAATTGCAGCAAAACACATTCAATTTTACAATCACTTCAATAAATCCACATTTATGCATAATCAATTGTCACAACTAATAACCCATAACATGCGTACCAATTTAAGTCCATTTACACAATAAAAAATCCAGAATTTCATACACATGCATATATGAATTCAAGAACATCAAAATGGCATAATTCCCAAACACTTACATGCATAACTTTTTACAAGACCTACACAATTCCCAGAAATTAGATACCCACACACATCCAAGATCCAAGGGAACTAGGGCAGAGACAACTCAATGCAAATGCAAAACTCAAGCTCCCAAACCTAGAAATCAAAGATCCAAAATCACTTTTCTAGCTTCAATCTTCAATCCTTTCCTTGCCCTTAAGCTTCTTCTTGCCAACCCAAGCTTGCACAAACAAAAACCCAAAAAATTACTCATCCAAACCCAATTTAACTCAAACAAAACCAAGAAGAAGAGGAGGAAGAAACCCAAAATGCAGGAACCCTAAAACCCAAACACATACCTCTAAAATCTTACTCCAAAACTCAGTCAAAATCACCTCTAAGCAAGCACAAACATCCGGCCAAAAGAGAAGAAAAGGAAAAGCAGAAAATGGAGTAGAGAAGAAGAAGAGGAGGCGTGAGAGGGAGGAGAACGGGAATGCAAATTTCTGTGTTCTCTCTCTCTCTCTCTCTCTCTCTTTTCTTATTTTCACAATCAATGCCCAACAACCAAGTCCACTTGGCAAGCTCTCATTGGACCAACAATTCCTCTGACTTTCAAACACCAAGGCACCAAACACATATACACCATCTAATTATTTAAGTAGATATTTAATACCTTGGTACCATACTCAGAATTCAGTAGATACTTCCTCCACTAACATATTAGATTAATTGATGCATTAAATTCCTTAATGTCTAATATTCTCATGCATTAATTATCGATTTACCCTTGAAATTCTGACTTGGCATGCACATTTCGACTGGGCCCGATTTGGGGTGTGACACCTCAGGCCCCAAGCAACATTTCAAATTATTCCAGTGTCTTATCCAGTTCGGGTTGGTCCTAGAACTAAATCCAACAGAGGTAAGTCCAAATCTTTTATGGATAATTCTTGTTCTTTTATCATTATTTTGTTCTTTTCATTTTTTATGTTCTTTTACGCTATTTGCTCATGCGAATTCATACTTCCAGAAACACGTTCCATACACAGTCTAGAGAAAATAAGAAGAATTAATGTCACAATTTGACAAAACTATGCTAACATGCCTTTCTCATGCGAATTCTGAGAAGGAAAAAAAGAAAAGTAGAAAAAATGAATAAACTATCCTGTAAGTCGACGCGAATGTGCCGAAACTAGACTTGACAAAAAAGTGTAAAAAGTACTTCTAAATGTGCGTGACAGTGTGGGGGTCATTTTGGCGCAAACGGCGCGTGAAATGGGCTAAAAATGAGGGAGAAATGTCCAAAAAACCGCAAGGGCATCGGTTGGTGAGGGAGAAGAAAAGAAAGTTGGAGGGCATCGGTCAGCACTGCTTTTATAGATTTTGCTGACCGATGGGCTTCTCGTCGGAAGACCTAGCGATGGGCAGCCCGTCTGTCGCTTGAAATTCCGAAATTAAATGTCAATTAATTCCCTAATTTATTTCTGATTAATTGTCACACCCCAAAAGTGGCCTAGTCGGAATTAGTAAGATAATTGGACTTTGGGAGTATTTTGGTTATTTATGCAAGAGAAATAAGAGCATTTGGGTAAGTTATATTGGAAAAGAGGATGTAATTGAAAGGAATTAAAAGTATTGTTTTATTTATTTGGCAGATTTTATTTAGTGAGTAAAAAGTATTTTGACAAGGATTTATTAGTAATTATAAGGAGTTGTTGGAAAAAGAGTAGTTAGTGGAATTGGGGGTCCAATTAGAATATGACAAGTGGATAGTGTACATGTTGAGGATTTGAAAGAAGAAAGAGGAAGAGGCAGAAATTGGTTTCATTTTTCCTTGCCTGTCCCGTTTCTCCTCTTTCTTCTCTTCATTCTTCCTTGCTTCTCTATGGGTTTTGCATGTTTTAATACTCTGCAAGTTGAGATGTGTTTAAAGAGTTAAGAGCTGAGTTTTCAGGGTAAGCTACTATATTTATGTGTGGTTCTCCATCTTCTCCTTCTTTCTGGATTTTCGTTGCTGTTTCATTGGGTTGATATTGCGGTTTATTTGTTGGTTCATACAAGCTGCTGAAGAGAAGAGGAAGGATAAAGGAAAAGGGAAGCTAGGGGCTTGAAGGTTACAGTGGGAGTTTGAGCTTCATATCAGGTTTGGGAGCTTTGGTTGCTTATATGTGTTTGTGTGTAAGTTTGTTCATTTGATGTGTGATTATATGCATATGGAATTTGTGTGTGAATATGTGTTAATTGATAGATGATATAGATGAGATATATAGTTGAATTCTGTTGGAATTGTTGGTTGATTGTCATGAGACTTTAGCTAGGGCCTGAACACTAATTTAAGGGATATTCTGCTTAAATTGTTACTGGACCTCTGTGTATTATTCTGATCATAGTTGGCGTTTTACAACTCCAAATTGAATTATTATCACGCCTTTTGAACCATGACTTCTGTACCTTTAAAATCCTAAGAGAGACCATAAATTAATTCTGTCTCTAAGAGGCTTAAAAATGGCAAAAACCGGACGTGTCCCTGTCTAGCTAGGTTCATTTGAACAGTCTTTAGTGTTTAATGCATATCGCTTAATTTAGGAGTCTAAATGAACTGAAACTTGTCCCATTTGAAAGATAATACGTAGGGGAACAATTGTTAAGAAGACCATTTTTCCTAAAAATTAATTCTAGAGGTCAGTTTTTGCGATAAAATTTTGGAGTGAAAACCAGTCTTGTAAGGCACCTGAGCTGAGCTTCTGTCGCGAGCGCGACAGAGTCGCGACCTCGCGACAGAACAACATATATAAAGCCTTTTTTCTTCATTTTTGAGCCCATGGTTGGCATGGATCAATCCCCTACCTTTCCCCTCAACATATTATGCTTGATTAGGGTTATAAAATGATTATAAAAGTAGTTATCATTGGGAAAATTTATGAGTATGATTAAGATTGGTAATTTAACTAATAAAATAACATGATTAATAAGATCGTATATGATTTAAATGCATACAATTTATATGTACCTGCATTATTTAATCATGAGTTATATGTTCATATTGGGACATATATATGATGTATATGTTTCTGAGTTTGACCAACATACATGTATTCATAAAATAACATGATTATACTTGATTTATCCTCAGTTATATGATGATTATTTTAGATCATGATTGAGTTGTTATTTGAGCCTGGTAGTCATAATTAGTGGATAGATAAGCGCTTATCAAGGGTCTAGGTGTGTGTGCAGCTGCTATATGTTATTAGTTACATGCGGGCCCCATTTGGGTCATATAAGATGTTTGAGGCCTCGGTCTCCGGTATACCTTCGGGTATACATGAATATAAGAAAATGTTTTGAGACCCATGTCTCCAAATGCTTGGGATACTGTGTCCTATCAGTATCATTGGTACCCGTATCCACTAGTTAGCGAGTAATCAGGCTATTACTTGAGGTTATTATACAAGTTCGTTAGATGAAGCTATTATTTATACGAAATGAATATATGTTACATGTATGTGTATATGCGTTATGACATGATGAAATGTAATACTTGTATTCGAATATGAATGGTTATTTTTCCAATATACTTGAGCATGATGAATAATTGTTATATACATGAACAGTATATGTTTATGCTTTTGTTATTATTAAGCTTACATATATATGTTTATTGCAATTATATGTACATGCATGTGTTGTTCCTCCTCACTAAGCGTTATCGCTTAGCATGGGCTCTCTTCCCGTGTAGGTGGCAGGATCATTTTGGAGTCGGACATCTGCAGGTCGGCCACTAGAAGTCTGTAGTTGAAGTTTATTTTGTGTCTTCCACTCTATTTTTGGTATTTGGGAACTAATTTTGGAAAATGTAATTTTGTTAAGGATGATTTTGTATTTGTAAATGTTTATCTTTTACAAATCCCTTTTGTAAAAACTATATGGTTAATTATGGATTTGGTATCTTTTAATTAAATGTAATTGTTATCTTAACTTATTTGAGTTTGTATGTGATTTGTGCGCGTGGCGCTCCGGTATCCATCCAACGGGGGTAACGGGATGTTACATTAATGGCAATTAATTACCTCATTAATTGCTTTTTTTTTTTTGACTTTCGCGCCTGGATGTCCCTGTCAAATTGCAAAGAAAATATGCACAAATTATTTCATGCGCGTGTTATGTATGCAACATGCAGGAAAAAGATCTGGCCATTGGTCAACCAGGCTGACCGACGGGCTTGCCGCCAGCCATATGACAGGCGGGCTCCTCATATTGACCGACCGGCTTGCCGTCATTTATATGACAGACGGGCAGCCCATCGGTCATACCCTCTTCATAAATTGCTCCTTTCTCTTTGGCTTTCGTGCCTTTCCATCTTTTTATGCTTAAATCCAAGCCTTTTCTCAGGTTTTTTCCTTTTTCTTGCTTATTTCCTTTGCCAACTTAGATTTTCAATCCTAGCGTTTGGAAGATGTCTTTTGCTGCCATTATTAAGATGCACCGAGCTCTGGATAGCCCACAAACTTAGGAAATCTCCACTCTAGCTCCGCTTTATAGCCTGATGTTTCTGAGGAGAGTTAAGATAGACTACCATCTCCTTTTGGCAGCTGTTCATTTCTGGGACCCACGATTCCATGTTTTCAGGTTTACTTACTAGGAATTATGCCCCCTGCCTGAAGAATTCGCCACTCTTATCAGGACCTGGTATCCTCCCAGCACCTTACCTTGCATCCCCCGCTGTGGTCTGATTCACACTCGAGATGTTGCATTGGCTTTAAGCATTGCTCCCTCTGACGCCGTCCGATTGATTCCTCAGGGCCCCACATTTGCCTTAGAGCCACTGATTGAGGCATTAGATGAGTTTCCTAATGTTCCTCCATACCACGCGGGTGTCATCTTCTTATTCTGTCTGATGAGGTACTTGATTGTGAACTTAGAGGAGCTGACCGGTGACTCAAGTCTGTTCGGGATCCTGGATGATTTTCAGCGCGGGCTGACCCCTTTCCCACTGGTCCTTGCTGAGACTATCCTAAGTCTTGACTCTATCCACGCCGAGTCTTCTACTTCCTTTTCTGGGAGCCCCTTATTACTCTAGGTAAGTCATTATTTTAAAAGGTAGTGCGTCCCTTGTAGATTTTCACACTAGCTTTTCTTAGCAGGAAGTGTGTCCTTTTCGGATTTTCACATAACCCTATGCCTTTCTTTTGCCTGAAGTGAACTCAACTCACTCCAATGACTTTTATTATTATTGTATTTTTACTTTTTCCTTTTCTTTTGTTTATATTTTCCATTTTTAGATGTGGCTGCAAGAGAAGTTGAAGCTGCTGTCAGAACCACCTCCAATGGTCATTAGTCAATATTCTCTGAGACATTTCCTTCCTCGTCAGCGACTGTACTCATTTGTGACCCCTGATGAGGGTATTACTAGATTTAACGAGGTACTAGACGAGGACATTAGCTTTATGAGCGCTTGGCCTCCCCTATCTGCTGCGATAGTTGATGGCTCTTTAGGTTGTGTTCCCTTATGTGGGCTACGTGAGGCTGCCTCTTACGTCACGACACGATGCTCTCGACAGTTCAGGATGACTCAAGACCTGGTGAGAGTCCCTCTATCCTTCCGAGGTGGAGTTCTATCTGCAGCTTTTGCCTCACGATATCGTGATCTTTGGGCTGAACTACCAGTAAAGACTGTCATTCCCTCTTTTGGGAACCATTCCATTGTTTCTACTAGCGCATACAAGAGATGGGTTCTTGGCCCTACTGTTAACAACAGGACTCGACAACTTAGACATTTGGCAGGTGAGAGTAGTAGTAGGGTCTAGTTCAAATTTGTATGCATTTTTAGCAATATGTTTCTTTTTAGAACAAAACATAAAAGATATGAATGAATGAATTCAGTTTTATTTCATTTCACAAAATTGTGTACATCTCAGTATGATTTCAATATACATGATCATCATTTAACATTAATTGAAAAATGCAAAACTACATTCACTCAAGGAACCAAATCTTGAGAGCATCAACTCCTGTTACCAATCAGCCCTCTCGAGTTTTCTTGATTGGACATTTTCACTCAAGCCTCTAATTTTTGACTAAGATACCTTTTTTCGATTTTCACCCTGATGAGGTGCCCAATTTTAGCAAGGCCGCCTTTTTTCGGTTTTCGACCCGCGGGGCTTTTATTCTCTTCTTTTGATTTTTATTGTCTTTGGCCATGGAACTTCTTGAGTCAATCAATGTTGATTGGCTCCTTGAACTCGTTGCCATCATTATCTAATAGAATTGCCGCTCCTTTTGACAATAGCTTCTTAAGGATGTACGACCCTTCCCATGTCGGTCTGAATTTTCCTCTAATATTGGGCGCACTCGGTCTCATCTGCTTGAATACCAAGTCCCCTTCCTTCAATGGGTGTTTCTTGACCTTCTTTCCGAATGACCTGGCAAGCCTCTTTTGATAAACCTGATTATGATACTAAGCTCTCATTCTGCCCTCATCTAGCATGCTCAGGTGTTGCAACCGCTGTTGTACCCACTCAATTTCCAAAATCTGAGCTTCCATGACTACCCTCAATGACTTGAGCTCTATCTCGACTGGTACCACTGCTTCCGTCCCATATACCAAGGAATACAGCGTGGCTCCCGTAGAAGGTCTGACAGTCGTTTTGTAACCCTAGAGTGCAAAAGGCAACTTTTTCGCCCAATCTTTATAATTCTGCACCATCTTGGCCAGGATCCTTTTTATGTTCTTATTGGCGGCTTCTACTGCTCCATTAGCCTGTGGACTGTACGGAGATGACTTGTGATGCTCAATACCGTATTTCTGCAGTAAATTCTTTATTTCTGCCATGAACTGGATCCCATTGTCAGACACAATGTGGTGTGGGAGGCCGTATCTACATATCAAGTTCTTTTCAATGAATTTGGCCATATCTCGAGCATCGACCTTTTTGAAAGATTCCGCCTCTACCCATTTTGTAAAGTAGTCCATGGTGACTATGATGAACCTATGTCCATTGGAGGTCGTACGGCGTATCTCCCTGATAATATCGATCCCCTAAGCTGCGAACGACCAATGTGATGTTAATTTATGCAATTCCGAAACAAGTAAGTGTCTTAAGTTTGCATATTGCAGGCATAGCTAGCATTGCTTTACATATTTTGAGCAGTCTGTGTCCATAGTGAGCCAGTAAAACCCTTGTCTCATAATCTTCTTGGCCAATGTCAAACCATTTATGTGGGCTCCGCACACGCCAGTGTGAGTTTCCTCCATCACCTTTTTGGCCTCTCTCTCGTCCAGACACTTTAATTGGATATCGTAGACCTGCCGCTTATATAATATTCTGTCTATGCAAATAAATTTAGCAGATAGCTTGCGGATCATCCTCTGATCTTTCTCGGTAGCCTCCCCTAGAAATATTGCATTTCTAGATAATTCCTGATATCATAATACCAAGACTTTCCATATGCTACTTTTATTTCCATGATTAGCTTGGACTCAAAGCTTGGCCTTTACGAACTGGAGATCAAAACCGACTTTATGGTCACCCCTTCTGGATTATCCCATATTGATACCAAAGTTGCAAGCGCGTCGGCTAACTGATTCTCATCCCTCAACACAAAGTGAAATGTGCACACTTCGAATTGACTGCTTAAATCCTTCAAGTGCCTGACGTATGGCATCAACTGTTCTTCTTTGACGGCCCACTCGCCTCTAATATGATTGATCACTAGAGATGAATCTCCAAATACTTCCACGTTCTTTGCCCCCAAAGCTATCAGTGCTTCTAACCCGAAGGTGCATGCTTCATATTCGGCTTCATTATTAGTGTCCTTGTATCTTAACTTCTTAGCCAACGGGAGTTTCTCATCATCTGGGGTTGTTAGAATAATTCCTACTCCTGCCCCTTTGCTGTTCATAGCTCCATCAAAGTACAATTGCCAACCCTATACCGTGATGGCCGTCACATCCTCATCTGGGAAGTTGAATTCATACGAGTCTCCTTGAATTGGGTGCTCAGCTAGGAACTCTGCCACTGGACGCCCCTTAATAGTCCTCCGAGTGATGTACTCAACGTCAAAATCCTATAGTAGTAACAACCATCTCCCCACTTTTCCAAGTAAAGATGGGGCTTCCTGTAAGTACTTGAGAGGATTTTATTTTGCTATGGCTTATACCTTGTAAGAGTGGAAATAGTATCTCAACTTCTTAGATGCCCAAATTACTTCAAGGCAGGTCTTTTCTACTTTCGCATACTTGACCTCATAGGCAAGGAACTTCTTACTGAGGTAATAAACCGCGAATTCCGCTCCGAACTCATCCTTTTGAGCCATCATGGCACCTACGGAACTATTCTCTATGGCCAAATACAAGATAAGTTGCTTCACTGGCTACGGTGGTCTCAGAACTGGTGGATTCAGCAAATATTCTCTGATGGTGTCAAAAGCTTTATGACAGTCCTCGTTCCACACTACTGGTTGGTCTTTTCTGAGTAGTTTGAAGATTGGCTCGCAAATCGAAGTAAGCTGGCGATAAACCTGATGACATTTTGTAATTTGCCTAAAAAGCTTCTGACGTCCTTCTCCTTTTGAGGCACCAACATCTCTCTGATGGCCTTAACCTTGTTCGGGTTGATCTTAATTCCCCTCTAGCTAACCACATGACCTAGAAGATTCCCTGAAGTGACTCCGAAGATGCATTTCTTGGGGTTTAATCGCAAGTTGTATTTTTCGATCCTCTGAAAGAACTTTTCTAGGGCTTCAAAGTGACCTTCTTTGGTGGTCGACTTGATCATCATGTCATGCACATATACTTCTACTTCCTTGTGGATCAAGTCATCTAGAATCCTTATAGCCATTCTTTGATAAGTCGCGTCTGTGTTCTTCAAACCGAGAGAATTACCTTGTAAGCAAATGTCCCCCACTCTGTGATGAAAGCTATTTTAATCCGGTCGATTATCTTATTGAGTATTTGATTGTAGCCTGCGTAACCGTCCACGAAACTGTACATCATACAAGCAGCTGCGCTGTCCACTAGCATGTCTATATGGGGCAATGGAAAGTCATCCTTTGGACAAGCCTTATTCAGGTCACAATAGTCTATACATACCCTTACTTTGCCCTTTTTCTTGGCTACAGGGACAACATTGGACAACCAGGTTGGGTACCGTACTACAATTAGGAACTTGGCTTCGATCTGCTTGTGAATTTCCTCCTTTACTTTATCTGCCCATTCTGGCCTGAGCCTCCTTAGCTTTTACTTGACAAGCTTATAGTCTGGGTACGTCGGGATGGCGTGTTATATGATTTCTCGGTCCACTCCTGGCATATCTTCATAGGTCCAGGCAAAAACTTTTTCATGTTTTCTTAATATTCTCTCAAACTTTTCTCGCTCTTCAGGAGTTATGTTAGATGCTATCAAGATTTCTTTCGGGTTTTTCGAGGTTCCAAGATTAAATGGAGTAGCATCAGTTGAATCAATATCAAATATAAATGGATTATAATCATGATCATGCATAATGAAATCATCAGAAACATCGCACAAGTAAGCAAAATCGTTCACTTTATTGATAAAACTAGAATTATCATTAACATTATTAAAAAGTTCCGGAGCAAAAAGAAAATATAAACTATTTTCCTCCTCCTCTTCTACCGGCACAACTGTTAAAGTTCATGGGCTCTGCATCAATCTGGCTTTTTAGAGGCTCTGCAACGACCCCCTGTATGGCTTCTTCTATCTTTGCCTTCCCCTTCAACTAGGTAGCCACCAACTTTTCGGTGATAACTTCCTCAGGTGTCTCGCGATCCCAGACTGTCTCCCTGGTCATGATTTCTTCATCCCAAAAGCCCTCTGCTGGCTTGATCAATCCAATGTGTCACACCCCAAAACGGGCCTAGTCGGATTTGGCAAGTTAAGTCGAATAAGTGATGAATATTTCGGTAATTTGTGCATGTGGATTTTGGATGATAAGGACCTAATTGAAAAGATAATTTAAGTTTGTGAAGAAATAATTATGCAAGTGAGTTAGTGCAAAGTTGTCAAAGGATTAAAGAGTAATAAAGTAAGATATTTTGGTTGGAACCATTAGGAGGCTGCTATGTGTCTTGGCAGGTGGGCAATTAGTGGGAAAGGAAGAAAAAAGAAAAAGAATGAGAGGGAGGAGCAGATCACGTTCTGCTCTCTCCTCTCCTCTTCCTTGCTCTTTTTCCTTTCTCTTTCCCATTCCTTGTTCTCCCTTCCTTGGCTGTGTGTGAATTGGTGTCTTGATAGAGCATGAAGTTTGCTTGAAGAGGTAAGTTTGGGTTAGGGTTTCCTGCATGTTCTTCTTCTTTCTCTTCTCCTAGTTTTGCTATTTTGAATTAGGGTTTTGGAAGAGTAATTTGTGGGTTTTTGTTTGTGCAAGTTTTGGGTTGCAAGAGGAAACTTAAGGGCAAGGAGATGATGGAGGATTGAAGTTCGTAGTGTGGTTTTGAAGCTAAAGATTTCAGGTTTGGGATTTGTTTTCGAAATGTTATTTGAGAATTTAAGTTACTGTAATTTTAGGGTTTATGTTCTTGAGGAACTTGAATGTGGTTATGCTTGATTTTGGTTATTTTGATTAATTTCTGGAATATTGAGTTTAGTTTGATCTTGAGTATGTTGTGATATGCATTTGAGTGTTAAGGTAAGAGTTTATGCATGATTGAATGAATTCTGTGAAGTTTTAGAAAGAATTTCTGGGAAACGATGGAGATTATGCATGTTTGCGATATCGGGGAAGAAAAAGGAGGCAATGTGAGCAGCTCACGTGACGTGAGCTATGCTCACGTCGCGTGAACTATGCTCACGCTACATGAGCGATGCTCACGAGGCGTGAGCTATGCTCACGCGACGTGAGCAACCTTCACGTGACGTGACGGTTGCTCAGGTCTCCCGGGTCTTCTGTTTTGCTTCTATTTTTCTTCCCCCAAGCGACCAGTTTTTATAAAATGATTTCCAAATGCTTTTTATGGTATTTTCCTCTACTGCGTGCTACATTACCTTGCTAATATGATTGATTATCCCAATTTATTTGGTATTAATAATATGTTATCTATGATAAGTTATATGTGGTATTTTGGAATAAGTTTTGGATTATAGTGATCATGTTAAATGATTGTGGGATTTTAACTGTATGGTTTGGATTGAGATATGCTTATTGTTGTGATCTGTATTGCATGTCATATTTCGAATGCGAAGGAATTATGAAGGCTAACTTTCTGGTTGTTTAGTCCCGAACATGTTCTATCTTAATGTAAATTATGTTATGCATATCTTTAGTCTGCTTCTTCTCTAAAATAACATGCCATGCTTAAGACTATATTGTATTATTCCACGATTAAAATTATGCGTTATTAATCATTGGCATAATATGGTCCCGCAATTAATTCTGATATGTTTTAGGATATTGAATAGTGCTAAGGTGTGTTGATTGAATTATATTGCATGCTTCATAATATGAATTGTATGAGGTATGATTAATATTATGAACATATGTGTTTGTCTTTTTGACTCCGGATTATGCATGATGATATACTTGTGTGTATATATATATCTATATATAGATATATATATACATTTTATTAATCGACACATGACTTGGATGATGCACGTGGATAGTGTGACCTTATTTATATGCCTATGATACTTGGTATGGTGCATGATGAACCTTGACATGTGACTTGAAACGTGCTGTCGCTTATGTATGACCTATGAAGGTCAGTCTAGTGGATAGTTAGGCATGCCTAATAGAGTCTCTTAGCTGTAGCGCCCTTTGAATGTTTGGACCCCGATCAGGTCCCTGTTTGGTTCCTCGCGAACCCTTATGTGATAGGATCTTGTTTAAGATCCCCTTTGTAAATATTTTGTGAAAGTTATAAAGGAAAAAGTAAAAATTGGTTTACTCGGCTCGTACCCGTAAAGTACTGTCCGTATCAGCTCGTACCCGTAAAGTACTGTCTGTATACTCGTTATCCACTATTTTGAGTCAGCAGGTATTCTATTTGTTTTGTCTGATAAGAACAGGAGTTTGTGATATTCGAATGAGCATAATTCTGGACATGTGAATGAGTTATGTAATCAAATGTGATTATGAAACTCTGAATGGGTTGAATGTGACTTAAACAGGTGAATTGAGCATATTTATCTGTATATATATATGTATATCATATGGTGAATGTATTTGTATGCTATCAGTTATACATATAAGTACTGGAATTAAAACGTGCATAACTGTGACCATAATCTTTCAAATGCCATGAGTATATGTTAGTGTGTTATTATTATTAGAACGTGAATCCGACTAGTTAGGCTATAAGCATACGAAATAATATGTATACGAATGTGAGCTTAAATTACGGATTGATATGGTTAATTAGTATGTATATGAGTGTGATTCTGTACTGTTAATTATTACGGTAGCATGTGAATTAGTATGCATGATAAGGCAATCTGGACTATTGAATGATTACATATGTTTTATCTGAGGTACAATGTATGTGATCGGCTTCGGTAAGTATATGTGCATTAATGGATGATGATGAGGCAAGTTAAAGTGTTTAAGAATCTAATCTTGAGCTTGTGTATACTCTGAATGTAATATTTTGCTATATATTCCTATGGTCTCTACTGTTGTAGTATCTTCGGCGTGTTGTCATGTGTCTATGAGTTTGGCATGATATTATATGTGAAAGAGTCTTGCAATGGAAGTGTGGTGTTTTGACGTATTTCCTTGGGTTCGGCTAGTGTGGGTAGTATGACATGACAGAAAGTAGGTTTAATTAGCTCGTGTGCTTAGTATAATAATTGTGTGCAGTATAGCATGGTAATCTTATAACATGTGAATGGGTTCTTAGATAATGTATGAGTAATTGGGCATGATAATTGCACGTTTAAATGTCATGCCACCATGAATGGTAAGGTGCTGATGTCTGATACCTTGGTAAGTTTATGCATGTGAAATTGTATGTAGTTCGGCATGATGTTACTCGTATCGTGTATGGTGTTTTGTCGGCTTCGGCTTAATTTCAACATAAGTACATGAATATGAATGTGAGTTGGTGACGAAATGCCTTTCTATGCAAGCCTGATTGTATGTGTGATATGAATGTCCGTTTTTGCCTTTGTGAATGTGTTATGCCTTGACGACCATTGTGAATGGTCGTCCATATTGCTTGTGTGTTTTCCCCACTAGGCGTTTATCGCTTAGCACGGGTTCTTTTCCCGTGCAGGTGGTAGGTTTGGTTCTGTTCTAGTCGCGCATCTGCAAGGTCGGCCATATAGGAGTTAGAAGTTTTGTATTTTTATTCAGTTTCTGTATTTCAGCAATTGTATTTCTGTATTATTGTATTTGTAATTAATTATGTAATGATCAGGAGATTATATTGGGATATGTAAACGTTATTATATTTATTAGTTATTCCTTTGTATTATTATTCGCTTTTTGCTTTCGCTTAGTGCTTGCGTGTGTGTGAGTTATTGCATGATCAGTCTGTGCCACATGTTAAGTCAAGTTTTTTTTTAATTAATCCATATTTTTGTATGTATGTTATGTATGAATGTATGCTTCCGCATTGTGCATGTGTATATCTGTGCGAGTGAGTGTCGGGTAGCGCGCCCGTCGGCGTCCTTCCAACGGGGGCGACGATGGGGGTGTTATAGTTAGTGGTATCAGAGCCTAGGTTTGATGATTCTGGGTGCGTTGTTTGTTATGTGTCGTGTCTTTGTATGTGAGTCGATTTGTGTCATGGCCTAATGCAGATGTGTCGTGTCTTGTGTCTTGGTTAGATGGAGTCTAATCCTAGTGAGTTTGTGGGTGAGACAACGGAATGTGTGAACCTAGTTAGTGCTGATCAGAGTGTTTCTGAGTATCCTTTGGTCGAAGATTCTGGTCCTGCTTCCGATGATAGGACGTTAGTGCCTGGGTTGATTCGGATTTTTGGGTAGGTTGACTGCCCCGAGATGAGTGAAAATCTAATTGGCAAGTTAGAAAGGATATAGAGGAATTGCTTAAAGCCACCCGTGTGCGATTGGGTTTGTTGCACACTGCAGTGAAGTGAGAGAGTTTGCAGAACCTTCTGGTAAGTTGTTGTGATAGGTTCGAGTAAAGTTTGTTTTGGTATTTTGAGATAGAAGGATACTTGGATTCTGTAAGGTTTTGGTAAATACTCTGTATAATTGTCAGCTATCTCCCTAGCAAGTATTTGAATGAAAGCATATTGAATCATGGGGATGGGACAAAGTGCATCATTATAGCATCAATTGCATCTCTTCTGCATCACTTTGCATACATGAGCCATCGCACTCTCATTGCATCATCATCCCTTTGACCATACATGAGAAGCATTTGCATATGCGTTCTAATTGAGAGAAAGCTGACAAAGTGTACAGGGAGTATCTCAGAATCTTATATAGGTGAATGTAAGATGATTTTGGAGTTTAACAGAAGTATTGTTAAGGGAAACAACATGTGCGACGGACTTCTTGGATGTAGTAAAGGATTTGTATAACTATCAGTGAAAGTTAAATGGTTTATGTGTGAAGTGTTGTGTTTTGATTTCTGATATGCAGTTGAGTAATGATTATCCAGGTAATTATTATTGATTCGAATATAAGAAAGTGATGTAAGAGTATAGCGACGGCGATAAGTGTAAGCAAGTGAGTAGTTTGAAAGTGGTAGTGCATGAGTTTGATGAGACCTTGGGTTGTTGTGTTGGGAATTCTTTCTGGTATAAGCGAATTTCGAGGACGAAATTCTTTTAGGAGGGAAGAGTTGTCACACCCCAAATCGGGCCTAGTCGGATTTGGCAAGTTAAGTCGAATAAGTGATGAATATTTCGGTAATTTGTGCATGTGGATTTTGGATGATAAGGACCTAATTAAAAAGATAATTTAAGTTTGTGAAGAAATAATTATGCAAGTGAGTTAGTGCAAAGTTGTCAAAGGATTAAAGAGTAATAAAGTAAGATATTTTGGTTGGAACCAATAGGATGCTGCCATGTGTCTTGGCAGGTGGGCAATTAGTGGGAAAGGAAGAAAAAAGAAAAAGAATGAGAGGGAGTAGCAGATCACGTTCTGCTCTCTCCTCTCCTCTTCCTTGCTCTTCTTTTTTTCTCTTTCCCATTCCTTGTTCTCCCTTCCTTGGCTGTGTGTGAATTGGTGTCTTGATAGAGCTTGAAGTTTGCTTGAAGAGGTAAGTTTGGGTTAGGGTTTCCTGCATGTTCTTCTTCTTTCTCTTCTCCTGGTTTTGCTATTTTGAATTAGGGTTTTGGAAGAGTAATTTGTGGGTTTTTGTTTGTGCAAGTTTTGGGTTGCAAGAGGAAACTTAAGGGCAAGGACATGATGGAGGATTGAAGTTTGTAGTGTGGTTTTGACGCTAAAGATTTCAGGTTTGGGATTTGTTTTAGAAATGTTGTTTGAGAATTTAAGTTACTGTAATTTTAAGGTTTATGTTCTTGAGGAACTTGAATGTGGTTATGCTTGATTTTGGTTGTTTTGATTAAAATCTGGAATGTTGAGTTTAGTTTGATCTTGAGTATGTTGTGATATGCATTTGAGTGTTAAGGTAAGAGTTTATGCATGATTGAATGAATTCTGAGAAGTTTTAGAAAGAATTTCTGGGAAACGATGGAGATTCTGCATGTTTACGATATCGGGGGAGAAAAAGGAGGCAATGTGAGCAGCTCACGCGACGTGAGCTATGCTCACGCGACGTGAGCGATGCTCACGCTACGTGAGCGATGCTCAAGCGATGTGAGCGAGGCGTGAGCTATGCTCAAGCGACGTGAGCAACCTTCACGTCACTACAAAAAAAATGCCATTTAGCGACGGCCATTTTAGTCGCTATTTATCATTTTTTAGTCGCTAATAAGTTTTAGCAACGGAACGACGGCGCGTCGCAACTAAGGCCGTCGCAAGCAAATTAGCGACAAAATCCTCTTTAGTCGCTAATTTTAGCGACTAAAATTTTAGTCGCTAAATCGAGTAAAATTTGTCGCTAATAATGAATTTAATATAGTCGCCTATGTAAATAGCGACTAATTTTAATCGCAATTTTTAGTCGCTAATAGGTTATTGCGACAGTTAGTCGATTATGGATTCCGTCGCTAAGATAATTAGCGACTAATTTGTTGTCGCAATTTGTAGTCGCTAATAGGTTATTGCGACAGTTAGTCGCTTATGGATTCCGTCGCTAAAAAAATTAGCGACTAAATGTTCCGTCGCAATTTCGTCGCTAATAGATATAATTTTTTTTTTTGGTTAAATTTTATGGTATTATTAAATGAAATAAATAAATGTAAATATAAATGTAAATTATAATCAAATGTATGAAATTATAATCCAAAATATATATAATTAATATTTGTACATATAAATGCAAATTATAATCAAATATATATATAGAATTATAATCCAAAACATATATATATTAATATTCGTACGCACATGGCATATATTGCAATAAAAGTATCATACATAAAGAAAAATGTGCTAAAAAAGATATAAAGATTGATGTTCAAGTAAGGCCACCACTACCAAAATGAGAATCATCAGGCGGGTCAGGACCGTGTGGACATGAAGGGCCGACATCATGATGTGGTGCAGGTGATGTAGTGGTGGTACTGGGCTGAGTGGCTGGCGGCTGAGGGGTCAAGTGCGGAAACAATGAACGAATAGTCGTAGCGACAATGTCCGCGACATCCTCTTTTGTCAAGCAAGGACCACCGGAATGAGAGGCTGTGCTTGCACCAGCAGCACACGATGGACCGGATGGATAAAGACCAGGAGGCACATATGAGCCTAGACCGTAAACTGTTTTCCTTTTATTGCATCTCGCGGCCTCGAAGAACAACTCAGACTCATCAACCGACGACTGATCCTGCGATCTTTCAGATCTGAGTTGCTCATACCTCTCCTGAAATGGTAAACAACAACAATTTTTAATAAACGTAAGTATAAGAACAAATCATATTTTACAACAATTTAACATTTGAGAAACTGAAAATATTATGAATAAGTAAAGTACATCTAACTTACATGTACCTCCCTGCTACGATCCGCCACATACGTCTTCCCATCATGATTTATAGTATGTGTGTGCAGATAGGCCTCGGGAATTGTAGGTGGCCGGCCCATCTCTTTCTCCTATATTGTGCAGTAGAAAGTAGTAATTGAAAAAGAAAAAAAATGTTTTCCGTCTTTATGCTATTTCATTATATTGCATGAAGTGAAAATTCTTTAAGAAATCAATAAAAAATTTGGCAGCACCTCCCCTATAATATTGACAACCTCCTGTAAATAAAAATTCATTTTACACTTCTTCAAAGCACAAATATACTCCGATCCCCTCAACAAACACCAACACAATTTGCCCATCCTCCAATATGTAAATCAATCAATATATTTTCATACAATTCTCACATAATTGAAATGCATTCTTTAATTGGTTCTATTTAATCCATATAAATAAGGCTAAATGTTTCAAAATTACTCAATTGAACAAATCAATTGGCAAACATTATGATAATTAAAATTGGCTAATATAAGTATAATTTATGTTATAATTGAACTACTTACCAGTCGTGAGACATGCTCACCAATAGAAATAGTCCCACCGGTGTATGATCCAGGTGCCTTCTCTTGAGACCCTCCATAGCGATTGATTTTTTTCTGATTAGAAAGCTCCTTGCGTTGAGGTAGATTAAAAATCTCATTCCACCTAACCCATGCAGCTTCTGGAAAGTCTCTCGGCCTTTGCTTGGCGTTTTTGACTTTGTACACATAATCCTTATACCTCTGAGCTGCCTTTGTTTCCCAGCCTGCCCTAACAACGCCATTTGCATCTGCATCCCAAAGGCACTTTTTCTGTATATACACGTGACAAAAAAATCATTAGTAAATACAATAATGCTTTAATCCAATTAATTTGCAAACTTAAATTTGTAATGAAAAAGTTTCAACAATATTCGAATGTACCATGAATTCTCCCCAATAAAAATCGTTAACTTCTCTTGAAACCTCTTTCCAACTAACACCGTTAATGTCTATCCGTTGGTGAAAGCTGGTGGTTATGATTCTGGAGCATTGTGAGGAAGGTTCCAGCCTGCAAAGTATATAATATAAAAATGATGAGTTCAAACATTGTAATATCACTTAATCGCAACTTGTATAGGTTAAAACTTACAGGCCTCTTAGGTTCACTGTAATGCTCAATCGACTGATATTTTCCCTTGCCACTTCACATGTAGTCGATGTACTGCTATTGGCTATGTGCGGAGTAGGAGTTGCTGCAGAGGGCGTGAATGTGACAGGAGGCGACTGTAAATTCTGGGATGAAGGGTCTCCCGGTACATCTGGCATGTCTCCAAAAGGTGGAGTAATTGAATCCCCTCCAGAACGTCCCCCCTGTCGACCTCAACCTATAATACCCCGTCCTCTACCACGACCCATACCTGCAAAAATTGTGAACTATACATGTATGTGTATAAAATAAATTACATACAGATTCATAAGTGCACGTATCAATGCTATTTTTCATGTGATATATAAAATTTAAAGGTTTTACACGTTACAACATCAATAATTATGATTTATATAATAAAAGAAGTTAATAAAAGAAGTATATGAAGTTACTAAAACCACAATTTTGAGACACCTGATTTGATATATATATATATAATTTGAGAAGATTGTCTGGAGAATCCTCTAAGTTTTTTGGTAAATATGAATCTCCTTTTCATGGCTTTAATATTATATTAAAAAGTGAATTTAAATTAATCAATTCTAAAGAATTAACTTGTGGTAGAAAACTTCCATTTATTTTATAAACGGCAAATATAAAATACTCAACATGAAGATATGGATTGAAACTAATTCCAGGCATGTCTCAATTAGTAACTATCAGACGACTGTTCAAATTCCTCATCCTCGTCCTCATTGCTATCATAATCAGAGAATTCTTCTTCATCATCGTCCTCTTCATGTTCTTGAACCTCTTCATCAACGTTGTCAAGTTCAATCACAACTCCCGTAGGGTCACGCAAATCAATATCATCTTCATTACCAATATCAACTGTAACATCATGAAATGTAACTTCATCATCTTGGAAGGCATTAGAACTTGTAGCAGCAATATCATCTCTTGCATCTGATGTGACAATGAAATCCCTTGGTTTCACTGAAAACACAGCTAACCAGTTAGATCTATCTACTCTCAAAGAGGGATATCTTGCATAATACACTTGAGTAGCTTGCATTGCTAGGATAAATGGCTCATATTTGTTGAAACGACGATGTTGGTTTACATCAACCATTCCATATTGGTTGTGTATCTTAAGACCAATGTCTATAGTGGGATCAAACCAATGACATTTAAATAGTACTGTCCGTTTTATTGGTAACGAAGGGTACTCTAACTCTATAATCTCCTCAATCCATCCATAGTAATCACCAATATTATCACATGAGTTCGAGCCTTTTACACAAATGCCACTATTCATTGAACGTCTCCCAGAAGCATGGCTTTTTGTGTGAAATTTGAATCCATTGATAAAATAGATTGAGTAACACTTCACTCTCCGTAATGGTCTTTGTGACAAACTACAGAGGTATTCATTGTCAATCCCATTGTAGCGGACCTTATTTGAAAATAGAAAATATGGAAAAGTCATCAGCAATCCAATGTTAAATGATATTTAAATAGTTATATATAGAAATAATGTTCGACTTACATAGAGTTCGAACCAATCGGCGAAATACTTGTCAATATTCGCTTCAACTTGGCTTGGAGTAAGATTGGGATGCTTTTCATGTAAGCCATTGCAATATATGCTTTATAACAATACAGTAAAAAAAATTCCGTTATTCACTTAGCACAAATCCTAGCATATATCGCAGTTTAATTAAGATTTAAATACAATACTCCCTACCTCAAGTATGGAGCAACCTCATCGCAATTTAAAAGAATATATGTATGAGCTGCCTGATACTCCTCCGATGTTAATGCTCTGTCTCGAATTTCTGAGCATGCGCGGCCGGGGTAAGTGAAAATTGTTAAATTTTCTGTATTTTGTTCCCTACATTCACCGTCATCATAACGAGGTGGTCGTCGTTCTCTAGTACTGACGTGCGGTTCAAAATAATGCGAGAAAAAAGTAGATGATTCTGAAAGTAAATACGCATTGCAAATAGATGCCTCAACTGTTGCTTTGTTGCCAATCTTTTTTTTTAGCGTCCGAAGAAACCTGCATACGACCAGTATAAATAAAAAGTTTATACGTGATTCCGTCCGTAAAGTTTGACAATACATAATGTACATTATTATACTGATATTTACCGTTCAAACGGATACATCCATTGATATTATACAGGGCCAGCAATCCTTGCTTCATATGGTAAGTGCACCATTAAGTGCTCCATTGAGTCGAAGAATGATGGTGGAAATATCTTCTCCAGCTTACACATAATTTGGGGGATGTTTGTTTCCAATGCTTCGACATCTTCAACTCGGAGAGTACTAGATGTCAATTCTTTGAAAAATAAGCTTACCTCCGTGAGAACTTGCCACACATTTCCAGGTAGTAACTCCCTGAATGCAACAGGGATCAATCGCTGCATGAATATATGGCAATCGTGACTTTTCATGCCAAACAATTTCAATTTTGACATGTCAACACACCGACCCAAGTTAGATACATATCCATCTGGGAACTTAAGTTCTGACAACCACTCATACAATTCTTTTCTTGATTCTTTATCCAGTGTGTAACATGCTTTTGGATATTTGCCACTAATTGGATCCATTGCCAACTCTGGCCGACAACAATACTTTTCCAAATCTGAGCGGGCTTTGGCATTGTCTTTGGTTTTTCCTTTAACATTTAAGACCGTGTTAATCACATTGTCGAATACATTTTTCTCAATATGCATGACATCAAGATTGTGTCTAATCAAATGTGTTTTCCAATAAGGCAAATCCCAAAAAATGCTCCGCTTTCTCCAGCCACAAGACTGACAAATAAAACCATTAATCTCATCCGCATCCAACTCAGTAACTTTCACTAGACCCCACTGATCAATTTATTGTAGGATTTGTTCCCCATCTCTTATTGGTGGCGGTGGCAATGTTTCGACATGTCCGATTCTAAAATTCCTTCTATTTCTCCTACATGGATGATCAATAGGGAGAAATTTTCTATGATTGTCAAACCATGTTTGTTTTCCACCACTTTCTAGCCTGAATGATTGAGTATATTCCATACAATGTGGGCATGCATACTTTCCAGATGTACTCCAACCAGACATCATGGAATATGCTGGAAAGTCATTGATTGTCCACATAAGGGCAGCTTTCATCATGAAATTTTGCTTCGTTGACACATCATAGGTAGGCACCCCAATATTCCACAATTCCTTCAAGTCATGAAGCAAGGGCTGTAAGAAGACATCAATTTTTTGTTTTGGATTCTTAGGGCCAGGTACAATAACAGTGAGAAACATTTAAGATTCCTTCATACACATCCAAGGAGGCAGGTTGTAAGGCGTTACTATTACAGGCCATGACGAATATTTTCTCCCATATTGTCCGAATGGCTGAAAACCATCTGTGCATAACCCCAACCTCACATTTCTAGTCTCAGAGGCAAATGAAGGATGAGTTTCATTGAAATGTTTCCAAGATAGGGAGTCAGAAGGATGCTGCATAATCCCAACATCTTGGATATGATCATGATGCCATCTCATATGTCGTGCTGTCGCTTTTGACTGAAACAATCGTTGAAGCCTTGGTATCAGTGGAAAGTAATACATCTTCTTATATGATTTTGATATGTTCCTCCGAGATCCTACACGAACTTTGAATCTTGGGTGATTGCAGAACTTACAATGCGTCAAGTTTTCATCATCACGCCAATACAACATGCATCCCTCATTGCAACAGTCGATTTTCTAAACGGGCAATCCTAAGCTTCTAACAAGACTCTTAGTTTGGTAAAAATTCTCTGGCAGTATGTTACCCTCAGGAAAAGCTTCCTTGAATAGTTGAATGTTTGCATCATAAAATCTCTCCGGCAGATTAAATTCGGATTTTGCATTCAACATCCGAGCTACTACCGAGAGCTGCGAATGGTTATCACAACCGGGATACAACATTGCATTACCAGATTCCAGAAGGTCATATAATTCTTGACATTGAGGATTTGGTGGCTCATCTGTTGAATTTCCACCCAAATTTGATGGATCGGGTTCATCCGGAATATATTGTTGCCAATGATTATCGGGAAAAATATTAGGACCGACTACATCAAGAACCATTTGCTGATATGGATTACTAACCTCTGCACCACCAACTGAATTATTAATAATTGGATTCCAATTCGGCTCGTTAGTAGCAAGGTGTGACTCCCCATGGCAATTCCAAACAAAATAATCCCGAACAAAACCCCTACGAAGGAGGTGGGTCATAACAGTTTCCACGTCATGGAACCTTCGGTTCACACAATTTGTGCATGGACACCTAATAAGCTCGCCACTCATTTCTTCCGGATGAGAAGTGGCAAATTTAATAAAATTCTCAACCCCAAATACAAATGATGCATTAGTCCTTCCACTTGAATCTCGTCGATTATACATCCAACTACGATCATAGGGTTCCATTACACCTAAACATTCGAATTGCAACACAACTATATGAAACTTAAATACCAAATTCATTAACAATATAAGATTAGAAAAATAAATTAATACAATCACGTATCTACATGCAAATAGCTAGAAAAAAGTAAATGCAATTTAAAATATATATCACAATTTATATTCCATCTTATAATTTCTCTTTTCTTTTTTATATTATAATTATTATATGAATTATCTAATATGTCCTAATTTAATTGTATAAGCTGTTAGTGTACATTTGTGTGCTTGAGATAACATTCTTCAATTTTCGACGATAATCACATGTTTCATACATATTTACGAGAAACACGTTTCATACTCTCTTTTCTCTAGAAAAATAATACTCATGGACCCCTGGCTTTCCCTTAGGGAGTTGACTAATTTCGGTAACCTAACTCAAGCACTCTCAAATTAATATCATTTACTTTATTTTTTCTTTTTTTCTTCAAAAATATTTGGCATTTGTTGGCATTAATTGTATATTATAAATGGCTTAACTTACAAGAATCTCATGGAAACTTATGGAAGTATAAAATTCTAGAAAGAAAGAAAGATGCGGTTTTTATATTAATGTACAAAATCAAAGATGGACTTTAGGATCTTAATCAAATATTAAACATATTCTTAAATGCAGTGGCAAGTCCTAGAAGTTTCATCCAATTGCATTTGAAGACAACTCAACCATATAAACTTTTAAATATTCATGTAAGAATATTATTTATTCTTACTATATTGAATATTCTTCTTACCCCAGCTTTCTAGACAACTTTTTTGGGTTTTGAAGGTTCCATCTGAGTTTTCTAGACAACTTTAACTCCATATTCTCTTATTTATATAAATAAAAAATAAATAAAATAGTTAAGTGGTTAATAAAAAATTCATTATAGTAAATATACTGTGTCGCTTCTTAAAAGAAATATTAACTCAAAAAATATTTGCCACGAGGAAAAAGAAATTCAAAATGTTATTTTAAAAATTTTATTTTATTAGCCATTTATTTTGGAATCAATAATCAAACACAATTAAATTAATTAAATCAATGTAAAAAGAAAAATCAAGGTTATAATATGTAACACCCCCTTCCCATACGTAGGCGATCCCATCCGAGAAGGAATGAGATGCCGTATGAGTAAAGGTGTCACCAAACAATAGCAAAACAAAACATACATTCATTCAAACATACATTCAGAAAATACAGAATAATTAAAAACTTTACATGCATGATCATGCATTACTATAATAAACTATTACAATAATGATCTGATCAACTAGCTGATACAAAATAATATTACATATACAAAAATATAGATACAAAAGCGGAAGCTGATACATAACTGATACAAAGAGTTCTATACAAAAAGAATCAATAGCTGATACAAAACTGAGCCCTACACTAATCCCTTCTGTGTTGGCTTGATGACGGCGACTCTCCCAAAGCAAAACGCCTTCCGCACCTGCACGGGTAAAAACACCGTGCTAAGTGATAAACGCTTAGTGGGGAAACACACATAAATAATGGACGGCCATTCACAATGGTCGTCAAGGCATAACACATTCACAATGGCAGAATGCAAAGGCTATAACATAATCCATACAAACATGCTCACGTAATAAAGCCATACAATCAGTATTTCATAATCATACTCATGATAATCCTTTTATAGCCAAATCAGATCAAGCAGATCAAATAAACATCTAAAGAACACCTGCTGACTCTAGATCGTGGATAACGAGTGTACAGACAGTACTTTCCGGGTACGAGTCGATTACAGACAGTACATTACGGGTACGAACTGATTAAACCATTTTACTTTAACTTTCACAGATATTTTCAAAAGGGACCTTAAACAAGATCCAATACAGAAAAGGGTTCGCGAGGAACCAAACGGGGACCTGATCGGGGTCCAAACAGAACTATGGGCTGCAGCTAACAGACTCTATTAGGCATGCCTAACTATCCACTTACTCGACTCTAGCAGGTTATGCGATATTCAGATCACATTTCAGGATACAGAATATAATTCATCAGAAAATCATGGTATCACGCATATCGAAGCATTAAACAGTAAGACATGCATCATACAACAATAAAGTCCATTCAGAAGAAATAACAAATTCATTTCTGAGTTAAAAACTAGGAAATTTCGGAAAAATGAGCTGAGCGGAGGAACGGGCGAGATTGGCTGGTCACGAGGCGTGACTGGCCTTCCCAACAGGCGGTCACGCGACGTGACCGAGGGTCACGCGACGTGACTTGCTTGTTCCTCGCCGGTCACGTTGCGTGATCTTCACAAATCATGCAACGCCCTCGCAGGTCATGGCGTGACTGGACGTCACGTATCGTGACGTGCTGCTTCCCGCAGATCACGCTGCGTGATCTCGCAGATCACGTAGCGTCTTCGCAGGTCCCACGACGTGACCCGCTTGTTCTTCAGCTGGTCACGCGACTGGCTTCTCAGCAGGCAGGTCACGTCTCGTGACTTGCCTTCTTCCGTAGCGAGTCACGCGACATGAAGAAATTCAACAGTACTTCGACTTTTCCAGAATTTCCAGAATTCTCAGAACAACAATTTCAATCCCAATTTGATTTTAAACCATACAGACCTGTCTTTACCTTCCAGAAATCATCTCAAACAACATATAAACAACTCAAAACAGTATTCAGTCAAACTAATCAAGGGTATTTGCATTCAAATTCTTCAAGAACATATAAACCCTAGAAATTTCCAGTAAACTCAAATTATGCAAATCACAAGCAATTATTCCCAAACCTGAATTCTAAGCCTCTATCACTTAGCTCCACTAGGTCCAGCAACCTCTTTGCCCTTAGGATCACGAGGAGCTTCAGCTAAACACAAACACAGCAAGAATATCCACAAAGAAAACCCTAAGTTAAATCTAAACTTAAGGAAGGAGAAGAAGTAAATGAAACAATTAGATGAGGAAATTCAATTACTTACTAGAGAGGATGCAAGGTGAGGATTAATTTCACCAATAATACCTTGAACCAACAGTACAGTACTTGAAATAGAGAAAGAGAAGAAGAAGAAAGTGAGTGAAGAAAGAAACGTAAATCTGACTATTTCCTTTCTTTCATCCCCTTTTCTTTTCCTTTTCTTTACCCTAAGTAAGTGTCCATTTCTTATTGGTGGAATTCAACTCACACCTAAATTCCACATGCATCACACACCTAATGCACTTATAAATAAAGTACCCTACAATGGCATAAACACACACACTTAATGCATACTCCACTAAATCACCCTACAATGGTATGCTCTAATGTACACAAGTATTTCTCACTTAATTAACACACTAATGCCATGTATGTACCCACATAATAATAAAACCCCAAAAGCATACATTTTATTAAAATACCCTTATGAAATGCTGAACACATGCGACTGCTTACACATACAGACAGACAGACAGACGGACAGACAGGCTCATTCTACTAGGGGCAAATGGGGTGTGACAACTCTCCCCTACTAATAAGAATTTCGTCCTCGAAATTCTCACCTGAACTGAATAACTGTGGATACCGAGCTCTCATCGACTCCTCTGGTTCCCAAGTCGCTTCCTCGACTCCATGATGGATCCACAACACTTTAACCAAAGGAATCTGCTTATTTCTCAACTGCCTCACCTCTCGGGCTAGAATAGCTCGCGGTTCCTCATCATAAGAGAAGTCTGGCTGAACCTGGATATCCTGAACTGACAGAACATGCGAAGGATCTGATCTGCACCGACAAAGCATCGAAACGTGGAACACATCATGTAACTTTGCTAACTCCATCGGTAACGCCAATCTATAGGCTACAGGTCCTACCTTAGCCAAAATCTCATATGGTCCAATGAAACGAGGACTAAGCTTACCCTTCTTTCCAAATCGAAGCACTCTCCTCCAAGGAGAAACTTTAAGGAAAACTTTGTCCCCGAGCTCAAAATGCACATCTTTCCTTTTCAAATTGGCGTAAGACTTCTGTCGATCCTTTGCTGCCTTCAAATTTCGCTGCACTACTCTGATCTTCTCTTCAGTATCTCTAACCAAGTCTGGTCCAATCATAGATCTCTCGGATAGCTCGGTCCAACAAATCGGAGTCCTACACTGACGACCATACAAAGCCTCATATGGTGCCATACCGATACTCGACTGAAAACTGTTATTGTAGGCAAACTCCATCAACGATACATATATGTCCCAACTACCCGGAAAGTCCAAAGCACAAGCTCTCATCATATCCTCCAGAATCTGAATGACTCGCTCTGACTGACCATCGGTCTGAGGATGAAACGCTGTACTGAAGTTCAACCTAGTGCCCAAAGCTCTCTGTAACTCCTTCCAAAACTTGGAAGTAAACCTCGGATCCCGATCTGACACTATGGACAAAGGCACACCCTGCAACCGAACTATCTCATCTACATAAATACTGGCCAATCTGTCCATGGAGTAGTCCACTCTAACCGGCAGAAAGTGAGCTAATTTCGTAAGCCGATCCACAATAACCCAAACTGAATCATGCTTCCTCTGAGTCAAAGGCAAACCAGAAATGAAGTCCATGGCGATATCATCCCATTTCTACTCAGGAATGGATAAAGGCATAAGCAAACCCGAAGGAACCTGATGCTCGGCCTTTACCTGCTGACAAGTCAAGCACTTGGAAACAAAATCCACTATATCACGCTTCATACCAGACCACCAATAGAATTGCTTCATGTCTCTGTACATCTTCTCACTGCCCGGATGCATAGTAAAGACTGAACTATGCGCCTCACTCATGAGCTGTCTCCTCAAATCCTCAGACTCTGGCACACACAAGCGATCTCTGAACATAAGTACCTCATCCTGAACTGAGAACTCGGACTGCTTACCCGATCTTACCTCATGCACAATCTGCTGAAGCCTCTGGTAATTTCTCTGAGCATCCACAATCCTCTGTCTCAAGGTAGGCCTCACACGCAACTGGGCAAGCAAAGCCCCATCAGAACCAAATTGCCATCTGAATCGCCTCAAGAACAAAGCTGAAACCAATTTCCGACTCAAAGCATCGGCGACTACATTAGCCTTACCAGGATGGTAATCCACAATGCAGTCGTAGTCCTTAAACAACTCAAGCCATCTGCGCTGTCTCATGTTCAACTCTTTCTGTGAAAGGAAGTACTTCAAACTATTGTGGTCCGAGAAGATCCTACATTTTTCTCCATACAGGTAATGACGCCAAATCTTCAAAGCAAAGATCACAGCTGCCAACTCTAAATCATGCGTCGGATAGTTCTTCTCATGTGGCTTCAACGGACGAGAAGCATAAGCCACAACTTTTCCTTCCTGCATCAGCACACATCCAAGACCAACTCCAGAAGCATCACTGTAAATGACAAACTCCTTACCCGAGATGGGTTGAGTAAGGATAGGAGCCTCAACAAGCAACTGCTTTAACCGATCAAAACAAGACTGACACCTGTCTGACCACTCAAATCTAACTCCTTTCCTTAACAATCTAGTCATAGGAGCAGCAATCACAGAAAATCCTTTAACGAACCGTCGGTAGTAACCTGCTAAACCGAGGAAACTCCTCACTTCCTGAACATTTCGAGGCGCTTTCCAATCAACAATCGCCTCAATCTTGGCTGGATCTACCTGAATACCTCTAGCTGAGACAATGTGACCCAAGAATGATACTTCTCGAAGCCAGAAATCACACTTGCTAAGCTTAGCAAACAAATGATGCTCTCTCAACATCTGAAGAACTAATCGGAGATGCTCCTCATGCTCACTCTCATCCTTGGAATACACCAAGATGTCATCAATGAACACTACTACAAATCGATCTTAGTATGGCCTAAACACACGATTCATCAGATCCATAAAAGCCGCTGGAGCATTAGTCAAACCGAACGGCATCACAAGAAACTCATAGTGGCCATACCTAGTCCGAAATGCAGTCTTAACCACATCTGTATCCTGAACCCGTAACTGATAGTACCCTGATCGAAGATCTATCTTGGAGAAGACACCCGCACCTCGAAGCTGATCAAATAAATCCTCAATCCTAGGCAAAGGATACTTGTTCTTCACTGTAACTTTATTAATCTGGCGGTAGTCAATACACATCCGCAGGGATCCATCTTTCTTCTTGACAAACAGAACTGTAGCTCCCCAAGGAGATATGCTAGGTCGAATAAACCCCTTATCCAATAACTCCTGTAGCTGAGATTTAAGTTCCCTCAACTCTACAGGAGCCATCCGATAAGGTGCTCTCGAAATAGGTGTTATACCTGGCATAATCTCAATGGACAACTCAACCTCTCTCTCAGGAGGCAAACCAGGCAACTCACTCGGGAACACATCACTGAACTCCCGCACTATAGGAATGTCCTCAATCTGAACCTGATCCCTCCTGGAATCTAACACAACTGCAAGAAAAGCCTCACATCCTTTCCTGATAAAACGCTTAGCTTGCATCGCAGAAATCACATTATTCACTGAACTAGCACCCAAACCTTTCAGAAACACAAGAGAATGACTTCTATCCCGAAGTACAACTGTCTTCCTATGGCAATCAACTACAGCCCGATACTTACCCAACCAGTCCATACCCAGAATCAGATCAAACTCTCTGAAAGGTAACTCAATCAGATCCGCTGGAAGCACAACTCCCTCAACAATCGGAGGACAACTCCTAAAAACTCTACTCACACTGACACTATGCCCTAATGGACTGGTCACACAAATCTCATAATCTAACTGATCAACAGAATGCAATTTATCAACAATTTTATCTGTGCACAAATATGAGTGTGTGGAACCAGGATCAATTAGAGCATACAACTCAGTGTCATGGAGTAGGAACTTACCAGCAATAACATCAGGCGCATCCTGCTCATCTCTGGCTCTCATAGCATAAGCTCTAATGGCAGCCTGTGGAGGACGCTCAACAGTCTCAGAAGCAGCTCCATTTCTATGCCGTCCACCTCGCCCTCTACCTCGACCTCTACCTCGGGTAGCCTGAGAAGCATTCGAACCAACCCTACTAGCTCCTCCCTGAGGTCCTGAATCCTCAATCGACTGGGGACAACCAGCCACACGGTGCTCAGTGCTCCCACATCTGAAACATCCCCCAGTAAGCCACCTACACTCACCCCGGTGAGCCTTGCTGCAATTCTCACAAATAGGTATGGCATCAGATTTACCTCCCCTACCAGAACGTGACACAGCTGCAGAACCCTGACGTCTACCTCTAGAAGCCGGACCAGATGCTGACTCATCCTGTGGGTTCCTAGATCTCTTACCCGCTGAAGAACCTCCACGAGAAGAACTCCTCCTCTGAGCTCTCTCTCGCAACACAGTCTCATATAACTCGGCTCTCACTGCAGCCTCCACTATCTGATAGTAGCTAACCCCAGGAATACACATCAAGAAAATCAAAGCAATCTTCAATGACTCATTTAACCCAGCCTCGAAATGCTTGCATCTAAAGTCATCAGTCATAACTCCTCGTGGGGCATAGCGCGATAACCTGTTGAACTCTTTCTCATAATCCGCTACAGACATGGCCCTCTGTTTCAAACTCAAAAACTGCGCCCATCTCGCATCTCTATAAGTCTGAGTAATGTACTTCTTTATGAACTCACCCTCAAAGAACTCCCAGGTAATCGGATCCGATAGCTGAGGATGCCTGCAAACCAACTCCCACCACTCAAAAGCAGACCCCTGAAGAAGAGCTAATGCACACTCTGCCTGCTGGTCGGGAGGACACCGAATCTCTCTCAAAGCACGCTTCACTTTGTCTAACCATCTCTCTGCGATCTCAGACTCATTCAAACCCGTACCATAGAAATCCTCAACTCCTGCCCTTCTCAAATTCTCCATAGGTGCTGTAGGAGTAGTCACTCTCTCCAAAACCCTAGCCATGTCCTGATGCAGTCTAAACATAGCCTCAAAGGGCATGGCTGAGGCCTCGGGCTGAACCCTAGCATGCTGAGCCGACACAGTAATATAAACAGACTGATCTACAGCGGGAGGATTCACACTCTCGGCGGACTCCTCACGCGCACCATGGGCAGAATTAGAAGCCATCTAATCAAATAAGAAACAACTGTATCAGCCAACACAGATCTAGACACATACACATCTAAGAAATTCAGAACAATCACAACAACACCCAGAAACGCCTAAACCTATGCTCTGATACCACTAACTGTAACACCCCCTTCCCATACGTAGGCAATCCCATCCGAGAAGGAGTGAGATGCCGTATGAGTAAAGGTGTCACCAAACAATAGCAAAACAAAACATACATTCCTTCAAACATACATTCAGAAAATATAGAATAATTAAAAACTTTACATGCATGATCATGCATTACATTAATAAACTATTACAATAACGATCTGATCAACTAGCTGATACAAAATAATATTACATATACAAAAATATAGATACAAAAGCGGAAGCTGATACATAACTGATACAGAGAGTTCTATACAAAAAGAATCAATAGCTGATACAAAACTGAGCCCTACACTAATCCCTTCTGTGTTGGCTTGATGACGGCGACTCTCCCAAAGCAAAACGCCTTCCGCACCTGCACGGGTAAAAACACCGTGCTAAGCGATAAACGCTTAGTGGGGAAACAGACATAAATAATGGACGGCCATTCACAATGGTCATCAAGGCATAACACATTCACAATGGCAGAATGCAAAGGCTATAACATAATCCATACAAACATGCTCACGTAATAAAGCCATACAATCAGTATTTCATAATCATACTCATGATAATCCTTTTATAGCCAAATCAGATCAAGCAGATCAAATAAACATCTAAAGAACACCTACTGACTCTAGATTATGGATAACGAGTGTACAGATAGTACTTTTCGGGTACGAGCCGATTACAGACAGTACATTACGGGTACGAACCGATTAAACCATTTTACTTTAACTTTCACAGATATTTGAAAAGGGACCTTAAACAAGATCCAATACAGAAAAGGGTTCACGAGGAACCAAACGGGGACCTGATCGGGGTCCAAACAGAACTATGGGTTGCAGCTAACAGACTCTATTAGGCATGCCTAACTATCCACTTACTCGACTCTAGCAGGTTATGCGACATTCAGATCACATTTCAGGATACAGAATATAATTCATCAGAAAATAATGGTATCACGCATATCGAAGCATTAAACAGTAAGACATGCATCATACAACAGTAAAGTCCATTCAGAAGAAATAACAAATTCATTTCTGAGTTAAAAACTAGGAAATTTCGGAAAAATGAGCTGAGCGGAGGAACGGGTGAGATTGGCTGGTCACGAGGCGTGACTGGCCTTCCCAACAGGCAGGTCACGCGACGTGACCGAGGGTCACGCGATGTGACTTGCTTGTTCCTCGCCGGTCACATTGTGTGATCTTCACAAATCACGCAACGCCCTCGCAGGTCACGGCGTGACTGGACGTCACGTCTCGTGACGTGCTGCTTCCTCGCAGATCACGCTGCGTGATCTCGCAGATCACGTAGCGTCTTCGCAGGTCGCACGACGTGACCCGCTTGTTCTTCAGCTGGTCACGCGACTGGCTTCTCAGCAGGCAGGTCACGGCGTGACCGAGGGTCACGTCTCGTGACTTGCCTTCTTCCGTAGCGAGTCACGCGACATGAAGAAATTCAACAGTACTTTGACTTTTCCAGAATTTCCAGAATTCTCAGAACAACAATTTCAATCCCAATTTGATTTTAAACCATACAGACCTGTCTTTACCTTCTAGAAATCATCTCAAACAACATATAAACAACTCAAAACAGTATTCATTCAAACTAATCAAGGGTATTTGCATTCAAATTCTTCAAGAACATATAAACCCTAGAAATTTCCAGTAAACTCAAATTATGCAAATCACAAGCAATTATTCCCAAACCTGAATTCTAAGCCTCTATCACTTAGCTCCACTAGGTCCAGCAACCTCTTTGCCCTTAGGATCACGAGGAGCTTCAGCTAAACACAAACACAGCAAGAATATCCACAAAGAAAACCCTAAGTTAAATCTAAACTTAAGGAAGGAGAAGAAGTAAATGAAACAATTAGATGAGGAAATTCAATTACTTACTAGAGAGGATGCAAGGTGAGGATTAATTTCACCAATAATACCTTGAACCAACAGTACAATACTTGAAATAGAGAAAGAGAAGAAGAAGAAAGTGAGTGAAGAAAGAAACGTAAATCTGACTATTTCCTTTCTTTCATCCCCTTTTCTTTTCCTTTTCTTTACCCTAAGTAAGTGTCCATTTCTTATTGGTGGAATTAACCACTCACACCTAAATTCCACATGCATCACACACCTAATGCACTTATAAATAAAGTACCCTACAATGGCATAAACACACACACTTAATGCATACTCCACTAAATCACCCTACAATGGTATGCTCTAATGTACACAAGTATTTCTCACTTAATTAACACACTAATGCCATGTATGTACCCACATAATAATAAAACCCCAAAAGCATACATTTTACTAAAATACCCTTATGAAATGCTGAACACATGCGACTGCTTACACATACAGACAGACAGACAGACGGACAGACAGGCTCATTCTACTAGGGGGCAAATGGGGTGTGACATAATATGTATACCAAAATTGAATATATATCTTTACATATAATTTGGAAGATTGTCTAATACAATTAAATTAACCTAATACGAGAAATTAATTAAAACCCATATATTAAGCTAGACTCTAATTAAATCACTTAATAATTAAGCTAGATTGTCTAATACAATTAAATTAACCTAATACGACTTACGCCACCTGAATATATGGAACAACATTAATGACCCTTGCCATTGACAACTTACATAAGTAATAAGCTGCCGTCAAGAACAGATTTCTTGAATGGGATAATCCATTATATAAAAAAATAGAAGAATTTCTACAACATTTTAATAAGGTTTCCAGCAGGTACATACATGTCAAGATCATCACTGCAAATTGACAATCCATATTTCTAAACTGGGAGATCAAAGGAAATGTAATATGCAGAAATCACAGATTACGACCTGTAAATCACGCGTGCAAACTCCATGCTAACTGGTATCAAATTATATTTAATCAACATACAATTCAATTTTAAATATTTTTTTCGGTGCTTTAATTCGATTCAATTTAATAAAATTCAAATCCATATACGCCACTAATATTGTTGTATTGAAAAATTAGGATGGAGCGTCCCCGGATTAATATACACATTATTCTTTCTAATTCCAATTACTATCATTTTGGTTTTGGACGGGTAAACTCAAATATTTATTTTTCACATGCTTTGTGTATCCTCTGTGTGCACGCATTATGAAATATCTACAGCAGGAAACGTAGGTCCGTGTGGACATGAATTAAAACAATTTTTGACAATAAGCATTCCCAATTCTATGGAGCATTTTGTTCAAAATTGGAAATCATCTTCATAAATCACACCTCTCCTCGACAAAGTCAAGGACCACCAAAAAAGAAAGTTTACTGACCCACGAAATTGGTCTCTAAAGAGTCGAAATCGGTCTCTAAAGCATTTATAGAATGAATAACTAGTATCAAATAGAATGAATAAAACCCATATATTCACAATAAAATCCTCTACATTCAGAATCAAATCATATTGGTTCTGTTCACTCAACATGTACTCAACAGATATATAGAGCATACCTTATTGCTGGTTCTGTTTACTCCACCGAAGTTGGGTCAGATGGCCGAAATTACGGTCTATTCTCCCTCCACCGCCTTTAGCCCGACTATAACTCAAAAACCTCAAACAAACAAGAAAATTATAGATTAGAAAAGATGGAGATCGGACAAATCTGTAATTTTTGGAGAGCTATATGAGTTTTTCACTCACCTCTCACACAACCGAAGCTGCCGGAGTAGCAAACGCCGATTAAACCGCCGGCGACGATGGGCTTCCACACCGGTGGCGAGTGGATTGCTCAAAATGGGAGATCTGTGGCTTATCTCCTTAACGATTGAGAGTTAGAAAATTTGGGAATTTAGGTCACTATCTGTCTTAACATAATCGCGATTTAGCGACTGAATTATTTAGTCGCTAATTTATTAATTAAAAATCTAATTTAGCGACTACTTCTTCAGTCGCTAATATAGTCGCTACTTGCGACACATTTTTCCGTCGGTTTTTCGTCGCAAATTTATAAATATATGTTAGCGACGAAATTTTAGTCGCTAATATTTTGAGACTAAATAATCAGTCGCTATTTTTATCGCAAAAATAGCGCGGGAAATTCGCGCCAATTTTTAGCGACCGATCAAAAATATCGTCGCTATTTTAGTCGCTAAATCCCTTTTATTATTCATTATATATATTCTCACGACTGAATACTCTTTCCGTCGCAGAATAGTCGCTAATTAGTCGCAAATTAACGACTAAAAGTTTTAGTCGCTAATTGGCAATTTTTTTTAGTGCGTGACGTGACGGTTGCTCAAGTCTCCCGGCTCTTCTGTTTTGCTTCTGTTTTTCTTCCCCCAAGCGACCAGTTTTTATAAAATGATTTCCAAACGCTTTTTATGGTATTTTCCTCTACTGCGTGCTACATTACCTTGCTAATATGATTGATTATCCCAATTTATTTGGTATTAATAATATGTTATCTATGATAAGTTATATGTGGTATTTTGGAATAAGTTTTGGATTATAGTGATCATGTTAAATGATTGTGGGATTTTAACTGTATGGTTTAGATTGAGATATGCTTATTGTTGTGATCTGTATTGCATGTCATATTTCGAATGCAAAGGAATTATGAAGGCTAACTTTCTGGTTATTTAGTCCCGAACATGTTCTATCTTAATGTAAATTATGTTATGCATATCTTTAGTCTGTTTCTTCTCTAAAATAACATGCCATGCTTAAGAGTATATTGTATTATTCCACGATTAAAATTATGCGTTATTAATCATTGGGATAATATGGTCCCACAATTAATTCTGATATGTTTTAGGATATTGAATAGTGCTAAGGTGTGTTGATTGAATTATATTGCATGCTTCATAATATGAATTGTATGAGGTATGATTGATATTATGAACATATGTGTTTGTCTTTTTGACTCCGAATTATGCATGATGATATACTTGTGTGTATATATATATATATATATATATATATACATTTTATTAATGGACACATGACTTGGATGATGCACGTGGATAGTGTGACCTTATTTATATGCCTATGATACTTGGTATGGTGCATGATGAACCTTGACATGTGACTTGAAACGTGTTGTCGCTTATGTATGACCTGCGAAAGTCAGTCTAGTGGATAGTTAGGCATGCCTAATAGAGTCTCTTAGCTGCAGCGCCCTTTGAATGTTTGGACCCCGATCAGGTCCCTGTTTGGTTCCTCGCGAACCCTTATGTGATAGGATCTTGTTTAAGATCCCCTTTGTAAATGTTTTGTGAAAGTTATAAAGGAAAAAGTAAAAATTGGTTTTCTCGGCTCGTACCCCGTAAAGTACTGTCCGTATCGGCTCGTACCCGTAAAGTACTGTCGGTATACTCATTATCCACTATTTTGAGTCAGCATGTATTCTATTTGTTTTGTCTGATAGGAACAGGAGTTTGTGATATTCGAATGAGCATAATTCTAGACATGTGAATCAGTTATGTAATCAAATGTGATTATGAAACTCTGAATGGGTTGAATGTGACTTAAACAGGTGAATTGAGCATATTTATCTGTATACATATATGTATATCATATGGTGAATGTATTTGTATGCTATCAGTTATAGATATAAGTACTGGAATTAAAACGTGCATAATTGTGACCATAATCTTTGAAATGCCATGAGTATATGTTAGTGTGTTATAATTATTAGAACGTGAATCCGACTAGTTAGGCTATAAGCAAAAGAAATAATATGTATACGAATGTGAGCTTAAATTATGGATTGATATGGTTAATTAGTATGTATATGAGTGTGATTCTGTACTGTTAATTATTACGGTAGCATGTGAATTAGTATGCATGATAAGGCAATCTGGACTATTGAATGATTACATATGTTTTATCTGAGGTACAATGTATGTGATCGGCTTCGGTAAGTATATGTGCATTAATGGATGATGATGAGGCAAGTTAAAGTGTTTAAGAATCTGATCTTCAGCTTGTGTATACTCTGAATGTAATATTTTGCTATATATTCCTATGGTCTCTACTGTTGTAGTATCTTCGGCGTGTTGTCATGTGTCTATGAGTTTGGCATGATATTATATGTGAAAGAGTCTTGCAATGGAAGTGTGGTGTTTTGACATATTTCCTTGGATTCGGCTAGTGTGGGTAGTATGACATGACAGAAAGTAGGTTTAATTAGCTCGTGTTCTTAGTATAATAATTGTGTGCAATATAGCATGGTAATCTTATAACATGTGAATGGGTTCTTAGATAATGTATGAGTAATTGGGCATGATAGTTGCACGTTTAAATGTCATGCCACCATGAATGGTAAGGTGCTGATGTCCGATACCTTGGTAAGTTTATGCATGTGAAATTGTATGTAGTTCGGCATGATGTTACTCGTATCGTGTATGGTGTTTTGTCGGCTTCGGCTTAATTTCGACATAAGTATATGAATATGAATGTGAGTTGGTGACGAAATGCCTTTCTATGCAAGCCTGATTATATGTGTGATATGAATGTCCGTTTTTGCCTTTGTGAATGTGTTATGCCTTGACGACCATTGTGAATGGTCGTCCATATTGCTTGTGTGTTTTCCCCACTAGGCGTTTATCACTTAGCACGGCTTCTTTTCCCGTGCAGGTGGCAGGTTTGGTTTTGTTCTAGTCGCGCATCTGCAAGGTCGGCCATATAGGAGTTAGAAGTTTTGTATTTTTATTCAGTTTCTGTATTTCAGCAATTGTATTTCTGTATTATTGTATTTGTAATTAATTATGTAATGATCTGGAGATTATATTGGGATATGTAAACGTTATTATATTTATTAGTTATTCCTTTGTATTATTATTCGCTATTTGCTTTCGCTTAGTGCTTGCGTGTGTGTGAGTTATTGCATGATCAGTCTGTGCCACATGTTAAGTCAAGTTTTTTTTTTAATTAATCCGTATTTTCATATGTATGTTATGTATGAATGTATGCTTCCGCATTGTGCATGTGTATATCTGTGCAAGTGAGTGTTGGGTAGCGCGCCCGTCGGCGTCCTTCCAACGGGGGCGACGATGGGGGTGTTACACAATGTCCCAGCCGAAGACATCATTAATGACCTCAAACCCCGGTGCAATCTTTCCATCAACCCACTGAGGCTCAGCCTCTCCCATGTAGGCACACACAGCCGTGGCTGGCACAAAACTCTCTTTGATATGGGGGATTTCCTTCATTAGCTTTTTCCCCCTATTCACTGCACCTTTGTATCCAAGGCCCTTCCTATCCTTCTTGCCTCTGGTGGCAATGGCAGTTGGCAACCCCTACAAATTCTTGCCTAGTCCTGCGCTGGGGAGGAATGACATCCTCTTCATCATGTTCAGCACTTGGGTGCTTCCATGCATCTACTTTTCCTCGTCTATCATAGCAATGTGGAACCCATTGAAAGGCTACATTGTAATCTCCAATATTAAAACCTGGTTCTCCCTGGCAGCCCTTATGGTCACAACCTGCCAGTCGTGAGTAATCTTGACCATCTGGTGTAGTTTAGAGGGGACGCCTCCCAGCTTATGGAACCATGGCCTCCCCAAAAGGGCTGAAAAGTTGGCAGGGATAGGCAAGACCACGAACTCCACCTCCATCTCCACTAGTCCCGTCTTGACCACCGTTTTGAACATCCCAGAGGCATGCCTCCGTGAGTTATCATACGCCGTGATCATCAAATCGGACTTAGCCAGCATATCTTTAGTCACCCCAAAAGCTGCCATTGCTACCTGAGGGCACTTGTGAATATCACATTTTCCCCAGCTCCTCCTTTTACCACATACAACAATTCTTTGGGCGAGATGGTCGTAGCCACGGTTGTCTCACATAATGCCTCCACCAACTTCTGCCTGTGGGATGGAGACTGCCTCAAAAGATCCCATATCGAAATCTGAGCCGACCTTTTTTTCAGCTGCTTCAATATCGGGTCATCTTCCGGCTCCCTTTCTTTTTGGCCTACTATGGGATCTTGTGGCCTTCCTACCTCTGGAGCTACCCTTCCACTCCGGGTCACCGCTCCTACTTTCTTATTCTTCTCCTTCCTTTCTCCTCCTTCCTCCTCTAAACCCCACGTGTCGGGAACTAATTCATTCTCAACATCATTGTCTTCATTTCCACTTTCATTAGTGGACCAGTAATCGATCACTACAGCGGGAAGCCCTTCTTCACTTACCTCATGGAGGCTCGTGACAATAGTGTAGACATCAATGCCATATAACTCCCTCAATACATACTATTCAGGCAGATTGGACCCGATCATGAATACTGGTGAAGGCATATTGTTATACCCAATCTTCTTCTGATTCCCTCTCTTCTCTTGGTTTGTGATTTGCTTCGAATCAATCAAGTCCTGAATTGTGTGCCTCAGTGCTTTGCACTCATCAGTTGTCTACCTAGTGTGCTGATGATATGCACAGTATTCATTGTCCTTATGTCTCGGCAAACCTTGAGTCTTGGCTGGTCGCTGTGGCAAGGGCTGTAACTTATCCTCCTTTATTAGCCTCCGAAGTACCCGTGACAGAGACCTTCCTAGATTAGAGAAATGCCTCAGGGCCATATTGGTGGCTGAAACTTTAGCTGTCTTCCTTGCGCCACTGCCGGAGCCTGCTGACCTACCTGCCCCCTGACTGCTGCTGCCCTTCTTGGCATAACTCTCACTACTCGCTCTTCTAGAGAGGTACTCTCCTTCTGCTTCGATAGAGATGTCTTTCAGAGACTCCCAGTCTCTCAATCCCTTTATTTTTAGTCCATCCCTTAGATACAGGCTCCCATTTTTAATGAAGAGTCGTATCCGATCCTGAGTATCTGGCTTTCTTTTCATCTCCATCACCCGTTTCCTCAATCGGGTCAGATACTCATGGAAAGACTCGCCAGCCTTCTGCTGTAACAGTTCCAAGTCCTTGAGAGTCACCTCCATTCTCATACTACAGTCGTACTGCCTCAAAAACTCTTCCGTTAATAAATCCCAGTCCTCCTTTATTCTGCGATCAAGCCCATGATACCAATCCATCGCTGGGCCAGTTAAGCTTAGGCAAAAGTACTCAATCTTCTACCTCTTTGTCAGAGTAGTACCCTTCATCACCAGGGAGTACTGCATTATATGCATGGTGGGATCGGAAGTGCCATCGAATTTGGGGACATCCGGCATCTTAAAATTCATTAGGATCATATCTTCCCCTTCCAACTCCTAATCCTCGGCGTTCATCGCTCCACCCCTCGTTAACATCCTTGCCATCACTTCAAATTTCTCTTCCATCTTCTTGCAGATGGCTTCTTCATTCTGAGGTGCCTTCCCTCTCCCCGACACTGCTTCTTCATACTCATCCTCTTGCCAGTCATCATCTATCCTCTGGGCTGGCCTTCTCCTTTATGCCCCTGCTGTGGTAGCTCTGAAGTCTACTGGTGGTGGGCACATCTCTTCTTGTGGGTCTTCTCTAACCTCCTCCTATTCATTATTCCTCATAGGAGGAGCTGGTGGGTTCTGTGATGTAGGTGGCTGCACCATGTTGGCCATCATAGCCATCATCCTATTCTCAAACTCTTCGAGCCTTCTGCCTACTTCATCAGCTATCAAGGCCTTGGTTGCATCTGACCCCCTTGGTGAGTTTGCCATTTCTTCGTGCAGAGAGAACTGAGACGAAGTAGCGTAGCTGGTTACTAAAGTAGTGTCCGGATATTCCACCCTTTCTGGTAACTCAAAGAATGAATTTCTGCGTAGTCACCCTTGACAACCTCTTGACCACTTAGCCAGATCTATGATGGCTGCAAAACAAACACGTTAGGATGATGCGTGAATGACATATAATGCATGATCGTGCTTATGCAACATCTAAAAATCACATGCAAGCACATAGGTCCTTCCAACCTTATTGCTCCCGCACACAAGGTCACATTCTCTATCTAGGTGGGATTTGCCCATGGGTTAACAGGGAACCTGATGGACGCGGATGGTGCACGGTGAAAAATCGGCAGCATAACCTCTCCTAAATAATGCTCAGACGTATGAGTTATGATTATTGCGTCTTTAGGCAGTCCAAATAAGTTAATGCGGGCCTATCGGGGCATGAAAGCCTTTAGTTAGGTGACCAATCAAATCATCTGGGTTCGCCAAATACAAAATAAATCCATACAGCAAGCACAATATTAAGGTTCATACCACTTAGGGGAAGTAACTATTTCCATTACATGAGCTTTGGCTAAGGTAATGATACTTTAGGTCTACCGTAGCATGGTCCCTGCCAACGGGTCTAGCTTATCACAAGCATAACGACCGATTGGGTCTCCATTTCATATACCATAATGGTACGAGGCTTGGGCTGGTGATTATCCTTAACACTTCCCTACATTGATTGAACGTAGGGTCGTGCTTCGAGAATGCACCTGGATCAAAAAAGGGACCAAACTAGCATAGATCTAAGGCTCTAATGAGATGCAATGCAGTTTTAGAAAAAAGTTGAAATTTTTAAATTAAAATTCAATTGTAAATTTTAACCAAGGTACCTTTGAAGCGAAGTCTCGAATATTGTCTCCAGCAGAGTTGCCTCTGTGATGCGCGCCGAACCCCGGGTCGCCCTGAATCGCCCGCTTTTAGGGCTTTCGGGAGGAGGTTCATAAAAACTTGTAAGATATTATAAGTGCGTCCATTTTGGGCAACAAGGAGGTTTCTTAGAGTCACCACCCAATAGAACATTGGGAAATGTAGTCTAGCCTCAGTGAGCCTAAGACAGCGCTGCTATGTCCATTTTGGGCAAGCTGGTGGTGTCTTGGAGGCCCCACCCTAATAGAACATTAGGATGGCCCTCTTGCCTCGCACTTGGACAAGCAGAGGTGTCTTGGAGGTCCCACCCTGATAGAACAACAGGATGACCCTCTCTCCTCGTGGAGCCTAGGACTGTGCAAATTGAGCCTTTTTCGGGACACTAGAGGTGTCTTGAAGGCCCCACCCCAATAGGACATTGAGATGGCCCTCTCGCCTCGTTGAGCCCAAAAACCAGAGAAGGTTTGGGACTTCCCGTTTATTCATACCTTGGTTAAGTTTATAATTGGGTTTTGAATTTAGCGTTTCATCCCATTTCTCATTCAATTCAATGCAATTTAATTAAAGCGCAGGCTATTCATTCAAGGAAAGCGATAAATAAAAATATAATTAAAAAAAAGGATATGAAAATAAGTTACAACAAAACTAGGGGCAGAATACAACCCCCATTGTAAATTGCTCATGATTCATACATAAATCGGGATATACATTAAGAATGAGGACATTGGTCTTTGCATGCATATTTATTACAAAACAAATTTTGAGGCATCGATTTTATTTGCTGAAAAATAGGACATTGGTCCTCAATTGATTGATAAAAGAATCCCATCTTAATGAATAAAAATATTTAACCAGTTTTATATTAGCGGAATAAAAAAATGATATTTATAATAACAACGTAAATTAAAAAATAAAGTCCAGAGAATAAACTCGAGTGAGGATCCTTAGGCTATCGTAGTGGCTTCTATCACAAACAGCTCTAGATCCGCCAAGCAAGTCAAATAAAACTCACAAAATAAAAGCCATATTAGTGCAAAATTAGGAGCAAAATAAACAAGAGGTTGAATAATAGTAAAACAAAATGTGAAAAATTGCAAGAAAAACTAATGAAAAAGAAAATTGGAAGGAAAAGGGAAAACAAATGACAGAGGAGACCCAGGGACGGCCTGTCACACCCCATAAGTGGCCTAATCGGAAATTGACAATTTTAAATGGATATTTAAGGACAATTGAGTAATTTATAAGTGAAAGAGGATTATATAGCAAGGAAATAAAAGTATTATATGTTGATTTTATTATAGTGGGTAAAATGAATTTATTAAGGATCTATGAGAAGATTGTGAGGAGCTGTTTGTAATTGGGATTAAAATAATCGTGCATGTGTGCCAAGTGGAGAGTGAGTGTGTGTGTACGTGGGTGAGGGAAAAGAGAGGTCTGAATGTTTTAGTTCCTGGAAACTAAACACATGAGGTTTTTCTCTCTTTTGCTCTCTCTCACGTTAGCCATTCTTTTCTCTCTCCATTTTCTGTTCTTTCCCCAATTGCATGTGTGTTCATCCATGGTTGGCTAGGGTTTGGATTAGTGAAGAGTTTTCAAGGTAAGTGGCTGTAAGTTCTTTGAGTTTCTCTGTCTTTTCTTCTTCGGGTTGTCTGAGTTTTTAAGATTATTTTCTTGGGTTAATGGAATGTGGTCTTTGTCTGTTTGCAAGCATCTGAAGTTAAGAGGATAGAGAAGGGAAAAGATAAAGTGGTGGATTGAAAGTGCAGTGGACATTTTTGGGACTTCATTTCAGGTTTGGGAGTGTCTGTCCTTTCTCCTCTTTGGATCCTGATTGCTGTTATGTTGATAATGTTAGCTATATGTGTATGACCGTCAATTGCATGAGTAATGTGTTGTGTATATATATGATTTCTGTAGAAAAGAAGGATAATGAGTATGCAAATGAGATGGTTATACATGTATATGCATGTGAAATTCTGGGTTGTGACTCTTTCTGTTTATATACTGTGATTGTATGATAATGTGTATAATTTGAATGTAATTGCTATAAATGTGCTCAGAAGACCTAAAGGTACGTGTTTGCATAATTATTGCATGATAAATGGATTTAGACAAATTGGGATTTGGAGTCTTGGTTGTACTCTGTTTTTACGTTTTCTGGGTTTTTACGTGTCTGAAGTTCTGAAATCTTTGAGTTGAGAAGGAGAAGCTGAAGTGAGGGAAGGGATCACGTGACGTGAGGGGGCATCACGCCGTGACCTCTTCTCTGAAGAAGGTCACGAGACGTGATGCTGCATCACGCCGTGACCTGCTTCCTCTTCCTGCGTGTCACGAGAATTCATCTCGTGACCTCTCTTCCTCTCCTCTCTGGCGTCACGAGACGTGACTGATGGTCACGCCGTAACTGCCTTGTTCTTGGGCGTGGCGCTCGTGAAAAATCAGCGTCATGAGACACCACTGCCTGGGTGTCTCGTGACCGGCCTCTGCCTGCTGCCCAGTTTTTCTAAAGCAAAGTTTTAACTCCTGTTTTTAAGGGTTTTTGCATTACATGACAAATGTTTGAGTTTAAAATTTGATTTGTATTTTAATAATTGAATAATATTGAGTTTGTAAATATTTGACTAATAATTAATGTACATGGTTTATATGTTTATAATTTATTTAACATGAATTATTTCAATGTGAGTTATATGTTCTTATTACATCATGTAGTTAACATTTATATGCTTAAATGTTTCTGAATTTGATTATTATACAAGTATACATGCTTTATAAGTTAATATTTAATGAAATTCTTATGATGTGATACATGAATAGTTGAGTTATATTCTTTAAGCCTGAATAGTCATAGTAGTGGATAAGTAAGCGCTTACTTAGGTCAGTGTGTGTGTGCAGCTGCTATATGATAAAACGTTTTACTTGGGTCCGTTTAGATCCTTGTTTCGATCCTGTATGGATCTATATGGATTTAAATGCGAGACTTCGGTCTCTATATGAAAAGTACATGTTTGAGACTCATGTCTCTATATGCTTGGGATACTGTGTCCTATCAGTATCCAATTGACCGCATCCACTTCTAGAGAGTATTTTAGACTAATCAGGCTATATGTGTAAATGTGTTGCATATGTTGAAATGTGTTATTGACATGATTACAAGTATATGATGCACATGAATTATTGTATAGCTTTATTTTATGCAACTTGTATTTGTATACTTGGGATGATGAAAATTATAATTTGAGTACTGAATTGTATAATTAATTGCTTGTATAGTATATATATTGATGCATGTCAAGTAAGGAATTTGGAGATATGTTTACATGTAATTTTGATGCCTTTACTTTTGAATCATTAAATTATTATTGAATAAATATTGTATATGCATATTGTTTGTTTGTTTTGTTCCTCCCCACTAAGCGTTATCGCTTAGCACGGGCTCTTTTCCCGTGCAGGTGGCGAGTTTAGCTTGGAGTCAGATATCTGCAGGTCGGCCACTAGGAGTCTTTTGATGAAGTTGTTTTTGAAGTCTTCCGCTGTAATTTTGTACATGGCTTGTGTATAGCAAAGTAAATTTTTGTAAAGGAACAAATATTATTTTTGTATATGTATTTGCTTACGAGCCTCTTTTTGTAAAACAATATTGATATATGTTACATGTAAAAAGGAATTACTATTAAATGATTAAAAGTTTCTTTACATCTCATTGGTTTTTGTTTATACATGTGTATATGGATTTGTTTATATGTGTTTGCTCTCGTGGCACTCCGGTATCCTTCCAACGGGGATGGCGGGGTGTTACACGGCCCAAGGTGCGCGAGTCATGGGCATCTCTGGGCTCACCGGCAGGCTAAGATGACACCCATCGATGCCCCATCGCTCGCTTGAGCGACGACCGTCGGTGGCTGTTTTTGTCTGTCGATCACTCATGCTTCTGGGCTACCGGCGGGCTAGGATTACATCCGTCGACAGCAAGTCGGTCGCTTGAGTGACGGCTGTCCCTGTTCCAAAAGAAAAGAGAACTCAAATGGTTTTGTTGTTTTTATTTGAATAAAATTGGATTTTTATGCAATAAATCACTGTAAAATAATTAAATTCAAGATGATGGATCTAGAATGTTTATCGTCGAATTTTTACCTCATGAAGGTGAGTATCATGTGATGTCAATTCCTCGAGTTTTATATGGATCGGTCCACGATTGCATAATTTTGAAAAATCTTTAATCACAAAATTCGTATTGCGAGAGAAAAAAATGGTAAGCCAAGAGAAGAAAATTGCTTTTCTCATTCTCGGTATTATAGCACTTCGAGTGTTGAAAACAGCTAAATCGATGAAAAATTAATGAATGTCATTTCCTCGACTCAGCTTTGATTCGGAAAGTATTTGACAAAAGCATTTTTTGAAGAAAAATGAAATCTCGTGAGAAAACCTTTAAAGTAACCTTTCTCAATCTAATTTTCCAAAAAATGGAATTTTCTTCCCTGGAATCTTCAGCCCCGAATAAGGAACTTCCTTCCCCTATTTATAGATTTTTGAAGATATTTCAAATAAATTTAAATTTGAAGAGGATTTTCCAAAATCAAATCAAAACCGAATGATCTTCAGAATATTCCCAAAATCAAATCTAATATTTAAAAATATTTGAAAAGATTTTGGATATTTAAACGATATTTAAAAGATATTTTCTAAAAATTTCAAAATTTTGAGAATCCGGCTATTTAAACAACCAGATCACCGACCGATGGGCTGCCCGTGGATGACCGACGGGCATCGATTGCGGGGGTATCAGCGGTCATTTGGCTGGCGGCCCCTATACGTGGCATAGAGATGAAAGACATCCGTCTCTCGCGGGGAGCAGGCATCGCTCAATCAAATGAGCGACGACCGTCTCTCAGGTGAGCCACGGGCTCCCTTCTCGAGCGACAGTCGGGGCTCAACGTGAGGGATGGGCCTCTCGTGCCAGTGACGGGCTCTCCTACCATCAACGGGCTGCCCGTCTGTGGAACCAAATCCCAATTCTCAAAGTTGAACTCTCTTCGACTCTCCGAAGTCTCCCGCTTACCCAGAAAATCTCCAATCCTTATAAAACTAAGGAATGAACACCCATAACTTTCGTCCCTTATTCGAAAACTGACATTAGTCTCTTCATGGGGTAACTCTTATATGGACTACCTCAGGACCCGGTGTCTACACTAATCTTATCAGCACTCCCCCTTCATAGTGGATCTTACATGAGAGCGAATCCCACACCACTCCTCCACCACAGATTCATTACAGTCAGCCAGGTCATCCGGGGTATCCTCCTCCGCAGTCTCGCCGCTACCTGAGTTTAGGACAGAGCATAGCAAGCCTACTCTAGAGATGTCCTTACAGGCTATGTACCAGGACATAATGTCTGCATTTGCCACTTTGGGATGATGCCAGGATGAGGAGATTCGCCTTTTGGGCCAGCATGTGACGGACGATCTTCACCTTCTGAATTAGCGGACAGATGAGAAAATCACCTTATTTGGCCAACAAATGGTGGAGGGTTTCGAAGAGCTCAGTAGGTATTTAGACAATATAGAGGGATCTATGACTACCTCACTGGCTGCGATAGCACAGAGGGTTGATGAGTCCTTCTAGGTGATGGATGATTCGCTGGCCGCCACACGACACCGGATGGATGTCTTTGAGCATACATCTGTAAGGGTATCCCAGGGTGTGAGGGATCTGCATGAGGATTTAGGGAGAGACTTGCCCGTCATCTGAGAGGACTTAGGGTTTCACATTGATGGGTACGCTTCTGCGGTATCTGGCATAGCCTCCAGTTTTTAGGAGCTGTCTCACATGTGGCGAGCATGGCTGGTCCATTCCTTGACAGACAGATAGAGGTTAGATTTCGAGTATCCCATCCATCATCATCTAGGCCACTACTTGAGGACATCACACATCAGTCGATGACTCCTCCAACTCAGCCTGACGACCCAGATATGCCCACAAATTATCCTCCTCAGTAAGGGGGCATTTCAGGGAGATATTATTCTTATTGTTTTATGATGTACACAAAAATTTGCACTTGTAGTATAACTGTGAATTTATGCTTATTGTATGTTTACTATTGAACATAACGGACATATCACACAAACTCAAAAGAAAGGAATAGGGAAAAGGCTAAGAGAAAATAAATAATGACAAAACGAAAATAAGGAAGAATATTAAAATAATGAAAATAAGTTGATTCATACACCGTCAGAATAGTTTAACACAATCAATTAAACCATTTTCTTTGAACATCCAGGCACACGACAATAATATCTAACTACCATTCAGATAAGTGGTCAACTCGTCAACAAGGAAATGAAGATTACCATTACACCACACCAACAGGTTAGATACCGACCCGGCTGAGGCTATACACTGCATAGGTTAGATACCGCAATGAGGGAGGTTAGACACCGCATCAACAGGTTAGATACCTACCCGGCTGAGGCTATATACTGCATAGGTTAGATGTCGCAATGAGCGAGGTTATACACCGCATCAACAGCTTAGATACCGACCCGGCTGGGGGTATACACTGCACAGGTTAGATACCGCAACGAGGGAGATTAGACACAATGTCAACAGGTTAGATACCGACCCAATTGGGACTATACACTACACAAGTTAGATGCCGCAATGAGGAAGGTTAGACACCACATCAAAGTCGGTTACAGACCACAACCGCTGGGGATATACACTGCATAGGTTAGATGCCGCAATGATGAAGGTCAGACACCGCACAGGTTAGATGTCGCAGCAACAAGGGTCAACATGTTGGTAAAGAGACGGTAACTACCTTAACATCCTCATTCAGAACGAGAAGACAACTGCCTCAGGTACGCGTCTCTTCTTTCTTTCTTTGAGTTTTTGCTCACCTAGGCACCCAAGCACTACATTCCTAAAACTGGGGGCAACTATAGACACCGGGTCTTGAGGCAGCACAAACCAAGGTTACCCAGTGATGAAAATGATGCTAGTTCATGGGAAAAATGATTTGAAGTGATGATTTCCTTGTTAAAATCTTTCTTTTGAAATAAAATAATAATAATAATAAATAAATATTATTATTTTTTGGGTTATTTTCTGGGTTTTTGGCGACCTATCGCCATGAGATCTGCACGGCGCGGCACATGCTGGCAGCGTACGCTTGTGTGACACACCCGCGAGCCGGTGGTGGTTTCTTGGAGAGATTCATGAAAACTTGTAAGGTATTTACAAGTGCATCTATTTTGGGCAATAAGGAGGTTTCTTGGAGTCGCCACCCAATAGAACATTGGGAAAGCTCGTCTCGCCTCAGTGAGCCTAAGACGGCGCATATATCCATTTTGGGCAAGCCAAAGGGGTCTTGGAGGCAATCACCCCAATAGAACATTGGGAATGACCCTTTAACCCTATGGAGCCTAGGACTGTAAATTGAGTATTTGATGGGACACAAGAGGTGTCTTGGAGGTTCCAATGAGTGATTGGAAAGACCTCTCGCCTCGTTGAGCCTAAAGACCAGAGATGGTTCGGGACTTCTCATTTATTCATACCTTGGTTAATTTATAGTTAAGTTTTGAATTTAAGTTTTCATCCCTTTTCTCATACATTTCGATGCAATAATTAGAGCGCAAGTTTGATCATTCAAGGAAGGCAATAAATAAAATAAAATACATGAAAGTAAATACAACAAAACTAGGGGCAAAATACAACCCCCATTTTAAATAAAATACAAATCATGCATAAATCGGGATATTCATTAATGGTGAGGACATTGGTCCTCGCATGCATATTATTATGAAACAATTTTGATGTGATGATTTTGGATGAGGAAAATTGAGACATTGATCCCATTTTTATTTAGGAAAAAATACCAAGTTAGTTAATAAAAATGGTTTAGTGACTTTTTTTTTTCTAGCGGGCCTAAATAAACAATTTTACAAGAAAATTATATGGCAAAAATAAATAAAAAAACCAAATAAGCAAAATATTACAAATAAAAAAATAAATGATCTGAACGAGCCTTTTGGATCTCTCCGTGTGCTCGCAAAAATGCCCAAGCAAAAAATGAGTTTTGATATAAAAACAAAATATAAACAAAATAATGTTAGTAATTAAAAATAATTATATCAATAAAATATACCAAATAATGAATGACAAATTAAAATAAAATAAGATAACCTGAAAGAATGATAATTGAATCAAAATGTTAACAAACCAAAATAAATGAGAAACATGCATTATATATGACAAATGATTAAATGATGTGACGAAAATAAAATAAAACATGTTAATTAATTAATACATGAAAATATACACATGATAAAAATAATGAAAATAAATAAATAATTGAATAAACAATAAATGTAACATGTAACAATGATAAAAGAATGATAAAAATTAGTAGATAAAAGAATGATGAAAATAATAATGATATATGACAAGGTTAATTGATGTGTTCATAATTAATATAAACCATTTATATGGCAAAAAGATTAATCAAAATTAGATTAATTAATTACATGTTAAAAAAAATAATAAGTGATAAAAGCAAAATAATTTATTTACATGTTAGGAATCAAAAGAAAACAATATTCACATGAATGAGAATAAAATCATATATAAACAAATTAAATAAAATCAATATAACAACAATAGAATAAATAAATAAAATAATAAATAAATTAACGAAAACAATAAAATAAAATAGAAATTGAGTCTAAAATATTTACCCTCAGAGTCGGATTTGATGAAGGTAAAAGATGATTTGATTTCCTTTGTTTGTGACTTTAAAAATTTAGAGTTGAATATGATAAATGTTGGAATTTTATTCTAGTAAAAATAGGCTTAAAAAAACTAATAAAAAAACTCTTTGAGAAGAAAGAATTAATTTATTTGCTCAAACGACTTATTTTTATGTATTAAACAAAAAAAATACCTTGAAAAAGTTTAATGGAAAAAACAAATGAGAAATAAAAACTGAATTTTGAAAGTGAAAATTAATTTCTTATGTTTATGGAGAAAATAAAGAAATTAATTTGGAATAATCAAGAATTGAAAATCAATTTTCAATCTCTATTAATCCTTGTTAATTGAAAGAAGAAATCTCTAATTCTTTTGGAAGAAAAATCAAAGAAGAAGAGAGGAAAAACCCTTGAAAAATCTGATGAAAAAAATAATTATGGAGGCTCCTCATTGATTTTTCATCATAAAGTATTTATAAGATAAAAAAAGTTGCCCTAATTTAATTAAGGAAAAGAAATTTATTTTAACACAAATTATTTTATTTTTAATGATAAAAACAAGTTTTATTAATTAATTATCTAAGAAAATATTTTTGAATTTAATTTGTACTAAAAAATCCTAAAAACATGGGATAAAAAACGGATTTTTGGGTGAAAAAATCGGAAAAGAGGGTATCAGACCCTATAGCGATGGGCAGGAAAGGAGGGAAGCTCGTCGCTATAGAGCAACGGGCTTCACGCAGCGAGGCTGCGCGATTCCGCACACAGAGGCGCGGAAATCGCGCTCTCCAGCGCGTGGTGCGGCGCGCGCTTTTAGCGACGCGCAGCGTTGCCTCTTCGCGTTCAGTGCGCTAGGCGCCTGGGCGCCCGCGAGCTGGGTGCCAACGCGCCGCCGCGCCCGACGCTCGTGATCCGAAAACTTTTCTTTTGTTTTTTTTTTAAATTTTTAAATTGACTAAAAACACTATAATTTTAACCCCCCATTTTTCAAAATTAATTTTTAAAATATTTTTTATTATTTTTCAATTTTTCACTCTAAAATGTAAATTTGACGAGGAAATCATCACTTTTAACCTTTTTAGCCTGTGAAGGCAATTATCATCTTTGGGTAACTTCGATCTAGGCTGACTCAGGACCCGGTGTCTACAGTTGCCCCCAGTTTAGGGGAATCTAGTACACTAGTGTCTATGTGAGCCTAAACTCAAAGAAGTAAAGGAAAGAGATGCGTACCTGAGGCAGCTCTTACCTTTCCGAAGCGGGGAATCCGTGGTGGTGGTTGTTGCCATCTTGTGGGCGTGTTGAAGTGGTAGTGCCGTGGTTGTGCTAACCCTCCGTAGAGTGTTAGTGCCGCCATCGTGCTAACCCTTCGATTTGATGAAGTGGTAGTGCCGTGGTCGTGCTAACCCTCCGTAGAGTGGTAGTGCCGCCATCGTGCTAACCATTCTGTTTTGATGAAGTGGTAGTGCCATGGTCGTGCTAACCCTCCGTAGAGTGGTAGTGCCGCCATCGTGCTAACCCTTCTATTTTGATGAAGTTGTAGTGCCGTGGTCATGCTAACCCTCCGTAGTGTGGTAGGCCGCCATCGTGCTAACCCTTCTGTGATGGTTGCCCCCTGAGAGGTCTTGGGTTGAGTTGATTGCCCCCTGAGAGGTCTTCAGTTTATTACTTCGATTGATGTTTGGATTGATACTTGGATTTTTGTTATTTGCTGGTTGCCCCCTGAGAGGTCTTTGGTTGATTGTTTGGGCTGATGTCATCACTCGGCTTTTTTTGGTGTCCGCATCAAATCTCTCTTTCTGCAAAATAGGGAAACTAAAATATGCAGGAAAAATAGTGAGCATGCAAGTGAAATGTATGAGTTATGCAGGAATGCAGGATAAGAATTCATCTATGTGGACTTGGAGATGATTGTCGAGCTAGCTGCAAACAGGATCGATGCCTTTTAAGCTGCTTTTTAATTTCATGCCCTTTTGGGATTGCGAGATTCTAATCCGGTACCTATAGTCATTATTTGAAGGTAGTGCATCCCTTGTGGATTTTTACACTAGCTTTTCTTAGCGGGAGATGCGTCTTTTGCAGATTTTCACATAACCCTGTGCCTTATTTTTTGCCTGGATTGGGCCCAACCCAATCCAGTGGCTTTTCTCTTTCTTTTTTTTTTAAGGACAGACTACCTATTTTCAGGTTTTCACCCTATCCTTTTGCCTATTTTTTGCTTAGAGCGCCAGTTACGGTTTTCACTCTAACGACTATTTTTTTTTTGGAGATTGCTGAAGTTGTTTGCAAAAATCTTTAGGAGTCTTAGGACATGGTTGCATGAGCTTGATTCTTCACATTTAATAGCAGGATGAGTCGGCTAAAGCGCTTGAGTCGTGGATAATAGGCGACTTTGGCCACACAAAGTGAACTGCTCTGATCACATCATTGCAGAAATGCATGTTTTTCAATTTGATTTCATTAAGCATGATCATTATTTGTCATTAGTTTCAAAATATACCACACTTCAGCTAACCTCGGGATAGATCTTGAAAGCATCAAACTCCTGTTATCAATCAGTCCTCTCGGGTTTTCATGATTGAAGATTTTCTCTCAACTTTTTTTTTTTGCCATGAACCTTCTTCAGTCTGTCGGTATTGATTGAACTTGCATTCGTCTTCATTAATTGGGGAAGCTGCTCTTTCTAACGATGATTCTTTTTAGCACCAAAGTTTTATTATTGGGCATTGTGCAAGCCAGCTGAAATAGTGAATTTCTTTGCTTGGATTTTAGATGTGAAAGTCTGTATCTTCCTTTTTGTTGCCTTTAGGTGGCTCAATTTCTGAAGTAACCTTTAATGGTTTGAATGAAATTGGCCTCAGATGGTTTAAGACATAACTATGGCTTAGGATAGGATAATGGTTTTTTTTGTTTTTGTTTTTTTTTTTTGGGAACGAGTTGTCCTCTTAAGTCACAAGGGTCACTGCTGGTCTTATACGATTAAAGATTTGTCTTGATTTGCTCTAGGGTACATATCTCAAAAGATCATGAGGAAAGGAATTCCAAGGCTTGGCCCTAATAGGTTGATCGGAATTTTTTTTTGCTTGGTTATGCTGTGTGCATCTGGGATGTTGGGGATGAGGATTGGCTTTTGAAATTTTGTTGATCGTCATGTCGACACATTGAAGCAGCATTGCCCCCACAATATCCTCGTCAATTGTCGGCATTTCCTTCCAGGCTCAGGCAAAGGCTCTCTTTTTTTCATTATTTTTTTTATCTCTCAAGAATTTCCTCTCTTCAGGAGTTATATCAGATGCTATCAAGATTTTCATTGAATTTTCCAAAGTTTCGATATCAGATGCAACCATATTAGTTGAATTAATGTCAAGGTAAATGCATTGTGATCATGTTAAATGAAATCATTAGAAACACCATACAAATAAGCGAAAATTGTTCTATTGAAATAACCAAACATTGTCATAAAAAATTGTTCTCGAAATAATAACAAAGATTGAAAGAGAAAGAACATAATCTTCACTTCCACTCTCACCAGTGGATTAAGAGGACCCGATCATATTCATGGTGGAGGGACCGCGTTGTGGCCTACCTTTTTCTTCTTTTCTCTCTTCTCAGGATCCATGATCTGATTGGTGTCAATGAGATCTTGGATCTTGTTCCTCAATGTCCGGCAGTAATCCATCAAGTGGCCAGTATGCTGGTGGTAGGTGCAGTACTGATCCTCTCTGTGCCTTGGCTGCCCTTGATTCATGGCCGGTCTAGGTGGCAAAGCTACAGTGTGCCCTCTTTCATCAGCCTCTCCAATACCCAGGATAAGAAGCGGCCTAAATTGGAGTAATATCTCTGGCACTGCCCAACTCTAGTTGCTGAAACTTCGGCTGTCTTGCCATTCCTATTATTACTGCTCCCAGAACCTCCCGGTCTAAGCCCAGACTGGTTCCCATAGCCTTTCCCAGCAAAGTTATTATGGCCTGCTTTCTTTGTCGGGTAAGCTGCCTCAGCCTCTATAGTGATATCCTTAAGCGACTCCCAGTCCTTGAGCCCCTTAAAACTTAGTAAGTCCCTCAAGTAAGGGCATGAGTTTCTGATAAATAGCCTGATCTGGTCTGCAGTGTCAGGCTTCCTCTTCATCTCCATAACTCTGTTCCTCCATCTAGTGAGGTACTCATGGAATGACTCACCGCTCCTTTGCTGTAAGAGCTCAGGGCCTTTTAAGGTGACCTCCATCCTGGTACTGCAGTCGTACTGCTTCATGAATTCTTCGGTCAAAAGGTCCCAGTCTTCCTTGGACCTCCTATCCAACCCGTGGTACCAATCAACTGTCGGGCCCACCAGACTAAGGCAGAAATATTCCACCTTCTGCTTCTTATTTAGTCCTGTGCCTTTCATAACAAAGGTGTACTACTTGATGTGGGTGGATGGGTCCGAGGTGCCATCAAACTTTGGAAGCCCAAGCATCTTGAATCTTTGAGGCAGCAACTCTTCATCCCCTAGGTCTCTGTCTTCGGGGTTGATCCCCTTGCCTGCTGACAGCATGCAGGTGATTGCCTCAATCTGCTGTCTCATTCCCCTTAAGTCTACCCTGGGCGCCCTTGGCCTATTAATGTGGTGGACTATTGGCTCTTCACTTTCTTCCTCCATCAGGAAATCATCATTGGGATTATGAATCCTTTCCCCTCTTGGCTCAATGGTTGCAGCAGCTTTGTGCTCATTATTGGGTTGACGAGTAGCAACTCCAACGAAGGGAGCCTCCCCACCAGTAGGTGGTTCGGCTAGCCCCCGAGGAGGAGCTGCCTGTGGTTGTAGAGCAGCAGGCGGCTGTGGGACTGCAGGTGCAGGAGGATGGGCAATCCTTTCAGTTATGGCGCCCATAATATCCATCATTCTACGCTCGAAGTCCTCTAGCCTCCTGGCTAGGTCTTGAGTGGTCAGTGCTACGGGTTCTTCTACCATTGATGATTCAAGAGAGGATTCACTGATTGATGAGAATGACTCAGAATCCCAGTCAGACACTAGTTCCGGCAACTCAAAGAGCAGATTTGTCCTTACTTGCAGACCGTCGGAACCTCTAGTCCACTTAGATGAATCTATGATGGCTGAAAAAATTAGATTGTTAGGATGATGCATGAATGACATATATAATGCATGATAGTGAGTTATGCAACATTTACAATCACATGCAAGCAAGTAGATCCTTCCAACCTTATTACTCCAACACACGAGGTAATGTGGTCTCTTTCCTAGGTGGGCTTGATCCATGGGTTAGTAGGGAACCCAATGGATGTGTATGGTGCTCGGTGCAAAACCGGCATCATAACATCTCTTATATAATGCGCATACATATGGATTTTGGCCTTTATGTATTTAAACATTTCAACTAAATTAAGATGGGCCCATCGGGGCATGAAAGCCTTTGATAAAAGCCCATTTAATTGGGTTGAATTTGTTCAATGTATAATGGCCCACATAGCAAGCATTGTATTAAGGTACATGTCACATAGGGGAAGTATCTATTGCCATTACATGAGCTTTGGTCATGGGTAATGATATTTTGGGGTTACCCAAGCATAGTCCGTGCCGACGGGTCTAGCTTATCACGAGCGTAATGACCGATCGGGTCACCATTTGATATACCTTGATGGTACGAGGCTTGGGCTGGTGATTATCCTTAACACTTCCCTACATTGAGTGAACGTAGGTGTAACGACCGAGCCCGCACAGTACAGACTCGACTCAGATTACGCTCGGAGGAGGACGGAACAGACAGAGCTGCGGTGCGTTACTCACAGAACTTTACACTCCTCTTGTGCATTTTTGCCTTTCGTGGGATTCGAACCAAGGACCTGGGGATAAGTCCTTTAATTCTTAGAATCCCACTACCATTAGGCTAGTAGCCTAATGGTAGTGGGATTCTAAGAATTAAAGGACTTATCCCCAGGTCCTTGGTTCGAATCCCACGAAAGGCAAAAATGCACAAGGGGAGTGTAAAGTTCTGTGAGTAACGCACCGCAACTCTGTCTGTTCCGTCCTCCTCCGAGCGTAATCGGAGTCGAGTCTGTACTGTGCGGGCTCGGTCGTTACAATAAAAGGCGCCTTTTATTGTAACGATCGGGCCTGCACAACAGACACTCAACTCCCCGGAACACATCCCGTCGGGAGGAGGACGGACAGACAGAGCCCGTCGTTACTCACAGAACTTCACACACCCCTTGTGCATTTTTGCCTTCCGTGGGATTCGAACCAAGGACCTGGGGATAAGTCCTTAATTCATAGAATACCACTACCATTAGGCTATATAGCCTAATGGTAGTGGTATTCTATGAATTAAGGACTTATCCCCAGGTCCTTGGTTCGAATCCCACGGAAGGCAAAAATGCACAAGGGGTGTGTGAAGTTCTGTGAGTAACGACGGGCTCTGTCTGTCCGTCCTCCTCCCGACGGGATTCTATGAATTAAGGACTTATCCCCAGGTCCTTGGTTCGAATCCCACGGAAGGCAAAAATGCACAAGGGGTGTGTGAAGTTCTGTGAGTAACGACGGGCTCTGTCTGTCCGTCCTCCTCCCGACGGGATGTGTTCCGGGGAGTTGAGTGTCTGTTGTGCGGGCCCAATCGTTACAATAAAAGGCGCCTTTTATTGTAACGACCGAGCCCGCACAGTACAGACTCGACTCCGATTACGCTCGGAGGAGGACGGAACAGACAGAGCTGCGGTGCGTTACTCACAGAACTTTACACACCCCTTGTGCATTTTTGCCTTCCGTGGGATTCGAACCAAGGACCTGGGGATAAGTCCTTAATTCATAGAATACCACTACCATTAGGCTATATCTAACTGTAACACCCCCATCGCCGTCCCCGTTGGAAGGACGCCGACGGACGCGCTACACGACGCTCACTCACACAGATAAGCACAAGCACAATGCGGAAGCAAACATTCTCACGTAACATACATACGAAAATACGGGTGAATTAAAAACTTACCTTGACTTACCTTGCGGTACAGACTGAACATGCAATAACTCACGCACATGCAGGCACTAAGCAAAAGCATACACAGAAGCATACATATAATCATTCAACTGAAGTATAATCGAAATAGTAAAACAAAGGAATAACTAATCATAAAAACATACTAACTATTACATTCCCAAAAGAAAACTCAAGATCAAAACATAATTAATTACATATACAATACTACAGAATTACAAAAGCTGAAATACAAAAGCTGAACAAAATACAGAACTTCTAACTCCTACGTGGCCGACCTTGCAGAAGCGCGACTCGAACAGAACCAAACCTGCCACCTGCACGAAAAGAAAATCCATGCTAAGCGATAAACGCTTAGTGGGGAGAACACGCAAGAGTATGGACGGCCACTCACAATGGTCGCCAAGGCAAAACACATTCAAATGGCAAATGCAGATATTCATAATCATATCAATAATCAGGCTGCATAATAAAGGCATTCATTTCAATACTCACAATCAAACCATAAATTCATATACAAGATAGACCAAAACAGACATAATACAATGCCCGATACTAGTATCATTATGCAAAACTACATGCTATATCACAGGCATAAACCTACATGGGTAGCAATTATCAACATCTTACCGTGCGGAGTCACATGAGCTTTACACATGCAAATTGACATAACTAAGTACCTATGCAGGAACTGACAACCAAACCATCAAGTTAAGAATGCTAGCCATTTAACATACTTAGACATGCCAAACACATACACTAGTCAAATATCCAAAGGATAACATTTGAAGCATCACAATACCGCTGCGCAACTCTAATATATATTGAGCATCATGCAAAAACACTCTGATAGCGGAGACTGAAGGCATAACCACTTAGTATTACATTCATATCATCATCATGCAGAGAGTACAGTAATCATCACATACTTACCATCACAGCTGCTTTGGTTCACATGCTAATATATATAACAAGACTATGCTGAAGTCATATACTTAAATACATCAATCAAATCATTTCAAAGCAATCAGAAACTTATAACAAATCACATGACAAGTACGGATAATCATGTTAAATATAAAGTCATACTTACTTAAAACAGACATACATTCTGAAGCCCATAGTCACATTCATATGCATATAAACTGATTCCTGAAATCCTTATCATAATCAATCGGATATCACATTCTGATAGCTATTTCAAAGTAACAAGTACAATACGCAAAGTCTAAAACATAATCCATATAAACCTGCTCATATAACAAAGCCATCCAATCAGTATTTCATAATCATATTCATTCAGAAATAATCCGATATATAGCCAGATCAGATCAGAGCAGTTCAAATAAACATTCAAAGAACACCTGCTGACTCTAAGTAGTGGATAACGAGTGTACAGACAATACTTTCCGGGTACGAGCCGATTACAGACAGTACGTTACGGGTACGAATCGATTAAACCATTATACTTTATCTTTCACAGATATTTTCACAAGGGATCTTAAACAAGATCCAATACAGAAAAGGGTTCGCGAGGAACCAAACGGGGACCTGATCGGGGTCCAAACAGAACGATGGGCTGCAGCAACAGACTCTATTAGGCATGCCTAACTATCCACTAGACTGACTCTCGCAGGTCATGCATAAAACAATTCACGCTTCGAATCGCATAACGCATAAATATATATATACATCATGCATAACTAGAGAATGATAGACATATAAATATGCTCATAAAGTTGGTCATACCTCATACAATTCCCATTGTAAAACATAATACAGTCAATATACTTTAACATTTAAACAATGTTCTAAAGCATGCCAAGAATCAGGTAAAGAAGCATTACCATGCCAATGGTTATCAATACAAAATCCTAATCATGCATTAGGTGAAGATACTAAGCATAAACCATGCATAGTCCAAATTACATTTAACATAACACAATGAGCTCCAAGGCTAAAGCATAACAATGTATTCCGACATCAACCATATTATTCAAATAAGTCTGGCATAGCAGGATGCCAATCATACTTCATACAAGTCAAATACTGGAGCATGCAATAACTCAATCGATAACATCATAGCACTATTCATCATTCTAAAGCATAACAGGAACACATGTTGAATCATATTATGCTAAAGACCAAGGATGCATCATCATAATCGAGGAAAGTTACAGCATAAACTTAAGCATAGCAAATTATTCTTAAAGAAGAAACAGACTAAAAATATGCATAGCATAATTCACATTAAGACAGAACATGTTTGGGACTTAAACAATCAGAAAGTCAGCATTCATAATTCCTTCGCATTCAAAATATGACGTGCAATACATATCACAAAAATAAGCATATTAAAGTCCAAACCATACTGTTAAAATCCCACAATCATTCAACAGGATTACTATAATCCAAAACTTATTCCAAAATACTACATATAACTTATCATAGATAACATATTATTAATACCAAATAAATTGGGATCATCAATCATATCCGCAAGGTAATATAGCACACAGTAAGGAAAATACCATTAAAAAGCGTTCGGAAATCATTTGATAAAAACTGGTCGCTTGGGGAAAGAAAAACAGAAGCAAAACAGAGGAATCGGGAGACCTGAGCAACCTTCACGTCACGTGAAGGTTGCTCATGTCGTGAGCAATTGCTCACGTCGCGTGAGCATTGCTCACGTCGCGTGAGCAATCTGCTCACGTTGCGTGAGCATTGCTCACATCGCGTGAGCAATCTGCTCATGTAACGTGAGCAATTTGCGTGAGCATGGCTCACGTCGCGTGAGCATGGCTCACTTCACGTGAGCATAGCTCACGTCGCGTGAGCCACTCTCCTCGCCTTCTTCTTCTTCCCCGATCTCAAACTTGCAGATTCCAATGTTTTCTAGAATTTCAAAGAACTCGATAAAAACCATTTTCAGTCTAATTCAAAACACTACCCAACTCATCTTACCTTTCAATCGATCATCCAAACATCAAATTGACATAAAACCAGCTTAAACCATCAATTAAAACAATCTAAACCATGCATAAACACATTTAATCTATTTAAGAACATAAACCCTAAGAATACAGTAAGTTCAAAACTTAAACTCAGAACTCCAAATACAATCCTTAACATGCATTACAAACATATCTACTCACGTAATCATGCATATACACATTCCAAAACACATCAATTTCCAGAAATTAAACCACGCAAACACAATCATAAGCCTAGAGAGAAGTAGGGCAGAGACAATCAACTGAGATCGAAGAACAGAGGAGTTCAAAACGTTGCATGCAATCAAACACTCCCAAACCTGGAAATGACGATCCAAAATCAGCTTCAAAATCAGTCCTCAATCCTTTCCTTGCCTTTACTTTGCTTCTTCTTACAATCCAAGGCTTGCACAAACAAGAAACCCACAAAGTCTTAGCCAAACCCTAACTGAAATAAAACCAGGAAGAAGAAACACAGCACTTAACAAATCTTAAACCAACTCACCTCTTCAAGCAAAGTACAATCCAAGCCAAATTCAACTCCAAGCCAAACGTAAAAGAAAGGAGAAGCAGAGAAAGGAGAAGAGAAGAAGAAGGGCAGGCGTGAGAGGGGAGAACGGGATTGCAATATGTGTTCCCTCTCTCACTCTCTTTCCTTTCTTCTTTTCTTCATTCAATGCCCACCTAACAAGCCCACTTGGCAGATCTTAATAAGACCTCAAAACCCACTCAACTTTTCCAAATCAAAAATTGCTCTTAAGTCCTTAGACCAATTACACTTCACTCACTGACACAATTCTTTCTTACAAACTTAATTATCTTTTCAATTAGGTCCTTAACACTCCAAATTGCTCAAACATAAATTACCAAAATACCCTTCCGATCCCGACTTAGCATGCACAATCCGACCAAGGCTATTTTGGGGTGTGACAGTACGGTTGTTGTAAGCACTGTGTCCCAGAGCAGTCCGGATTAGAGATTACCCTGTGATGAAATCAGTATCCTAGCCTGTATGAATGGTTTGGATTTGGGGGTTTTAGTCCAACGTTCCGTGAGAAATGAGTCTTTTTACCTTTTGTAGGCAGAGGGGGAGAAAACAGGGGATTTTCGAGTCAAAAAGTTTTTTTTCCTCCACAAACGGCCAGCCCGTCTGTGAAGTCAGCCCGTCGCTTAGGGTCACTGACGGCTTGTGGTATTTTCCGACGCCCATCGAAAGATCACCGACCCTGTCAGAATGCCGCCTGGTTTCCCGGAGCACGCAACCCTTTTGACGCCCGTCGGTGGATGTGGCAGGGCCGTCGGACAAATCCTTGTGTTAGAAGGATTCTTCCGACGCCCGCCTCTATACATCGATGCCCGTCGGTCGTGTCTGGCTTATAAAAGCTCCGAATTTTCAATAGAAGAGGGTTCCAAAAATTTTCAAGAGGGAAAACTCTACCAAAATTCAAGCATATTTTCTCTCTCTTCCAGCAAACACATTTCATAAAGAAATCTTTTTAAAAGGAGGATCAAATCAATCAAAAGGAACTAAAACTAATTAGTTTTCTTTAGATTTTGATTCCAAAATCAGTCTTTTGAAGGGTTAAAGAAGAAATAGTCTATTTTTCTTTCTTTGATCCTTCATCTTTGCTTCTCGTAAAACGCGCGGGGCTCTAATCAACACAAGAATCTCACCCAAAGCGGTTATCTGAGGGTAAATATTCTGGATTCCTTCTCCATATCATTTCATATTTATTCTTTATTTGTTGATTCTTTCAATTTTGCCATCATTCTTCGTTATTTTGGCTCTCTTTATATATTTTTATGATAAAACTTCTTTTTTGGCTTTGAAAAGAGTTTTCTCTCTTCTGATTTTTCGGAGATAGTGGTGACCGACGGGTCATCTCTTTCACTGACGCCCGTCGGTCACCTCACCTACAGACGCCCTCCTTTTGAGTGACAGATGGACATGTCGGTTATCCTGACTGACGCCCGTCGGTCACCTAAAAGAGGCCGTCGGTGGGTTCTGTCTCTTCCCTTTTAAATGATTTTCTGTCTTTTTCAAGTCCCTTTGGATTCCCATATATTGATTTTATGTATATTGACATCTTTTAACTTTCTATGATTGTATATTGATTCTCTTGGACTATCTCGAGTTGGAGCGGCTACCTACCATATTTGGAGGATTTCGTCCGGTTTAGTTTCCTAATCCTCTTGATTATTTCTTTTATTGATTTTATGTATATGGATGTACTGTTTTCATATCTCATTAATGTATAAAATGACTCAATGTTTTATATTCAATAAAATGAGGTTTACATCAAAAGCGAGGGTCCAATGCCCTTTTTTTATCCAATAAAGATCATCACAAATAAAAATATCCACTTTTGATAATGGTGCATGCGAGGACCAAAGTCCTCAAAAATAAATAATGCCCCGATTCTTGTATGTATCGCACATTTATAAAGGGAGTTGTATTCCGCTCCTTGTATTATTTTAATTTATCGCTTTCAATATTTATCTTGCTAATTTAAGGCTTTCCAAATATGAATAAATGCGCCTTCGATTAATTGCATCGTGTGGAGAGAGAGCGAATTAATGATAATTAAAATTTGATCATAAAATAACCGAGGTAGAAATAGATGAGAAATCCCGGACCCAGCTCTGGTCTTTGGGCTCAAAGAGGCTAGAGGTCTACCCTCTAAGACACCTTTTTGTGCCACGAGACTTTAGCGCTAATCCTAGGCTCCTTAGGGCAAGAGGTTTACCTTCCAAGACCCCTCTGGTTAGCCCAAAATGGATACCAAGCGCAGTCTTAGGCTCTCCAAGGCGAGAGTAACTTTCCCAATGTTCTATTGGGTGGCGACTCCATGATACCTCCTTGTTGCCCAATATAGACACACTTGTGATTTATTGCAAGCTGTCAACGAACCCACAAATGCCCCGATCGCCCACGTGCGGGCGGTTGAACGGGCGGCCGCGGGGATCCGACGCGCGTCACAGTGGCGACTACACTGGGGACGTTTATGGTTCGAGATTTCAAATTGAAAATACCTTGTTTAACATTTATGATTAAAATTTAATTCATAAATTTGCTTTCTCTCAAATTTGCATTCGCATATCATTAGAGCCTTAGAATATGCTAGTTTGGTCCCTCTTTTAGCCCCGGTGCGTTCCTGAAGCACGACCCCATTTTCACTCAATTTGGGGAAGTGTTAAGGATAATCACCAGCCCAAGCCACGTACCTCAAATGGTATATCAAAATGATGACCCGATCGGCCGTTATGCTCGTGATGAGCTAGACTTATCGACAGGGATCATGCTTGGGTAGCCTCAAAGAAACATCTCCGTTGTCCAAAGCTCATGTAATGGCCGTAGCTATCTTCCACAGGTGAAATGAACCCTAATTCCATGCTTGCTGTATGGATCCTTATGTATTGGGTGAGTCCAGATGTCTCGCTTGGTAACCTAGCCAAAGGCTTTCATGCCCCGGTAGGGCCATGCCGAAATTTTTGGAACGTCCAAATACATGATGATCATTATCCATTCGCTTGTACATTAGCATAGGAGTGTCATGCTGCCAGTTTTTTGCCATGCACCATGCGTGTCCATTGGGTCCCTCGTTGACCCTTGGGCTAATCCCACCTAGGAAAGAGACTGCACGACCACGTGTGTGGGAGAAATAAGGGCGGAAGGACCTACTTTCTTTCTTGTGCTCTGTGAGTGTTGCATATCACGACCATGCATTATACCTGCATTTCATGCATCATGCCTAATGTCTTGCCCCTGCAGCCATCATAGATCTGCCCAGGTGGACTAGATCACCAACCGGACGACTGATCCGAGTTCCTACTCCTGAGCTGTCAGATAGAGAGGGTCTACCAGAAATCTTATCAGAGATCAGCGGTACTGTATCTCAGATAGCAAACTCGCCTAGGGGGGATGACGCCACAAGGGCCATGATCGCGGAAGAAGTAGGTCGGCGATTTGAGGAATTCGAGGGTAGAATGATGAATATGTTGACCGCCTTGGCGCAGCAGAATGCTCCACAGAATCCTCCTCCTCCTCCTCCTCCTCCAGTGAGACAGAATGAGCCAGAGGAAGAAAGGGCCGAAAGATCAGAAGAGCCCGTTAGGCCGCCGCCATTTGAGTTGAGATCAGTGGCCTCAGGAGAGCAGAGAAGAAGGCCTGTGCTGAGAATTGATGATGATATCGAAGACGATAGGATGAGCCTTGCATCTGAGAGGGGGAAAACACCTCAGGCTGATGACTTCATTTCAAAGAAGATGGAAGAGAGGTTCGAAGCTATGGCTCGTATGTTGAGCAGGGGTCAAGGGATGAACCCAGAGGATAAGGAATTAGAGGGAGAGGACCCGATCCCTTATAACTTTAAAATGCCAGACGTGCCGAAATTTGATGGAACTTCTGACCCAACCGCTCATGTAAAACAGTATTCTCTGGTCATGAAGGGGACCACGTTGTCTAAGAAGTAAAAAGTAGAATACTTTTGTCTGAGTCTGACCGCCCATGCCATCGACTGGTATCATAGTCTCGACCGTCGCACTAAAGAAGATTGGGATCTGCTCACTGAGGAGTTTTTGAAGCAGTATGACTGCAATACCAGAATGGAAGTGACTCTAAAAGATCTTGAACTGCTCCAGCAAAAGGCCGGAGAATCTTTCCATGATTATCTCACCCGATGGCGGAACCGAGTAATGGAGATGCAGAGGAAGCTTGACACCCAAGATCAGATTGGTTTATTCATCAAGAACGCAAGCCCGTACTTGAAAGATGGGTTGAAGATGAAGGGGTTGAAGGACTAGGAGTCTCTCAAGGATATAGCCATCGAGGCAGAAGGAGAGTTCTTGGCTAGGAAGGCTAACAATGATAATTTTGCCAAAAGGGCTAACCCCGGTCAAGGAACCAGTAGGCCGGCGGGTCCCAGTGGTAGCACCAGAAGAACAGGAGAGGTGTCTGCTACTGAGGTAACCACCCAGAGGAAGTTTTCGAACTTGGGGAGACCATTATCTTGGGTCTTGAGGAGGTTAATGAAGGAGGGAAAATTGCAGCCCGTAGCTCCTAGACCTGCTTTGACGCTGGGAAAGCCTGGGCACAAAGACAATGAATTCTGTGTGTTTCACCAGTACTCAGGCCATATCACAGATAAGTGCAAAGCCCTATGACACTCTATCCAATACTTGATTGATAGCAAGCAGATTTCTGACCCTGAAAAGAGGGAAATTGAGAAGAAGCCCGGTTATAATGCCGTACCACCACCCCTGTTTATGATCGGATCTAGCTTGCCAGAGTGGTACGTGCTACAAGATCTGTATGGGAGCGAGAGTTGTGCTGCTGATTGTTCCGAAGATAGAGAAGAGAGAGCAGTCGTGGCAACCCTTGATTGCTGGTCTAGCAGTGAGAGCGGCGGAGAAGCCGAGGAGGAGGGAGAGATGAGCCTTGACTTGTGGGGGTCTGATGAAGACAAAGAAGAAATAGGGGCTGTAACGAGAAGCGGGAGAGTGGTCCCCGAGGTTACGAGGCTACCTGAGCCAGTGCAGCCGCCAGCAGAGAAAGAGCCAGAGGAGAATTAGATTGTCAAGCAATTGAAGAAAACTACGGCTCAAATATCCATCTGGGATCTTTTGAGACAGTCCCCCTCTCATAGGCAGAAGGTAGTAGAGGCTTTGGTTGAGGCCACGGTCGCCACCACGATTTTCCCATCAGAGCTTTTGGGCTTAGTCAAGGGAGGATCCGAGGAGAGATTGGTCTTTTCTGATGCTGACCTACAGGTTGAAGGCTGTAATCATAACAGACCCCTGTACATCAAAGCGCATATTAACGACAAGCACACTGCTTGCGTTATGGTAGATGATGGGTCTTCTATCAATGTGTACCCCCTGATAGCGTTGCAGGCTTTTGGTTTAAGTGAAGATATGCTCAGTGGATCAGATCTGACTATCACAGCCTACGATAATTCAAGGAGGCAAGCCTCGGGAACCTTTAAGACTTTGGTCAAGATAGGACCCATTGAAGTGGAGGCAAAATTTGTTGTTCTGCCTATCCCTGCTAACTTCTCAGCTCTGCTTGGGAGACCTTGGTTTCACAAATTAGGAGGAGTGCCATCCACGCTGCATCAATTGATAAAGTTTCCACATGAAGGGGAGGTGGTGACTATCAAGGCAGCTAGGGAGAACCAGGTCTCAGCGCTTGAAATAGCTAATCAGCCATTTAGTGGCTTCCATGGGTCCATGATAAGAGAAGAACGCGGGTCAGTGGATAACCCAGCTGTGGTTAACATGTTGAAGAAGATGCACTATCTCCCCGGGGCTGGTTTGGGCAGAAACTCTCAGGGTTTGCAAACTGCGATCACCACTCGAGGTCAGAAGAACCGAAAAGGTTTGGGGTACAGAGGCGGCTTCGGCAAGAAGAAGGCGGCAGACAAGATCCCTCACATTTCAGAAAGCTTCATGCCAGCATCCTCGGTTTGTGCATATACTGGCGAAGATGAACCGCAATGGGTAAAGGGGAGAATTGTCCCCGGGTTCGAGATCTTTAATGATGTATTTGACTGGAGAGTCAGGTTTATTAAGAATGCTGAAGACTTCTGGGATGAGGAGGTCATGACTCAGGGTATCACTTGGGATAGATGCGAGCTTGAAGAGGTCGTTACCGAGAAAATGATAGCTGCCAGGCTGAAAGGGAAAGAGAAGATAGCAGAATCAGAACTGAAAATGGGGGATTTGAAGATTTCTTCGGACATGCCTGAGGGGCCTCTGCTAAATCAGGAAAGCAGTGAACAAGCAGCGACAGCATCAACCTCGGGAGCGGCAGAAGAAGACTCTAGCTTAGACTGTCTTTTTATTCCAGAACTCTTTTATGATATAAATGACAATTATAATATTATTAATAAGGCAAACAATTTCTCTTACTTATGCGATGTTTCTAATGATTTCAACATGCATAAACATGATCATATTCCATCAATTTTTGACATTGATTCCACTGATACAACGCCTTTTAATCTTGGAACCTTGGAAGATCCGAGAGAAATTCTAATAGCATCAAATATAACTCCTGAGGAGAGAAAAAATTTTGAGAGAATAATAAGAAAACATGAAAAAGTCTTTGCCTGGACCTATGAGGACATGCCAAGAATTTACCGAGACGTGGCAGAACATGCTATCCTGACTTACCCAGATTACAAGCCTGTGAAACAGAAGTTGAGAAGGCTCAGGCCAGAATGGACAGACAAGGTCAAGGAAGAAATTCGACAGCAGATTGAAGCCAAGTTCCTTGTTGAAGTGCAGTATCCTACATGGTTGGCAAATGTGGCCCCCGTGGCGAAAAAGAACGGAAAGGTCAGGGTGTGTGTGGATTATCGAGATCTGAACAAGGCCTGCCCTAAAGATGATTTTCCACTACCTCATATCGATGTGTTGATAGACAGTGCCGCCAATTGCGCGATGTACAGCTTTGGAGATGGTTATGTGGGCTACAACCAGATCTTGAACAAAATAGCTGACCGGGTTAAGACTGCTTTCATCACGGAATGGGGGATCTACGCCTACCAAGTCATGCCTTTCGGCCTGAAGAATGCAGGGGCCACATACCAGAGGATGGCGACCAAGATCTTGAGTGACCTGATCCACAAAGAGGTAGAAGTGTATGTCGATGACATGATGGTCAAATCAGCCACCCGAGAGGGACACTTTGAAGCTCTAGAGAAGTTCTTCACCAGGATTGACAAGTATAATCTGCGGCTTAACCCCAAGAAGTGCTTTTTTAGAGTAACTTCAGGAAAACTATTGGGAGATGTCGTCAGTCAGAGGGGAATAGAAATTGACCCGGACAAGGTGAAGGCCATCAGAGAGATGCCTGTGCCACAAAAGGAGAAGGATGTAAGGAGTTTTCTGGGCGAGCTGCAGTATGTCAGCCGATTTATCGCCAAACTCACTTCGATATGCGAGCCTTCTTTTAAACTGCTTAGAAAGAATCAACCTGTGGTCTGGAATGAAGACTGCCAGAAAGCTTTTGATAGAATCAGGGAATACCTGTTGAATCCGCCAGTGCTAAGGCCGCCGCAGCCGATCAAACCGCTTATCCTGTATCTGGCAGTAGAAGGCAGTTCAGTGGGCGCCATGATGGCTCAAGAAGATGAATTTGGAGTGGAATTCGCAATTTATTACCTCAGCAAGAAGTTCCTAGCTTATGAGATAAAATATGCTGAAGTAGAAAAGATCTGCCTCGTAGTAATTTGGGCGTCAAAGAAGCTGAGACATTACTTCCACTCATACAAAGTTCAGGCAGTGGCCAAGCAGAATCCGCTAAGATATTTGCAGGAAGCCCCATCTTTGCTTGGTAAGATGGGGAGGTGGCTGCTCTTGCTACAGGAGTTCGATGTGCAATACATCACTCGCAAAACTATCAAGGGGCGAGCTGTAGCAGAATTTCTTGCTGAGCATCCTATTCAAGGAGACACTCCCGATTTTACCTTTCCTGATGAGAGCATAGTCGCGATTTCTGTCCAAGGATGGCAGTTACACTTCGATGGGGCAGTGAATAACAGAGGGGCCGGAATCGGAATCGTCCTGACAACCCCAGATAATGAGAAACTTCCCCTAGCAAAGAAGCTGAGGTACAAAGCAACCAACAATGAAGCCGAATATGAAGCATGCACTTTCGGGTTAGAAGCTTTAGCGGCATTGGGGGCAAAGAATATAGAAGTATTCGGTGACTCATCCTTGGTGATTAATCAAATCCGAGGTGAGTGGGCTGTAAAAGAAGAACGGTTGGTACCCTATGTTGAATATTTGAACGAGGTATGCGGGCAGTTTGAGACTTGCACCTTCCACTTCGTGCCGAGAGATGAGAATCGTCTAGCTGATGCGTTGGCAACCTTAGTGTCAATGTGGGATAACCCTGAAGGAGTTTCTATGAAGCCAGTGCTAATTTTGAGTTCTGAGAAACCCAGCTTTGAGACCAAGCCTGTAATGGAAGTAGGAGCGGCGGACGGGAAACCATGGTACTTCGACATCGTGAATTACTTGGAAAACAATAAATTTCCAGAAGAAGATACTGAGAAAGACCAGAGGATGATCCAGAAGCTATCTACTCAGTTCATATCCTTGGAGGGGGTGTTGTACAAAAGACAGTCAGACGGGATTCAGCTCAGGTGCTTGAACGAAAAGGAAGCCCGCAAAGTGATGGAGGAAACCCATGCAGGTGTCTGCGGGGCCCATATGAACGGTTTGACCTTGGCTAAGAAAATCATGAGACAAGGCTTTTATTGGCTTACGATAGACAATGACTGCTCAAAGTATGTTAAGCAATGCCAGTTGTGCCAACAATACGCAGACTTGAGACACCTGCCAGTATCAGAGCTACATAACCTGACATCACCTTGGCCTTTCGCTGCTTGGGGGATAGATATCATTGGAGAGATTCGCCCTATGGCATCCAATGGGCACAGATACATCATAGTTGCAATTGACTATTTCACCAAATGGTAGAGGCAGAATCTTTCAAGAAAATTGATGCGAGGGATATGGCCAAGTTCATAGAGAGAAATCTGATCTGCAGATATGGCCTCCCTCACCGCATATTGTCTGACTATGGGGTGCAGTTCATGGGAGAAACCAGGAAGCTCCTCGAGAAGTATGGTGTCGAACATCATAAATCCTCTCCATACCGGCCACAAGCAAATGGAGCAGTAGAAGCTGCGAATAAAAATATGAAGAAAATCCTGTCTAAGATGGTCCAAACCTACAAAGACTGGGCTGAAAAGTTACCCTTCGCCCTGTGGGGATATAGAACAACGGTAAGGACATCTACAAGCGCTACACCATTTTCCTTGGTATACGGAATAGAAGCAGTATTGCCAGTTGAGATAGAGCTCAAATCACTGAGGGTGGTTATGGAAGCCCAAGTCCCGGAGGCCGAATTGGCGCAGCAGAGGCTACAGCACTTGAACTTACTGGATGAGAGTAGGCTGAAAGCTTATTATCATAACCAGATTTACCAAAAGAGATTGGCAAGAACTTTCGGAAAAAAAGGTGAGAAAGCATCCGCTAAGAGAAGGGGACTTGGTGTTCAAGCAGATGAGGCCAGGCATACCAGATATTAGAGGGAAATTCAGACCGACCTGGGAGGGGCCGTATATCCTTAAGAAGCTGCTGTCCAAAGGAGCCGCAGTCTTATCGGATAGTGATGGGAACGAATTCAAAGAACCGATCAACGTCGACAGACTCAAAAGGTTCCATGGCTAAAGACCAAAATAAAAAGAAGAGAATAAAATGCCCTGCAGGTCGAAAACCGAAAAAAGGCGGCTGTGCTAAAATTGGGCGCCTCGACAGGGTGAAAACCGAAAAAAGACATCCTGTGCAAAAATTAGAGGCATGAGAGAAAATGTCCAATCGTGAAAACCCGAGAGGGCCTATTGGTAACAGGAGTTGATGCTGTTAAAATTTGGTTTCATGTATTAACAGTGCGTAAGCAGTTGAGTAAATGCCAAAACTGATCATGTATGCTGAAATTATATGAAAATGTACACAATTTCATGAAATAGAATGAATATTATTCTTTTCATTTTTGTCATTTCCTAGTTCTGCATTAAAAAGAAATGTAGCACCAAAAGAGATACATATGTAAGCTAAGCTAAGTCCTGCTGCTGCCCTCGCCGACCAGATGCTTGAGCCCTCGAGTTCTGTTATCAGATGCTGGACTAAGGATCCACTTCTTGTACTCGTTAGTCGAAGACACAGAATGATTGCCGAACCTCGGGATAACAGTCTTCACTGGTAGTTTGCCCCACAGCTCATGATACCGAGTAGCAAACGCAGCCGAGAGAGCTCCTCCTCGGAAAGATAAGGGAACCCTCACTACATCCTGGGTCATCCCGAGCTGACGCGTACATCGAGAGGTGATGCAGAAGGTGGCTTGACGGAGCCCACAGAGGGGAACACACCCCGATGGCCCATCAATGACCACATGAGACAGGGGGAGCCAGGCAGATGTAAAACTGATGTCGTCATGCGACAGCTTGCCAAATCTGGTAATGCCTTCACCAGTAGTGGCACACCCTTGCTGTCGTCGACGCGGCAGAAAGTGGCTCGACGAGTACTGTGGAGTAACTCGAGGGGTGGCTCAGGCAACATCCTCAGTTTCTCTTGCAGCCAGATCTGGAAAAAAATAAACAAGAAAAAAAAAAGAAAGAAAAAGAAAGAAAAATAAGAAAAAAAAGAAAAAAAGAAAATGAAAGAAGAGAAGAAAAAGAAAAAAAATGAAAAAGCCGCTGGAGTAAGTAGGGTTTACTTCAGGCAAAAATAAGGCACAGGGTTGTGTGAAAATCCGAAAGGACGCACCTCCCGCGAAGAAAAGCTAGTGTGAAAATCCATAAGGGACGCACTACCTTTAAAATAATGACGTACGTGGAGCAATAAGGGGTTGCCGGTAAAGGTTATAGTGGATCCAGAGCTCACAGCGTCCAAGCCCAAAATGGTTTCAGCCAGGATGAGTGGTAAGGGTGATAATCCAAGATGAAAGTCGCTCAGGACTCCAAACAGGCGAGAGTCACCTGTCAAACCCCCTGGAACAACAGTGAGGAAGTTCACCATGCAAAACAAGAATATGATGCTTACCCGATAGGTGGGGATGTCAGTGAACTGATCCAAAGCCTCGATCAGTGGCCCCAAAGCAAAGGAAGAGCCCGGAGGAATCAGCCGGACGGCCTCAGAAGGAGGTATGCCGAGAGCCATAGCTATGTCCCGGGTCTGGAATAGGCCACAGCGGGGGACGCAAGGCAGAGCGCTAGGAGGGAACCAGGCTCCCAGAATGGTACCTAACTCTTCAGGCAAAGAGCACAGTTCCTGATATGTGAACCGAAAGACGTGGAACCGGGGGTTCCAGAAGTGGGTCACCGCCAGAAGGAGGTTCTGATCGACTTTGACCCGGCACAGATATTTCAACCCGGACAGAGAGGGAAGGGCGCCTTCTCCCCAAGTGTGTTTGTCATCTAAGATACGGTGCATCCTTTGGGCTAGAGAAGACGACATGCTGAGAAGTATGAAAGGCTCAAGATGTTGGAAAATGAAGAGACACAAGAAGAGCAAAAATTTTGTGAGAATTTATAGGGAAGTGTCACCGACAGCCTACCCGTCTCTCCTAAGAGACGGCCTGCCCGTCGGTAGAGATCCACCAGGCAGACGTCAGCATTGCATTCATCACGCGCATTAACTTGCATTTATTGCGTGACATACGGCCAGCCCGTCGGTCACCTACAGACGCCCAGCCCGTCGGTCACGAAATTCTATATAAGTGCGAGTGACAGACGGTACAAACGCTGCTGTCCCTTTCATTTTCCTCTCTCAAACCGTTTTTTAGCGTTTTTTAGCGGTTTTGCAAGCATTTCTTCTTATTTTTTCGCGATTTCTTCATATTTTCGCATTTTCGACTCACCGGGTCCTTCGATATTTATATTTCTTCAGTTTTTACACTTCTCGCGACTACAAGTAAGTAAATAACTACTTTTTTTTTGAATTTTATTCAATTTATTTCTTCATTTCTTCTTCTTTTAATTTTAGAAATGATTAGGAAGTTTTAGATGCCTTAGGAATTTAGGGGGAATGCTGCCCATTTTTTTCTTCATTTTTTATGCAATTAAATATGAACCTTTGCATGATCACATAGAAATAGAATTTTTTGATAACTTTGGTGCTTTAGAAATAGACCTTTTTTAGCGCACTATTCTGTGCATATATTGCTTTTGAGGCCCGAGGCCATTGTTTTGTGTTGCTGGGGACTCACTCTTGCCAGGGTGTGTCCCGTTTACATGCGTATATTATTGTTGAGGCCTGAGGCCTATTTTGTTGCCTTTTTATGCAGGAGGTCGGGCATACCCCTACCGGGGTGCTGCCCAAATTTTTATTATTTATTCTAGAATTGAATATTTTCATGTATAATGCATACCTTGGGACCTAGAAAGACCTGGATGGCCCCAGAGTTTGATTTGCTCGTCGAGGGTGCTGGCTGGATAGAGTTCCTTGAGCCCTCCTTCCAAACTTTTCCAGAGGCTACTCGCTAGGTCTTAGCCACTCTCCGCTCTGCCGGTTTCCAGACTGCAGATACCTACCCAGGGGTGGTTCAGTTTTGGTTCAACGGCGACCACTACAGTATCACCAGGCAGAGATTCGCGCAGGCCATGGGGCTCCCTACAGAGGAGGGGGTCGAGATCCCACGGCGAGCTGTGAGACGCGCCCATTGGGTGGCTATTGCCATACCGGGAGTACTATATGATCATGATACAGCAAAGAGCACCGTACTGGTGTCTCAGGCACTCCGGTATTTGCACAGAGTGCTATCCAGTTCGTACCTCGGTCGAGCTAGTAATCCAGGGTCGCTTAATGCGGCCGAGATCTGGAGCCTCTAGGCTATGGTGGCAGGCCAGCGTCTCAACATTAGCCATGAGATCTTGGCCAACTTGACCAGAGTTGGCAGAGGGTTGACACCTGTGGTGATAGTGGGAGGAGTTATCACCCGGATGCTTCAGAGATTTGGAGTTACCCCTGACAGGTTGAGGGCACCCTTGGCAAAGGGGATCCATGTGGATGCAGCAGCGGCAGTGCAGATGGGGATGATCTCCCCGATATCAGGGCAGGCAGAGGCCTACAGGGTGCTGACCATTCACGAGACCCGGCGGATGTTCTCACTTCCCCCCTTGGGTCCAGATCCAGACCACCCGGAGCACCTAGAGGATCAGCCTCCGCTGCCAGAGCTTCAGCCTCAGCTCGAGCCTCAGCCAGAGCACCAGCCTCTACATCCAGAGCCAGAGCCCCAGCCTCCTCAGCATCAGACTGTGCCATCGCCACAGCAGCAGGAGCAGCCCAGGACCCCATCGGACTTCGATATAGAGTTCATGATGGATGATCTCTTTGCTGCCTCACCAGCATCCCGAGCGCCAACTCCTGTCCCATCACCGGGCATCAGAGCGCAGAGGACTACCTGCGGGCCCCCCGAGAGATATCATCCTTATTCTAGAGGCGACCCGGGGGCATCCACCTCTACAGCACCACCTCCAAAGCCACCACAGCAGCAGCCAGCACAGCCCGACTTCTCTCAGCTCCTCACTTCCATGTTCGCAGCCTTAGAGCGACGACAGGATGAGAGGGACAGGGCTATTCACGAGAGGTTGGACCACCAGCAGGCTGCTATTCAGGAGCAGTCCCAGTCCCAGTCAGTGGAGCGGTTAGCCCGAGAGCAGGCTGGCTACATTGAGCATACTACGCGGGAGCAGGCTCGGATCATGGATGCTTTCAGGGATGAGCAGGCTCGGGTCATAGAGACCCTCAGAGGTGAGCAGGCTGATCGAGCAGCTTGCTCAGGGCCAGAGGGAGCTTAGGCAGCAGCTCGCTCATGATTTGAGGACGTCACAGGACAGGACGTCACAGTGACATGACCCTACAGATGATTGACGAGTCACTCGACTCTCTGAGATCCCGCGTCCAGGCGATAGAGGGGATTCTCCCACCCTTGTCTCAGACCATGAGGGAGTTCAGGGAGCAGTCAGAGCAGCGCTTAGAGAACATGAAGAGGGCCGCCAGTGAGCAGACTACTCAGTTGAGCCAGGCGTTCAAGAAGTTGGGAGGCACAGTATCAGAGACGCTGGAGTTCATCAGGGCTTGCACCCAGCCTTTCTTGGATGGCCATGCTCAGATCCAATTCAGGCAGACCCACGACGCTGAGGCAGGACCCTCCACAGCTCCACCTCCGGCACGGCCAGCTCTGCCTCCACCTCCGCCCGGGACAGTACACATATCGGATGATGAGGACCCCGATGAGCCCTCTGACTACACAACCCTATGACATTCAGGGAGTCATATTTGTGTATATTTATATTTTGTATATACGTTGTACAAAATGGATACTGCTAGTGAAAAACTTTTGTTTTCAAAATTTATGCATTTATTCAGTTATTTATTTATGATTCATATAGCAGATGAATATATACCTTCACATTCATTCATATTCCAAAGCAAGGAAAATAAAAATGATAAATAACAACTCAATAAAAAAGAACAAATGAAACATGGCATAACAAATAAAGCAAAATCACGCCATTAATAAACGGGTTAAAAGATGACCACTCGAACATAAACTAACAAAACTTTTTTTATCACACAGGTACAGAGAGTACCGCGTCTCAATGATCGAAGCTGCAGTTAGAGAAACACTGCTCTTCACCAGACCGAGATTGTAGCCAAAGCATGCTGCATCTCACAGTTCGCGCGGCAGCCAGAGAGTGCTACGCACCTTGCAGATCGGATGGGGGTTAGCAAGGGAACTTCAGATCAAAGCTGCAGTTAGAGAAACACTGCACTTCACCAAACCGAGATTATAGCCAAAGCATGCTGCATCTCATAGTTCGCTCGGCAGCCAGAGAGTGCTACGCACCTTGCAGATCGGATGGGGGTTAGCAAGGGAACTTCAGATCGAAGCTGCAGTTAGAGAAACACTACTCTTCACCAGATCGAGATTGTAGCCAAAGCATGCTGCATCTCACAGTTCGCGCGGCAGCCAGAGAGTGCTACGCACCTTGCAGATCGGATGGGGGTTAGCAAGGGAACTTCAGATTGAATCTGCAGTTAGAGAAACACTGCTCTTCGCTTCGAGTCCGTAGCTAGAGAATGCTACGTCTTACCAACCCCTACAAGTTGAGACAAGATTGGTAGGGATATCTTTGCATCGCCGAACAGACCTAGACGAGGTTTACCCAGCACAAGGCGCGAAAGGTAAGAACCGTCGCGGGTACGCCTTCTTTCTTTCTGTCCTCTCTCTGAGTTTTGGCTTATCTAGGCGCTTGTGCACTAGCTTCCCAAAAACTGGGGGCAACTGTAAGCACCGTGTCCCAGAGAGGTCCGGATCAGAGATTACCCTGTGATGAAATCAGTATCCTAGCCTGTATGAATGGTTTGGATTTGGGGGTTTTAGTCCCGCATTCCGCGAGAAATGAGTCTTTTTACATTTCATAGGCATAGGGGGAGAAAACAGGGGATTTTCGAGTCAAAAAGTTTTTTTTCCTCCACAGACGGCAAACCCGTCTGTGAAGTCATCCGGTCGCTTAGGGTCACCGACGGCTTGTGGTATTTTCCAACGCCCGTCGGAAGATCACCGCCCCTGTCAGAATGCCGCCTGGTTTTTCGGAGCACGCAACCCTTTCGACGCCCGTCGGTGGATGTGGCAGGGCCGTCGGACGAATCCTTGTGTCAGAAGGATTCTTCCGATGCCCGCCTCCATACACCGATGCCCGTCGGTCGTGTCTGGCTTATAAAAGCTCCGAATTTTCAATAGAAGAGGGTTCCAAAAATTTTCAAGAGGGGAAACTCTGCCAAAATTCAAGCATATTTTCTCTCTCTTCCAGCAAACACATTTCATAAAGAAATCTTTTTAAAAGGAGGATCAAATCAATCAAAAGGAACTAAAACTAATTAGTTTTCTTTAGATTTTGATTCCAAAATCAGTCTTTTGAAGGGTTAAAGAAGAAATAATCTATTTTTCTTTCTTTGATCCTTCATCTTTGCTTCTCGTGGAACGCGTGGGGCTCTAATCAACACAAGAATCTCACCCAAAGCGGTTATTTGAGGGTAAATATTCCGGATTCCTTCTCCATATCATTTCATATTTATTCTTTATTTGTTGATTCTTTCAATTTTGCCATCATTATTCGTTATTTTGGCTCTCTTTATATATTTTTATGATAAAACTTCTTTTTTGGCTTTGAAAAGAGTTTTCTCTCTTCTGATTTTTCGGAGACAGTGGTGACCGATGGGTCATGTCTTTCATCGACGCCCGTCGGTCACCTCACCTACAGATGCCCTCCTTTTGAGTGACAGACGGACATATCGGTTATCCTGACTGATGCCCGTTGGTCACCTAAAAGAGGTCGTCGGTGGGTTCTGTCTCTTCCCTTTTAAATGATTTTCTGTCTTTTTCAAGTCCTTTTGGATTCCCATATATTGATTTTATGTATATTGACATCTTTTAACTTTCTATAAGTGTATATTGATTCTCTTGGACTATCCCGAGTTGGAGCGGCTACCTACCATATTTGGAGGATTTCGTCCGGTTTAGTTTCCTAATCCTCTTGATTATTTCTTTTACTGATTTTATGTATATGGATGTACTCTTTTCATATCTCGTTAATGTATAAAATGACTCAATGTTTTATATTCAATAAAATGAGGTTTACATCAAAAGCGAGGGTCCAATGCCCTATTTTTATCCAATAAAGATCATCACAAATAAAAATATCCACTTTTGATAATGGTGCATGCTAGGACCAAAGTCCTCAAAAATAAATAATGCCCCGATTCGTGTATGTATCGCATATTTATAAAGGGAGTTATATTCCGCTCCTTGTATTATTTTAATTTATCGCTTTCAATATTTATCTTGCTCATTTAAGGCTTTCCAAATATGAATAAATGCGCCTTCGATTAATTGCATCGTGTTGAGAGAGAGCGAATTAATGATAATTAAAATTTGATCATAAAATAACCGAGGTAGAAATAGATGAGAAATCTCGGACCCAGCTCTGGTCTTTGGGCTCAAAGAGGCTAGAGGTCTACCCTCCAAGACACCTTTTTGTGCCACGAGACTTTAGCGCTAATCCTAGGCTCCTTAGGGCGAGAGGTTTACCTTCCAAGACCCCTCTGTTTGGCCCAAAATGGATACCAAGCGCAGTCTTAGGCTCTCCGAGGCGAGAGTAACTTTCCCAATGTTCTATTGGGTGGCGACTCCATGATACCTCCTTGTTGCCCAACATAGACGCACTTGCGATTTATTTTAAGCTGTCAACGGACCCACAAATGCCCCGATCGCCCACATACGGGCGGTCGAACGGGCGGCTGCGGGGATCCGGCGCGCGTCACAGTTGTGCTTCGGGAATGCACCGGGGCTAAAAAAGGACCAAACTAGCGTAGATCTAAGGCTCTAATGGATGCAATGCAGTTTTGAAAAAAAAGTGAAATTTTTAAACTAAAACTCAATTATAATTTTTTGATCAAGGTACTTTCGAATCGAAGTCTCGAGTATGTCCCCCGTGGAGTCGCCACTGTGACGCGCGCCGAACCTCGTGGCCTCCCGAAAGCCCGTTTTAGGGCGATCAGGAGAGGTTCATGAAAACTTGTAAGGTATTTACAAGTGCGTCTATTTTGGGCAACAAGGAGGTTTCTTGGAGTCGCCACCTAATAGAACATTGGGAAAGTTCGTCTCGCCTCAGGAGCCTAAGACGGCACATATATCCATTTTGGGCAAGCCAAAGGGGTCTTGGAGGCAATCACCCCAATAGAACATTGGGAATGACCCTCTAACCCTATGGAGCCTAGGATTGTAAATTGAGTCTTTTGATGGGACACAAGAGGTGTCTTGGAGGTTCCAATGAGTGATCGGAAAAACCTCTCGCCTCGTTGAGCCCAAAGACCAGAGATGGTTTGGGACTTCTCATTTATTCATACCTTGGTTATTTTATAGTTAAGTTTTGAATTTAAGTTATCATCCCTTTTCTCATACATTTCGATGCAATAATTAGAGCGCAAGTTTGATCATTCAAGGAACGCAATAAATAAAATAAAATACATGAAAGTAAATACAACAAAACTAGGGGAGGAATACAACCCCCATTGTAAATAAAATACAAATCATGCATAAATTGGGATATTCATTAATGGTGAGGACATTGGTCCTCGCATGCATATTATTTTAAAACAATTTTGATGTGATGATTTTGGATGAGGAAAATTGAGACATTGGTCCCATTTTTATTTAGGAAAAAATACCAAGTTAGTTAATAAAAATGGTTTAGTGACTTTTTTTCTAGTGGGCCTAAATAAACAATTTTACAAGAAAATTATATGGCAAAAATAAATGAAAAAACCAAATAAGCAAAATATTAAAAAAAAAAAATAAATAATCCGAACGAGCCTTTTGGATTTCCCCATGTGCTCACAAAAATGCCCAAGGAAAAAATGAGTTTTGACATAAAAACAAAATATAAACAAAATAATGTTATTAATTAAAAATAATTAAATCAATAAAATATACCAAATAATGAATGACAAATTAAAATAAAATAAGATGACATGAAAAGAATGATAATTGAATCAAAATGTTAACAAACCAAAACAAATGAGAAACATGCATTATATATGACAAATCATTAAATGATGTGACAAAAATAAAATAAAACATGTTAATTAATTAATACATGAAAATATACACATGATAAAAATAATGAAAATAAACAAATAATTGAATAAACAATAAATGTAACATTTAACAATGATAAAAGAATGATAAAAATTAGTAGATAAAAGAATGATGAAAATAATAATGATATATGATAAGGTTAATTGATGTGTTCATAATTAATATAAACTATTTATATGGCAAAAAGATTAATCAAAATTAGATTAATTAATTACATGTTAAAAAAAATAATAAGTGATAAAAGCAAAATAAATTATTTATGTAACACCCCGAATGTACCCTAGAAGGATTTGTATATTTTTTGTGATTTTGATGATCGAAATCGTGTGATGTGATGGTCGGAGTGATTGAGTAGGAGGAAAAGATATGATCAGAAATAAGAAAAAGAGAGCCAAGGGTATTTTAGTAATTTCACATATATGGCTTTAACTGAGTGGAATAAATAAATATGAGGGCTAAATTTTGAGAATGGATCATTTATATGCTGAATATATGTGAGTTGTGGCATTAGATGTGTCGAAAGGACAAATTCGGTATTAGTGCAAAAGTTTTAGCAAGTGCGGCCGATTCTAAAAATTGTAAAGTATTAATTTGGGACTTATTTGAAGTGAGGAAAGATTTAATTATGGGCTAATGTAAGAATGATAATTATGTATTATACCAAGGAAAGATTAAAAAGGAGTTAAGGGACCAAAAGGGGAATTGTCATAAAAAAATCTAAACTTGGCCAATAGGATGGTGCCACATGGCATTGAGGATAAGTTAGGATTTAATATGGAAGAAAGAAGTGAGACCAACCATATTTTTTTTGCTGGAAATTTGAGGACAGCCACGTCTTCCTCCTTCTTCTTCTTTAGCTTTCTTTGTTTACTTGGTTTGCTAGGAGTTTGGATGGATCAAGTGAATTTCTAGGCATGATTAAGGTATGGTAATGTTAATTTATCTCTCTCTTCTCTTATTCTTTCTCTTTGGTTTTGAATTCCTAATTTTGGGGTGATGGGTAAGGTAAATTTTGGTATGGTCTATTTGAGGAATTGGATGATTGTGAGAGTGGAAGAGTAGGGGAGCAAGCAAGTGCAACCCTTAAGCTAAATGGAGCAAAGGAGTTTGAGGTTTGGGAAATTTATATACTTTAATGTAAATTCTTACTTATTGATTTATGTATGAATGAGTTTTTGTTTTGAAGTGTATTTTGCTTAAAATTTGATTGGTTGTGTTGATGTGGTTGTGTGGATTAGCTTGGGTTTAGAGAATCTGAATTTTGGGGGATACTCTGTCCAGATTTTTTCTGGACCTTTCGTGTTTGTTTTGCTTATAAGTCAAGATATAGATGTCCAAATGATATGAAATTAGTACCATTGAAAGATAATTCATTTATCTAAAATTGTCTCTGAATAACCGGAACCTAATTCTGGCCCTAAGGTCCTCGAAAATGGTAAAAACCGGGGTGTCTAGGCTTAGACGGGTTCACTGGAGCAGTGTAGGTTTCGTAGGCCATATCTGGCGTTTTCGATGTCCAATTAATTTGGAACTGGTGGCATTTGAAAGATAACATCCTAAATAACATATGTTAAGAGAATGTTTTGGCTAAAAATGAGTTTTAGTGGGTCGTTTAGGCGGTACAATGTTGGAGACGCAAAACTGTCTCGTAGGTCAGATTCTGTTGAACAAGTGGGGAGAACCTCTGTCGCGAGCGCGACCCATGTCGCGAGCGCGACAGAGACTGATTCTGGAGGATTTTTTTCTCTCCTTTTGAGCTCCATAGTTGGTGGGAACCCTTGGCCCTCTTCCCCCTTCTTTAGGATGTGTATTTTGTAATGTTTTCCCTTCCGAAATATGTTCAAACTCCCTTGGGACCTCTTGAAACATATTCATCATATGTTTAAGGTTTGGGAATGAGAAGATAAATGGTTATTACTTAGGAGTATAATTGCTTAAGGTTATAAATAAGAATATTGACTTTATTACTGCGAGGTTAGTGAATCGAACACATTCGAGTATGCTCTTTATAAACCTAATTCATATTACATTAGGCAAATTGAAGTGGAATTCCATATCTTACATTCTGAATTAATAGGGTTACCGGGTTTGGATTCTCAATTCTTCTGGATACATATGAAAGTTTAAAACCTCCTTTTAAGTCCAAACCAAAGCATAGGAATTTAATCGAACATGGAGGGTAATGAATCAACTAAACTATATCGGTGCTTTGGTGATTGTTAAGAATAAATGTGGCATATAGGTGTAAGATTTTATAGAAGTTGGTTGCGCCATTAACGATTTTTATGTGACTGTATAGTTACAGAATGATTCTTAATCAATTGAATGGTTAAGATATCGTGTCAAAATTCTTGAGTTTTATTCATGAATTCAAGGGAAGATAATGTTTATGAAAATTAGTTATGGACATTATAAATGTAAGTATGTTTCTACGTGAAGTTATATGCAAGTGAAAAGGGACATGGGTGTATTGCTTGGCTCTGTCGCGAGCGCGATAGAGGCCATCCAGTTTGGTTGTGATCACGACTAAGGTCGCGAGCGTGATTCGAAGTGTGTTGTTTGGCGCTGTTGCGAGCGCGAATGGTGTCGCGAGTGCGACAGAGGCCATTTAGCTTTCTGACGCGATCACGACTCAGGTCGCGAGCGTGACTTTTGCCTATACTGAGAATGTATATTTATTGATATATATAACATGGGATTTAACTTGTAATTTATATATGACATGGTGTATAAATTAATATACAATATATTATGCCCATTATAAATGAAAATAAATTGTTGTGCATATATGAGAATTAATATGTGATCATGATTGAAGATTATGGGTTTTTATGTTCCAAATAAACCATCATTTTCAGTTATGAACAAACCATGCATAAAATTATTATGTGATTATATAAGAGCAGATATTCCTGAAAATGATAATAAATTACGGTATGAATCCTATTAAATAGAACCAGTATGCATTCGCCTGCCCTAGTCGAGTCGTGGATAGTTAGGCATGCCTAATAGAGTTATGTGTAGCTGCAGCCATGTGTACGATTCTGGACCCTGATCAGGTCCCCCGATTGGATCCTCGCGATCCTTCTGTTCGAATCTTGCCTAAGATTCCATGTGAAAAATGTTTTTGGAACAAAAATGAAAAGAATGTTTTGATGCCTTCGAGTATCTATGTGTTTTGTGATGATATCGATACCCTCGGGTATCTATGTGTACTCATTATCCACCCTTTTCGACTTAGCAGGCATTAAATGAATATAAGAATGTGCATTGAACAATAAGTGTGAATTGATAAAGATGTGTGAAGATTTGTATGAGATTATGCACTCAATGAGAATGTGATCACACTGTACGCTGTGACTTATATATATTTACGGCATGAATTTGTGCTCAGCGCACCTATGTGTTTTGGATCCTATGGGATCCTTATGCGAAAATGGGATAACGTCTTTAAAAGTTCATATGCTTCAGCTTTGATTATGCTCTTTTGTAATATTAGCATGTGTTAATTTCACGAAGGTGATGCAACAATTTAAAGGAAGTAATTAAACGAAAGTGATTACATACATTTGGAATACATTTATATGTTTTGAACATGAAGTAAAGTATTAATAGTTTACTCAAGACCCATTTGATGTGTGAGAGTTATCGTATTTAGAGAATTGTTTATAGGCTGAATAAACTGACATGTATTGTAACAGCCCGGCTTTTATACCCTCCCTCGGGAGCCTCCATCCTGGACGCCCCGGAACTGTCACTCACAGAACTTTACACCCCCCTTGTGCGATTTTGCCTTTCGTGGGATTCGAACCAAGGACCTGGGGATAAGTCCTTTAATTCTTAGAATCCCACTACCATTAGGCTACTAGCCTAATGGTAGTGGGATTCTAAGAATTAAAGGACTTATCCCCAGTTCCTTGGTTCGAATCCCACGAAAGGCAAAATCGCACAAGGGGGGTGTAAAGTTCTGTGAGTGACAGTTCCGGGGCGTCCAGGATGGAGGCTCCCGAGGGAGGGTATAAAAGCCGGGCTGTTACAATAAAAGGCGCATTTTATTGTAACGGTCCGGCTTTTATACCCTCCCTCGGGAGCCTCCATCCTGGACGCCCCGAACCGATACTCACAGAACTTTACACTCCCCTTGTGCATTTTTGCCTTCCGTGGGATTCGAACCAAAGACCTGGGGATAAGTCCTTTAATTCTTAGAATCCCACTACCATTAGGCTAAACTTATAACACCCCCTACCCGTACTAAGACGATCCCATCCGATACGGAGTGAGATGTCGTACGAGTCGAGGTGTCAACATGCATGTACGAAACAAACTATACAATAAAACATATAATCATACATAACATGTATACTTAAACACAAGTTAATTAAAATTTTTCCACAATAAATTACAGCAAATCACGCATCGTGTAATAATATTACATGCCAAAGGCCATCACAATAATTCTTGATCAACAAGCTGATACCAAAATAATATTACATGTCCGTATATGAATATAACAGCGGAAGCTATTTAAAAATATTACATAGAATAAAATCCCTAACTCTAGTCCCTGCTGTGTTGGCTTGACCGCAGTGACTCACTCTAATAAAGCTTCTTATTTACCTGCACGGGTAAACACACCGTGCTAAGCGATAAACGCTTAGTGGGGATACACACATATCATATGGACGACCATTCACAATGGTCGTCAATGCATAACACATTCATGATGGCATATTTTTAATACGATCATAATATGTATACACTTAGGCTCGAATTCACAATCATATATTCCGCATCGCATGCTTATATTCATCTCCATATTATCTCATTCAATAATACTTTTGTACAATCAACATATAACAGAATAAATCACATATCACATAAAGATCCTGCTGACTCATAATAGTGGATAACGAGTATACGGACAGTACCTTACGGGTACGAATCGCTAAATCTATCATTTTATACAGACAGTACCTTACGGGTACGAATCGCTAGATCTATCATTTTATCCAGACAGTACCTTACGGGTACGAATCGCTAAATCTATCATTTTATACAGACAGTACCTTACTGGTATGAATCGCTAGATCTATCATTTTATCCAGACAGTACCTTACGGGTACGAATCGCTAAATCTATCATTTTATACAGACAGTACCTTACGGGTACGAATCGCTAAGTCAAAACTTCTTTTATTTTTCTTTTCAAAGCACTATAAGAGGGACCTGATCGGGGTCCAATCCAATCAAAATGCTACAGCTATAAACTCTATTAGGCATGCCTAACTATCCACTAGACTGACTCTCGCAGGTCATGCATAACACAATTCACATTTAGTTACACATTTGTTCAATATGAATAACCATTGAATTTAACATGCATAAATTAATTATTTTTAAGCATGACACATTAAGTCAATAAGTTAAGGCATAATATGGCATACAAACATTTAGCATAACAAAAATACAATTATAAAAATGTAAGGCATAATATTCAAATTACAAGTTCTTGCTTCCTAATTAAATTAGATTTAATCAAATAATATATTAGGTTTAATGCCTTAATCATAAATTATACACATGTTATATAATTCTCGTCATGAGTATTTATTCATCTAGCAAATTATACTTATAGTTTAATTCATGGTTAATCATCATATTAATTAATTTTTCGTTATAAGAATTTATTCAATTCACAGGTAATTTAATTATATATCCTCATTACCTAATTATAAGATAAGTAACATTTCTTTCAAACCAGTCCCCAGACACAGGGCAGAATCCGTTTACTGATTTTACATGCATTTTTGAACAAGTAAACGATATTTTTAAACCAAATGGTCTTCATAACAATTAATCCTCAAGAGGTTAACTTTATATGGACGAAATTTCAGATCTTGTGGAGCTGAATACAGAGAGATATACTCAAATGTTTCCACCCTGCTCCACTGAAACACCTGACAATTTTCGCTACTGTAATGGGTACTTTTTAAATGGTTAGAGTCCGAATTAAATTATGGTTTCTTCCAAAAACTTTTAGCCACAGATGTCATGGTTCTAATCCAACTGGAATCATACAATTTGGAGCTGTAAAACTCGATTTATGCTAAAAACAATGAGCAAAGGTCAATCTGTCCCTCAAAAACGGATTTACACTTTGAAATTCAACAACTTCAAATCAACCCATTTTACACCATCAATTCACCAAATTTAATCCAACCCATCAAACACATAAATTAACAATCAAATTCCCAAACAAATCACAAATAATTTCAAATAAAATCCCAAACCTGAATTTTCACTTCTAATGTTTTGTTCTACTTGATCCAGCAATTTCTTTGCCTTTAGGATTTGGAGGAGGTTCAACTAATCAAGAATTTACCAAAATACACAAATATAAATTCTAGATTAAAATTCAATAATTGAAAAAGAAATTGAAGAATTAAATGAAATTAGGAGTTGATCTTACCAAATTGATGTTAAATCAATTAATTTCTACTCTCAATTTACTTAGATTTTTGTTAGGATTTTTAGGTGAATTGAAATGAAGAAGAAGAAATGAAGAAGAAGAAGAAGAATAATAAGAAATGGAAATGCATTTACGGGAAATGAAAGAATTCCCTCATCTCATACATATTTCATGTACATTTAATGTACATTTCATTTAATTTCATTTACATTTCATTTGCATTTCATTTCACCTAACTTCATTTGCATTTCATTTGCATTTCATTTCACCTAACTTCATTTGCATTTCATTTGCATTTCATCATTGGTGAACACTAATCACTCATACCCAACTTCCATACACTTGTATACATTCTAAACATCCTCACATGACACACCCTACTAGTGTGTGAGCAAAGCACACAATAACATACCCTAATAACTCACTCTACATAGGTATGAGTATCCACATACAAACACTACCCCCCCCCCCCCCCCCTCACTCATACCCTACAAGGGTATATGCATGCACACCTAATTATTTCCCAACTAATTCATACCTTATTAGCATATATGCACTCACATGGTAATAAAACCCTTATAACATGTAAACTATCCAAAATATCCTTGTTAATTATCAAAATACATACAATTGTACGTATATACATGATTTATACTACTAGGGTGTATACAGGGTGTGACAACTCTCCCCTACTCATAAAAATTTCGTCCTCGAAATTCTCACCTGAACTGAATAATTGCGGATACTGAGCTCTCATTGACTCCTCGGTCTCCCAAGTCGCTTCTTCGACTCCATGATGATTCCACAACACTTTTACCAAAGGAATTTGTTTATTTCTCAATTGTCTCACCTCTCGAGCGAGAACAGCTTTTGGTTCCTCATCATAAGAAAAATCTGGTTGCACTTGCACATCCTGAACCGACAAAACATGTGAAGGATCTGATCTGTATCGACGAAGCATCGACACATGAAACACATCGTGCAACTTGGACAACTCCTTCGGTAATGCCAATCTGTAGGCAACTGGACCAACTTTAGCCAGAATCTCATACGGTCCAATGAAGCGAGGACTAAGTTTACCCTTCTTGCCAAAACAAAGTACTTTTCTCCAAGGAGATACCTTAAGGAAAACTTTATCCCCAACTTCAAAGTGCACATCTTTCCTCTTCAAGTTTGCATATGACTTTTGTCGATCTTTAGCCGTTTTCAAATTCCGTTGCACAACTCTGATCTTTTCCTCTGTGTCTCTAACCAAATCTGGTCCAATAACAGATCTCTCAGATAACTCGGTCCAACAAAGTGGAGTCCTACACTGCCGACCATACAAAGCCTCATATGGTGACATGCCGATACTCGACTGATAACTATTATTGTAGGAAAACTCCATAAGTGTTACATATCTATCCCAACTACCTGGAAAATCCAAAGCACAAGCTCTCATCATATCTTCTAGAATCTGAATAACCCGCTCGGACTGACCGTCTGTCTGAGGGTGAAATGCTGTACTGAAGTTCAACTTGGTACCCAAAGCTCGTTGTAACTCTTTCCAAAACTTAGATGTGAACCTCGGGTCCCGATCTGAAACTATGGACAAAGGCACTCCATGTAACCGAACTATCTCATCCACATAAATAATGGCCAATCTATCCATCGGATAATCCATCCTAACTGGTAGAAAATGAGCTGACTTTGTAAGTCGATCCACTATCACCCAAACTGAGTCATGTTTCTTCTGAGTTAAAGGTAAACCTGTTACAAAGTCCATGGCTATATCATCCCATTTCCACTCGGGAATAGACAAAGGCGTGAGCAAACCCGAAGGAACTTGATGCTCGGCCTTAACTTGCTGACATGTCAAGCATCTAGATACAAAATCTGTAATATCCCTTTTCATACCAGACCACCAAAAGAACTGCTTCATGTCTCTGTACATCTTCACACTGCCTGGATGCATAGCAAAAACTGTACTATGTGCCTCACTCATAAGCTGTTTTCTTAACTCTTCATTTCTCGGCACACACAAGCGATTTTTATACCTAAGTACCCCATCCTGAACTGAGAACTCTGACTGTTTCCCATTTTTAACTTCTTGCAAATTTCGTTGTAGCTTCTCATCATCACTCTGAGCATCTATTATCTGTTGTCTCAAGGTAGGCTTCACTCTCAATTGAGCAATTAAGGCCTCATCTGAATCAAACCTCCATCTGAACCGCCTTAAAATCAAAGCCGACATCGATTTCCGACTCAAAGCATCAGCGACTACATTGGCCTTACCTGGGTGATAATCCACAATGCAGTCATAATCCTTAAACAACTCAAGCCATCGTCGCTGTCTCATGTTCAACTCCTTCTGTGTGAGAAAATACTTCAAACTCTTATGATCTGTGAAGATTTTACATTTCTCTCCATACAGATAATGGCGCCAAATCTTCAAAGCAAAAATCACAGCAGCCAATTCCAAATCATGTGTCGGATAATTCCTCTCATGTGGCTTCAACTGTCGAGAAGCATAAGCCACAACCATGCCTTGTTGCATTAAAACACAGCCAAGACCAACACCTGAAGCATCACTATAGATGACAAACTCTTTACCCGAGCTGGGTTGAGTAAGTATAGGAGCCTCAACTAACAACTTCTTCAACTGCTCAAAACAAGCCTGACACTTATCTGACCACTCAAATTTGACTCCTTTTCTCAACAATCTTGTCATCGGGGCGGCAATCACTGAAAAACTCTTAACAAATCGACGGTAGTAACCCGCCAAACCAAGAAAACTTCTCACTTCTTGAACATTTTTAGGTGCTTTCCAATCCACAATCGCCTCAATCTTTGCTGGATCCACTTGAATACCCTTAGCAGAAACTATATGACCCAAAAATGACACCTTCTGAAGCCAGAAGTCACACTTGCTCAGCTTGCCAAACAATTGATGCTCTCTCAAAACTTGCAAAACTATCCGAAGATGTGCCTCATGTTCACGCTCATCCTTGGAATACACCAAAATATCATCTATAAATACCACTACAAACTGGTCCAAATATGGCCTAAACACTCGGTTCATCAGATCCATGAAAGCTGCTGGAGCATTGGTCAAACCAAACGGCATAACAAGGAACTCATAATGGCCATAACGAGTCCGAAATGCAGTCTTAATCACATCCTCATCCTTTACACGAAGCTGATAATATCCTGACCGAAGATCTATTTTCGAGAAAACACCTGCACCTCGTAGTTGATCAAACAAATCCTCAACTCTAGGCAGCGGATACTTGTTCTTTACTGTTACTTTGTTGATCTGCCTGTAGTCTATACACATTCTCAAGGTTCCATCCTTTTTCTTGACAAACAGAACAGGAGCTCCCCAAGGAGATATGCTGGGGCGAACAAATCCTTTATCCAATAGCTCTTGTAGCTGAGTTTTGAGTTCTCTCAACTCTACAGGAGCCATCCGATAAGGTGCTCTCGATATGGGTGTAGTACCCGGCATAATCTCTATGGCTAACTCAACTTCTCTCTCTGGTGGCAAACCCGGCAATTCACTTGGGAAGACATCACCAAACTCTCGCACAACTGGTATATCATCAATCTCTACTTGATCCCTTTTGGAATCCAGAACCACAGCTAGGAATGCTTCACAACCTTTTTTGATAAACCTCTTGGCTTGTATTGCAGATATCACATTATTCACTGAACTAGCACCCAAACCTCTTACAAAAACTGGATCTCGATTTCTATCTCGAAGCACAAAAGTCTTCCTATGGCAATCAACAACAGCCCGGTGTTTATCCAGCCAATCCATACCCAAAATCAGATCAAATTCTCTGAATGGTAGCTCTATCAGATCCGCAGGAAACTCAACTCCCTCGATCATCAAAGGACAATTCTTGTAAACTCTACTCACATTGACACTATGTCCTAATGGACTGGTCACACATATCTCATGTTCTAGCTGATCTATCACATGCAGTTTATCAATAATTTTATCTGTGCACAAATATGAGTGTGTGGAACCAGGATCTATTAAGGCATATAACTCAGTGTCAAGGAGTAAAAACATACCAGCAATCACATCAGGACCATCCTGCTCCTTTCTAGCTCTGGCGGCATAAGCTCTGGCTGAACCAGGTGGAGGACGCTCCACTGACTCAGAAACAGCTCCACCTCTAGGTTGACCACCTCGACCTCGACCTCTACCTCTACCTCTAGAGAATGAGGCATTCGATCCAATTCCACTGACTCGATTCTGTGGACCTGAATCCTCACTCATTTGTGGACAAGTAGCCAAATGGTGCTCGAAACTTCCACATCTAAAACACCCTCCAGTGAGCCATCTACACTCACCTCGATGTGCCTTATTACAATGTAAACACACTGGTGGAGGCTCGAATCTACCACTTCTACCAAAACCAGATACTGCAGAACCCTGTCTTCTGCCTCTTGTAACTGAACCAGTAGAGAACTGATGATGCGAGTCTCTAGATCTCTTACCAGAAGAAAAGGAAGGACCACCCCTTGAAACATTTCTTCTCTGAGCTTGTTCTTTCCTCACTATTTCATTTGTCTCCGCCAACATTGCAGCCTCGGTAAGCTGATAATAAGTAACTCCCGGCATACACCTCAAAGGAATCAAAGGCACCTTCAGGGATTGATTCAATCCAGCCTCAAAGTGCTTACATCTAAAGTCCTCTGTCATAATTCCAACCGGAGCATACTGAGCCAACCGAGTACACTCTTTCTCATACTCAGAAACAGACATACCCCTTTGTTTCAAGTTTAGAAATTCTGCCCATCTTGCACTTTTATAAGCTTGGGTGATATATTTCTTTTTAAACTCCTCTTCAAATAACTCCAAAGACACAGGATCAGGTATTTGAGGTTGATTACTCACCAAACCCCACCATGCATATGCTGCCCCTTGTAATAGTGCCACTGCACATTCTCCTTGCTGCTCAAGGGGACATCTGACTTCCTTCAAAGCCCTTTTTAATTTATCAAGCCATTTTTCGGCTAACTCTGATTCACCTAACCCTGTTCCATAAAAGTCTTCAGCACCTGCTCTTCTCAAACTCTCTAAAGGAGCTCTCGGAGCAGCCATTCTTTCTAAAATCTGGGCCATATTCTGATTCATTCTGAACATAGCCTCAAAAGCAGCAGCAGCAGGCTCGGGTTGCACCCTAGCTGGTTGTGCAGACAAAGATGCTGAAGGATCAACTGCTGGAGGATTTACACTTTCAGCCGATTCCTCAAGTAAACCACGATTTGAATTCGAGGCCATCTATAACAAATCAAGAAACAACTGCATCAGCCAACACAGCCCTAGACATAGACACATTTACGCACAACAATCACAACATCACCCAGAAAACGCCTAAACTTAGGCTCTGATACCAAAACTTATAACACCCCCTACCCGTACTAAGATGATCCCATCCGATACGGAGTGAGATGTCGTACGAGTCGAGGTGTCAACATGCATGTACGAAACAAACTATACAATAAAACATATAATCATACATAACATGTATACTTAAACACAAGTTAATTAAAATTTTTTCCACAATAAATTACAGCAAATCACGCATCGTGTAATAATATTACATGCCAAAGGCCATCACAATAATTCTTGATCAACAAGCTGATACCAAAATAATATTACATGTCCGTATATGAATATAACAGCGGAAGCTATTTAAAAATATTACATAGAATAAAATCCCTAACTCTAGTCCCTGCTGTGTTGGCTTGACCGCAGTGACTCACTCTAATAAAGCTTCTTATTTACCTGCACGGGTAAACACACCGTGCTAAGCGATAAACGCTTAGTGGGGATACACACATATCATATGGACGACCATTCACAATGGTCGTCAATGCATAACACATTCATGATGGCATATTTTTAATACGATCATAATATGTATACAGTTAGGCTCGAATTCACAATCATATATTCCGCATCGCATGCTTATATTCATCTCCATATTATCTCATTCAATAATACTTTTGTACAATCAACATATAACAGAATAAATCACATATCACATAAAGATCCTGCTGACTCATAATAGTGGATAACGAGTATACGGACAGTACCTTACGGGTACGAATCGCTAAATCTATCATTTTATACAGACAGTACCTTACGGGTACGAATCGCTAGATCTATCATTTTATCCAGACAGTACCTTACGGGTACGAATCGCTAAATCTATCATTTTATACAGACAGTACCTTACTGGTATGAATCGCTAGATCTATCATTTTATCCAGACAGTACCTTACGGGTATGAATCGCTAAATCTATCATTTTATACAGACAGTACCTTACGGGTACGAATCGCTAAGTCAAAACTTCTTTTATTTTTCTTTTCAAAGCACTATAAGAGGGACCTGATCGGGGTCCAATCCAATCAAAATGCTACAGCTATAAACTCTATTAGGCATGCCTAACTATCCACTAGACTGACTCTCGCAGGTCATGCATAACACAATTCACATTTAGTTACACATTTGTTCAATATGAATAACCATTGAATTTAACATGCATAAATTAATTATTTTTAAGCATGACACATTAAGTCAATAAGTTAAGGCATAATATGGCATACAAACATTTAGCATAACAAAAATACAATTATAAAAATGTAAGGCATAATATTCAAATTACAAGTTCTTGCTTCCTAATTAAATTAGATTTAATCAAATAATATATTAGGTTTAATGCCTTAATCATAAATTATACACATGTTATATAATTCTCGTCATGAGTATTTATTCATCTAGCAAATTATACTTATAGTTTAATTCATGGTTAATCATCATATTAATTAATTTTTCGTTATAAGAATTTATTCAATTCACAGGTAATTTAATTATATATCCTCATTACCTAATTATAAGATAAGTAACATTTCTTTCCAACCAGTCCCCAAACACAGGGCAGAATCTGTTTACTGATTTTACATGCATTTTTGAACAAGTAAACGATATTTTTAAACCAAATGGTCTTCATAACAATTAATCCTCAAGAGGTTAACTTTATATGGACGAAATTTCAGATCTTGTGGAGCTGAATTGAGAGAGATATACTCAAATGTTTCCACCCTGCTCCACTGAAACACCTGACAATTTTCGCTACTGTAATGGGTACTTTTTAAATGGTTAGAGTCCGAATTAAATTATGGTTTCTTCTAAAAACTTTTAGCCACAGATGTCATGGTTCTAATCCAACTGGAAGCATACAATTTGGAGCTGTAAAACTCGATTTATGCTAAAAACAATGAGCAAAGGTCAATCTGTCCCTCAAAAACGGATTTACACTTTGAAATTCAACAACTTCAAATCAACCCATTTTACACCATCAATTCACCAAATTTAATCCAACCCATGAAACACATAAATTAACAATCAAATTCCCAAACAAATCACAAATAATTTCCAAACAAAATCCCAAACCTGAATTTTCACTTCTAATGTTTTGTTCTACTTGATCCAGCAATTTCTTTGCCTTTAGGATTTGGAGGAGGTTCAACTAATCAAGAATTTACCAAAATACACAAATATAAATTCTAGATTAAAATTCAATAATTGAAAAAGAAATTGAAGAATTAAATGAAATTAGGAGTTGATCTTACCAAATTGATGTTAAATCAATTAATTTCTACTCTCAATTTACTTAGATTTTTGTTAGGATTTTTAGGTGAATTGAAATGAAGAAGAAGAAATGAAGAAGAAGAAGAAGAATAATAAGAAATGGAAATGCATTTACGGGAAATGAAAGAATTCCCTCATCTCATACATATTTCATGTACATTTAATGTACATTTCATTTAATTTCATTTACATTTCATTTGCATTTCATTTCACCTAACTTCATTTGCATTTCATTTGCATTTCATTTCACCTAACTTCATTTGCATTTCATTTGCATTTCATCATTGGTGAACACTAATCACTCATACCCAACTTCCATACACTTGTATACATTCTAATCATCCTCACATGACACACCCTACTAGTGTGTGAGCAAAGCACACAATAACATACCCTAATAACTCACTCTACATAGGTATGAGTATCCACATACAAACACTACCCCCCCCCTCACTCATACCCTACAAGGGTATATGCATGCACACCTAATTATTTCCCAACTAATTCATACCTTATTAGCATATATGCACTCACATGGTAATAAAACCCTTATAACATGTAAACTATCCAAAATATCCTTGTTAATTATCAAAATACATACAATTGTACGTATATACATGATTTATACTACTAGGGTGTATACAGGGTGTGACATGTATGACAGGCGATATATGAATAATGAAACATGAAAAGCACGTATCAAGTAAAACTATCGCCCCTTTTTAAGTTTAAAAATGCTTATGATTAAAACATGCTATCTATGACCATCTGTGTATATATATGTTAAGTGATTTGATGTTGGTTAATTATTCGTGGTGTTTGACGGCAATTATGAATGGTCGTCTATACTATGTGTTTTTCCCCACTAAGCTTTGTGCTTAGCATGGGTGTTTATCCATGCAGGTTTGGAGTTAGTCGTGTCGCCGAGGAAAATCCGCCGCAGTTTGGCCACCAAGTCTATAGTAGTAGTATTAGTGTTAGAAAGTATAGTTTATATTTTGTAATGTATTTTCTTAATTGTATTGTACCAGATGTTTGAGATGTAATAAGACTTCATGAAGAAGGTAATACACGTTATATGAATGTCCTTTGTGTTATGCGTATAATTATGTGGCATGAAAAAAAAAATAATTCTGCTTGTACTATGGTTTCCTGCATGTTATTTCGTGTAGCATTCCTTACTCATCATCGCGTACTGCCTGTGTTATTATACGGTATGCTATACGTGGGTAAGGGGTGTTACATTTAGTGGTATCAGAGCTTAGGTTTAGTCGGTTCTGGACAATTAGAAGTTTAAAGTGTGTCTGTATCTTTTGTGTCGGCCAAAGCGGATGTCCTCGTTCTGTATTGTTGTTAGAAACTGCAAGTTTTGTACATGTTAGGTGTAAAGTAGAGAGCATAGAGCTGATAGATCGCATTTTGTCTGTTTTGGATGGTTTATCATTGAATGATATGGAAGTTGGGTATTAGAAGTATCATCAAAAATTTTCTTAAGGAGTTTTTTTTTCTAATATATTTGGAATTTTGGAAGAAATTTCTTATTGTAAGGGAAAGCAGAATAAGGGTGTAAATGATTTTTAATTTGAGGATATAGGTGGCACTCTGTGCATCTGTCAGCCATCTTAATTGAGATTATTCGAACATCAACATGTGTCAGTATGGGGATGGGAAAGTAATTGTCATTGCATAAATTGCATTTGCATCATTTTGCATACATAAATCATTGTACATTCATCTCACTCACATCTCTCATTTGTATGTGACAAGCACTCTGATTTGACTCAATTAAAAGTGGCTGACAGGCTATGCTTTGAGTACGAGATCGTTTAGTGGAGATGTTGAGGAGGTGTAAAGTGTAGGTTACCATGACGGTAGTTTGGCGATTAAGGTAATAGATATTATAGTGATAAGATCCTAAGTGTATATGTAAGTATATGACGTAAGAAGCCCTATGTTGGATCCCAACTAATGATATGATTATAATTGTGATATAGGTTAGGAATTGAGTAATGACTTGTGGAAATAGGGTTTACTCGATTTGGTAAGATAGTTCTAATGAGTTCAAGTTTGACATTGTTTAAGAATATGTCCCGCCATAAGGATATTGAGATGTGATATGTGAATGATGTAGTGATTAAGAAGTGATAAATTCTGACCAAAGTGTATGAGTTATTTGATAGTGGAATGTTAATGCGTAAGTACTGTAGTGATAAACAATATGATATGAAAAGAATCCGATGATTGTGAATTTCGAGGGCAAAATTCTTTTAGGAGAGGAGATTTGTAACACCCCGAATGTACCCTAGAAGGATTTGTATATTTTTGGTGATTTTGATGATCGAAATCGTGTGATGTGATGGTCGGAGTGATTGAGTAGGAGGAAAAGATATGATCAGAAATAAGAAAAAGAGAGCCAAGGGTATTTTAGTAATTTCACATATATGGCTTTAACTGAGTGGAATAAATAAATATGAGGGCTAAATTTTGAGAATGGATCATTTATATGCCGAATATATGTGAGTTGTGGCATTAGATGTGTCGAAAGGACAAATTCGGTATTAGTGCAAAAGTTTCGGCAAGTGCGGCCGATTCTAAAAATTGTAAAGTATTAATTTGGGACTTATTTGAAGTGAGGAAAGATTTAATTATGGGCTAATGTAAGAATGATAATTATGTATTATACCAAGGAAAGATTAAAAAGGAGTTAAGGGACCAAAAGGGGAATTGTCATAAAAAAATCTAAACTTGGCCAATAGGATGGTGCCACATGGCATTGAGGATAAGTTAGGATTTAATATGGAAGAAAGAAGTGAGACCAACCATATTTTTTATGCTGGAAATTTGAGGACAGCCACGTCTTCCTCCTTCTTCTTCTTTAGCTTTCTTTGTTTACTTGGCTTGCTAGGAGTTTGGATGGATCAAGTGAATTTCTAGGCATGATTAAGGTATGGTAATGTTAATTTATCTCTCTCTTCTCTTATTCTTTCTCTTTGGTTTTGAATTCCTAATTTTGGGGTGATGGGTAACGTAAATTTTGGTATGGTCTATTTGAGGAATTGGATGATTGTGAGAGTGGAAGAGTAGGGGAGCAAGGAAGTGCAACCCTTAAGCTAAATGGAGCAAAGGAGTTTGAGGTTTGGGAAATTTATATACTTTAATGTAAATTTTTACTTATTGATTTGTGTATGAATGAGTTTCTGTTTTGAAGTGTATTTTGCTTAAAATTTGATTGGTTGTGTTGATGTGGTTGTGTGGATTAGCTTGGGTTTAGAGAATCTGAATTTTGGGGGATACTCTGTCCAGATTTTTTCTGGACCTTTCGTGTTTGTTTTGCTTATAAGTCAAGATATAGATGTCCAAATGATATGAAATTAGTACCATTTGAAAGATAATTCATTTATCTAAATTGTCTCTAAATAACCGGAACCTAATTCTGGCCCTAAGGTCCTCGAAAATTGTAAAAACCGGGGTGTCTAGGCTTAGATGGGTTCACTGGAGCAGTGTAGGTTTCGTAGGCCATATCTGGCGTTTTCGATGTCCAATTAATTTGAAACTGGTGGCATTTAAAAGATAACATCCTAAATAACATAAGTTAAGAAGAATGTTTTGGCTAAAAATGAGTTTTAGTGGGTCGTTTAGGCGATACAAAGTTGGAGACGCAAAACTGTCTCATAGGTCAGATTCTGTTGAACAAGTGGGGAGAACCTCTGTCGCGAGTGCGACACATGTCGCGAGCGCGACAGAGACTGATTCTGGAGGATTTTTTTCTCTCCTTTTGAGCTCCATAGTTGGTGGGAACCCTTGGCCCTCTTCCCCCTTCTTTAGGATGTGTATTTTGTAATGTTTTCCCTTCCGAAATATGTTCAAACTCCCTTGGGACCTCTTGAAACATATTCATCATATGTTTAAGGTTTGGGAATGAGAAGATAAATGGTTATTACTTAGGAGTATAATTGCTTAAGGTTATAAATAAGAATATTGACTTTATTACTGCGAGGTTAGTGAATCGAACACATTCGAGTATGCTCTTTATAAACCTAATTCATATTACATTAGGCAAATTGAAGTGGAATTCCATATCTTACATTCTGAACTAATAGGGTTACCGGGTTTGGATTCTGAATTCTTCTGGATACATATGAAGTTTAAAACCTCCTTTTAAGTCCAAACCAAAGCATAGGAATTTAATCGAACATGGAGGGTAATGAATCAACTAAACTATATCGGTGCTTTGGTGATTGTTAAGAATAAATGTGGCATATAGGTGTAAGATTTTATAGAAGTTGGTTGCGCCATTAACGATTTTTATGTGACTGTATAGTTACGGAATGATTCTTAATCAATTGAATGGTTAAGATATCGTGTCAAAATTCTTGAGTTTTATTCATGAATTCAAGTGAAGATAATGTTTATGAAAATTAGTTATGGACATTATAAATGTAAGTATGTTTCTACGTAAAGTTATATGCAAGTGAAAAGGGACAGGGGTGTATTGCTTGGCTCTGTCGCGAGCGCGATAGAGGCCATCCAGTTTGGTTGTGATCGCGACTAAGGTCGCGAGCGTGATTCGAAGTGTGTTGTTTGGCGCTGTTGCGAGCGCGAATGGTGTCGCGAGTGCGACAGAGGCCATTTAGCTTTCTGACGCGATCACGACTCAGGTCGCGAGCGTGACTTTTGCCTATACTGAGAATGTATATTTATTGATATATATAACATGGGATTTAACTTGTAATTTATATATGACATGGTGTATAAATTAATATACAATATACTATGCCCATTATAAATGAAAATAAATTGTTGTGCATATATGAGAATTAATATGTGATCATGATTGAAGATTATGGGTTTTTATGTTCCAATTAAACCATCATTTTCAGTTATGAACAAACCATGCATAAAATTATTATGTGATTATATAAGAGCAGATATTCCTGAAAATGATAATAAATTACGGTATGAATCCTATTAAATAGAACCAGTATGCATTCGCCTGCCCTAGTCGAGTCGTGGATAGTTAGGCATGCCTAATAGAGTTATGTGTAGCTGCAGCCATGTGTACGATTCTGGACCCTGATCAGGTCCCCCGATTGGATCCTCGCGATCCTTCTGTTCGAATCTTGCCTAAGATTCCATGTGAAAAATGTTTTTGGAACAAAAATGAAAAGAATGTTTTGATGCCTTCGAGTATCTATGTGTTTTGTGATGATATCGATACCCTCGGGTATCTATGTGTACTCATTATCCACCCTTTTCGACTTAGCAGGCATTAAATGAATATAAGAATGTGCATTGAACAATAAGTGTGAATTGATAAAGATGTGTGAAGATTTGTATGAGATTATGCACTCAATGAGAATGTGATCACACTGTACGCTGTGACTTATATATATTTACGGCATGAATTTGTGCTCAGCGCACCTATGTGTTTTGGATCCTATGGGATCCTTATGCGAAAATGGGATAACGTCTTTAAAAGTTCATATGCTTCAGCTTTGATTATGCTCTTTTGTAATATTAGCATGTGTTAATTTCACGAAGGTGATGCAACAATTTAAAGGAAGTAATTAAACGAAAGTGATTACATACATTTGGAATACATTTATATGTTTTGAACATGAAGTAAAGTATTAATAGTTTACTCAAGACCCATTTGATGTGTGAGAGTTATCGTATTTAGAGAATTGTTTATAGGCTGAATAAACTGACATGTATGACAGGCGATATATGAATAATGAAACATGAAAAGCACGTATCAAGTAAAACTATCGCCCCTTTTTAAGTTTAAAAATGCTTATGATTAAAACATGCTATCTATGACCATCTGTGTATATATATGTTAAGTGATTTGATGTTGGTTAATTATTCGTGGTGTTTGACGGCAATTGTGAATGGTCGTCTATACTATGTGTTTTTCCCCACTAAGCTTTGTGCTTAGCATGGGTGTTTATCCATGCAGGTTTGGAGTTAGTCGTGTCGCCGAGGAAAATCCGCCGCAGTTTGGCCACCAAGTCTATAGTAGTAGTATTAGTGTTAGAAAGTATAGTTTATATTTTGTAATGTATTTTCTTAATTGTATTGTACCAGATGTTTGAGATGTAATAAGACTTCATGAAGAAGGTAATACACATTATATGAATGTCTTTTGTGTTATGCGTATGATTATGTGGCATGAAAAAAAAATAATTCTGCTTGTACTATGGTTTCCTGCATGTTATTTCGTGTAGCATTCCTTACTCATCATCGCGTATTGCCTGTGCTATTATACGGTATGCTATACGTGGGTAAGGGGTGTTACAATTTACATGTTCGGAATCAAAAGAAAACAATATTCACATGAATGAGTATAAAATCATATATAAACAAATTAAATAAAATCAATATAACAACAATATAATAAATAAATAAGTGAAACAATAAATAAATTACTGAAAACAATAAAATAAAATAGAAATTGAGTCTAAAATATTTACCCTCAGAGTCGAATTTGATGAAGGTAAAAGATGATTTGATTTCCTTTGTTTGTGACTTTAAAAATTTATAGTTGAATATGATAAATATTGGAATTTTATTCTAGTAAAAATAGGCTTAAAAAAACTAATAAAAAAACACTTTGAGAACAAAGAATTAATTTCTTTTCTCAAAGGAATTATTTTTATTGATTAAACCAAAAAAAAAACCTTGAAAAAGTTTAATGGAAAAAACAAATGAGAAATAAAAACTGAATTTTGAAAGTGATAATTAATTTCTTATGTTTATGGAGAAAACAAAGAAATTAATTTGGAATAATCAAGAATTGAAAATCAATTTTCAATCTCTATTAATCCTTGTTAATTGAAAGAAGAAATCTCTAATTTTTTTGGAAGAAAAATCAAAGAAGAAGAGAGGAAAAACCCTTGAAAAATCTGATGAAAAAAATAATTATGGAGGCTCCACATTGATTTTTCATCATAAAGTATTTATAAGATAAAAAAAGTTGCCCTAATTTAATTAAGGAAAAGAAATTTATTTTAACACAAATTCTTTTATTTTTAATGATAAAAATAAGTTTTATTAATTAATTATCTAAGAAAATATTTTAAAATTTAATTTGGATTCAAAAACCCTAAAATTATGGGATAAAAAACGGATTTTTGGGTAAAAAAATTGGAAAAGAGGATATCAGACCCTATAGCGACGGGCAGGAAAGGAGGGAAGCCCGTCGCTATAGAGCAACGGGCTTCACGCAGCGAGGCTGCGTGATTCCGCGCGCAGAGGTGCGGAAATCGCGCAGTGCGGCACGCAGTGAACGCAATGCTGCGCGCGCTTTTAGCGATGCGCAGCATTGGCGACGCTGAGCGTCGCCTCTTCGCGGCCAGCGTGCTGGGCGCCCGCGAGCTGGGCTTTAGCGCGCCGCCGCGCCCGACACTCGCGATCCGAAAATTTTTTTTTTAATTTTTAAATTGACTAAAAACACTATAATTTTAAGCCCCCATTTTTTAAAATTAATTTTTAAAATATTTTTTATTATTTTCCAATTTTTCACTCTAAAATGTAAATTTGACGAGGAAATCATCACTTTTAACATTTTTAGCCTGTGAAGGCAATTATCATTATTGGGTACCTTCGATTTAGGCTGATTCAGGACCTGGTGTCTACAATAGCTACACTTCATAAATTCCCGAAATACGTTTTAAGGATCGAAATATAAAGTTTAGGAAATCCCGTTATTACTAATATTTCAAAATCATACAAATTACACTATCAATACTTAAATCAAAACCTTTCATTTAATCAAACCGTTACTTGTTCAAAACTAAGCAAAACATTTCAGCACTTAAATTTGGTTCGGGCTTGAAACTATTATTCCAAGCTTCCTATGTATCCCTATAGTTGGGAATCAGAACCACATAGTTCTACAGAAAACCTTTATACTTAAATAATCCAAAATTAACTCTAAATCCTTTCTTAAATTCGGTTATCTATTTCATTCTTTCCACTTTATTTCCCATTAACTATAAATTAATATGTAATCATCTTGTCCATCGAAAACTAATAAACATTACACACAGATTCCTTATCGATATACTTACATTGGTCATCGAAGCTAAGGTTCAGAGGACAAGCAAATACATAACATACCTGTTCTCAATTCAAACATATAAATGAATATATACATATACATAGAATTCATTCATTGATTATTCAAATATAGAAAAACATGCATATCAATTATTTCAATTATTCTTTACAAAGACTTATACAGACAGCTATACTCTTAACTTTTAGACAGATTTATAACATCCACATACGAATTCTTGGACAGTCAATATTCATTTATACACATTCATTAGAGCAATGTTGATTACTTAATCATTCTCCATTTCACAGATATGTGTTGATTATACAAAACACATAGGTATCCATAAAGGATTTAGAAAACATTAGTGCGTGAGGCACGAGCTCAGAGCATATTAACAAACACTTTTAGTTGCTTAGTCACATACTTTTTGCACATCAATACAGAACATATTAATTCATTCACATAGCTTTATTCATTTAATTGCCTACTAAGTCAAAATGGGTGGATAAGCTAGTAAACACATGGCAGTACCCGTGGGTACGATTCGAAAAGTTACGTCATATTTTTCTCATTCAAAACATTTTTAGAGGGGATCTTAAACAAGATCCATACACATTTGGGATCGCAAGGATCCAAACGGGGACCTGATCAGGGTCCAAACTGAATAGAGGGCTGCAACTAACAGAACTCTATAGGCATGCCTGTCTATCCATGACTCAACTAATGCAGGCTAAATTTTAACTCCGTCATACAATATTTATAACATTTCTTTATTTCCACATAGATTCGTATATCCATAAACATGCATATCATTAACATAAATCACACTTATCATATTACAACTAACATGTATTCTTTCATAGGTTAAACAATTCATATGAATATATTTAACAAATTCATGTTATTGGGTATTGCACTTATTTATACTTAATAAATACATTTAGATATCTCTTGTAACATTCATTTATAATTTCATAGTCACGGGTATTCATATTTTTGCACATCACATGTACTAATTACATTGATCATGCTCAAAACTAATCATATATTATTTCATGGATAAAAATATTCATACGAACATACCGAACATAATTATATTAATGGCATCATGCACTCATTTAGACTTAACAAATAAATTGCATTACTCTGCCCACATATAATCATTAAATAATAATAGTAGGCAAAATCACATAATTCAATTATTATCACGTATAGAAGCATTTGAAGGACTCACTTTAATTTATAAAGGCATAACACAAGTGAGAACCCATGCAAAGAAGAAGATTTTTCCAAAAACATTTTGAAATAGAGAGGGGACTGTCACGATGGCGATGGGAGGTCGCGCTCGCGACAGTGGCCAAACTAGCGCTGCACACAAGAAATCCATCACAAGTTGTGCTCAAGAACACGACTCGTAAAGACGAATTATGGAGGAACAGTGCAGGCATGAGAGGGAGAGGAGACTACCATGAGTCGTGCACCAAGTGCACGTCTCGTGCACTCCTCCTCTGCAAGATACTCACCGGCCTTTGTCGCGATCGCGACCAATGTCGCTCTCACGACAGAGTCGTGATTTCCTGTCCCTTATCAAAAATCTGCAGAAATTCTCTCTCAAAATCATACCCAAAATTTCCAATTCAAAACGAACTTTAACACAATACAAATTTCTCATTCACAACCTCATATTTAACACAAAACCCAACTTTTAGAAACACAAACACAATTAAATCATGCTATTAACATCATCAAAATCCCCTATTAATAAAACCAAAAATTTTGCTGCCAAAACTCATTCAATCCCTCACTTGAGTTCAAAACTCACAATCAAATCATTTAAACTTAATTTATCCAAAACACACAACATTCAAACATACTTAAACAACTTCAAGTTCATAAATACCTAGAAAACCAACCAAAAATCACAACAACTTCAAAAATACACAAAAACCTAAATTTCCCATACCTCATCTCCTTAGCTCCTAATAGCTTTCTTGATTAATCATTCTTGTTCCCAAACCCATCCAAAGTCTTTCTCAACAAATGTCCTCATCAACACACACAAATATACAAATCACAAATCTAGGGTTTAATTTAAGCAAGAAGAAATTCAGGAAATCAAAACTTAGACTCACCTTTCCTCAACAAATTCCACACTTAATCCTCTTGAGTCAATCACCTTCATCATCAAAATCTTGTTCTTTGATCTTCAAAGGGAGTGAATGGCATGAAGCAAGAAGAAGAATAAGAAGAAGAAGAAGAAGAAGAAGAAGAAGAAGAGGAAGAGGAGGAGAGAACGTGAGAATGGGAAAGGGAAGGGCAGATTTTCTGCCCTCTCTCTCCTTCTCTCTCCTCTTTTACACTCCATCTTACCCCTTGCCACTTGTCACATTCCCATTTGTCCAATCTAGATATTTATGCCAAATCTCCTCTTTAGTCCTCCAACTCTCATACTCTAAAATATTGACACTCATAATTTACTAATCTTTCACATTGGCCCACCAAATAAATCTTTATTCCTTCAATTAAATCCCAAACTCATACTTCACAATTTTACCCTTAACTGTACTTGCCGAAACCTTTAATTAAATTCTTAAATGGTCCCTTTGACATACCTAACACTTCAATTTATATAACTTTGGTCACCGCTCACCTCAATATGCACGAATCCTTCTAGGGTACATTTCGGGGTATGACAACTCTTCCCTCTTAAAAGAATTTCGTCCTCGAAAATCACTTACGTCAGAAAAATGCAAACACTACACTCCAATTCCCTATCATTTACACTGATCATTTCCACATCATCATAAAACACTTACGTTCTACACTTATAATACATACATTTCACTTATTCCAATACACCTTACTTTTGATATACTTACTTGCTATCACTTATTGTCATCACTACACTCTCAAATCACTTTTTTTTTTAAATCCAAATAGCTATAGAAATCATAACTTTCTCTTGTCCATAACTAAACCCAAATTCATAAAATTGATTGAAAGAAAACCCATAATTCTCTTTTCATTATCTTATGCTCAAACCAATCACAGTCATCAGAATAATCATTACCTAACCGCCAATCGGAAAACCAAAGCACATACACTTGGCATATAAATCATTTAACTAACAATATCTTATTACACTATTCCTTAATACTTCCATATACATCTGGCACACATGCTACTTTCCTTACTAACGATACTTGTACCTTGTTCCAAAAATCCTTTCACATTCATTAGCACAAGATTCCATAATACTCTTTCAATTCCGATCTAACTATACACACAATACATTCTCCTTAACGAATGCTATGCTCTTAAATCACACAAAATCTTGATATCAAATACTCAACGTACACCCTGCCAGCTTTCTCTCCATCAAAACACATATGCTAATGCTTCTCTTGTGCGATCAAAAGATAATGATGCAATGAGAATGTGATGGTTCATGTATGCAAGATGATGTAGAAATGCAGTTGATGTTATAATGTTTACTTTTTTCCATCCCCATAGTTCAATATGCTTTTATTCAAACATTTTTTTGGAGATAGCTGACAGGCATACAGAGCATCACCACAACCTTACAAAATCCAGGTACTCCTCTATCTCAAAATACCAAAACATCCATTCTCATAAGGTAACCACTCACTAATACACTTCAAAAACTTCTACAGAACCTTCTCTTTAAACACCTAGTATCAAAACAAAATTCCTAACAGAATCTCTGATAACTTATCTAACAAAAACATTCCAAATACACACACACACACATAATAATGAAAGGCGGTAGATCGTGACCTACCTCGCCAACACTTAACTAAACACTTCATCTCATTGGAAAAATCTTATTCCCATCTCATATCTAAAAAATAAAATCACTCGCTTTGGCCAATGCTAAACTATACAGACAGACTTTGAAACACCTAGTCAACCACAACCGACTAAACCGGGTCTCTGATACCAAATTGCATCACCCCCAACTCCCACACGTAGCATTTCGAAGGATGAAGAGCTATGGTGAGCAGAAGGTGCCACCAGATAAGGAAACATATGGCAATGCAGAAATCAAAATAATGAAATTTCTAAAATCATAACCTCAAAACATGCACATCCTAAACCTATGTCTTCCACACACCATTATTCACACTATAAGATATTACAACTTATTACAAAGGCTAATAAATAAAACATAATTACATCCCAATCAATAACACTTCCTATAACTTTTACAGACTCGTTGGCCAAAGACTCGACGGATCACTGCGCTACTTTGATCTCCTAACCTGCATGAAAAAACAACCGTGCTAAGTGATAATGGTTAGTCGGGCTAAACAATAATGGGCAGCCACTCAGTGGTTGCTGAGGCAAACACATGCAAACCAATATATATATGTACATAAATGAAAAAGGAATGTCGGCTAAGTTATTACAACGAATATCATTATTTTGCTACTGAAACTTAAGTCATTTCACACATTTTAGCGTATTATAATCCATAACTAGAAATACTTATTTACTTTTTAGTCAAAACACATTATACATAAATTATCATATACTTTAAATCACTTAATGGTCCTATAGATAGTTACACTTCATAAATTCCTGAAATACGTTTTAAGGATCGAAATATAAAGTTTAGGAAATCCCGTTATTACTAATATTTCAAAATCATACAAATTACACTATTAATACTTAAATCGAAACCTTTCATTTAATCAAACCGTTACTTGTTCAAAACTAAGCAAAACATTTCAGTACCCAGATTTGGTTCGGGCTTGAAACTATTATTCCAAGCTTCCTACGTATCCCTATAGTTCGGAATCAGAACCACGTAGTTCTAAAGAAAACCTTTATACTTAAATAATACAAAATTAACTCTAAATCCTTTCTTAAATTCCTTTATCTATTTCATTCTTACCGCTTTATTTCCCTTTAACTATAAATCAATATGCAATCATCATGTCCATCGAAAACCAATAAACATTACACACAGATTCCTTACCGATATACTTACATTGGTCATCCAAGCTAAGGTTCAGAGGACAAGCAAATACATAACATACCAGTGTGCTCAATTCAAATATGTAAACTAATATATGCATATACATAGAATTCATTCATTGATTATTCAAATATAGAAAAACATGCATATCAATTATTTTAATTATTCTTTACAAAGACTTATACAGACAACCATACTCTTAACTTTTAAATAGATTTATACCATCCACATACGAATTCTTGGATAGTCAATATTAATTTATACACATTTATTAGAGCAACGTTGAATGCTTAATCATTCTCCATTTCACAGATATTGGTTGATTATACAAAACACATAGATATCCATAAAGGATCCAGAACACATTAGTGCGTGAGGTACGAGCTCAGAACATTTTAACAAACACTTTCAGTTGCTTAGTCACATACTTTTTGCACATCATTACAGAACATATTAATTTATTCACATAGCTTTATTCATTTAATTGCCTGCTAAGTCAAAAGGGGTGGATAAGTGAGTGAACACATGGCGGTACCCGTGCGTACGATTCGAAAAGCAACATCATATTTTTTTCATTCAAAACATTTTAAGAGGGGATCTTATACAAGATCCATACACATTGGGGATTGCGAGGATCCAAACGGGGACATGATCAGGGTCCAAACAGAACAGATGGCTGCAGCTAACGGAACTCTATAGGCATGCCTATCTATCCACGACTCGACTAACGCAGGCTAAATTTTAACTCTGTTATACAATATTTATAACATTTCTTTATTTCCACATAGATTCGTATATCCATAAACATGCATATCATTAACACATATCACACTTATCATATTACAACTAACATGTATTCTTTCATAGGTTAAACAATTCATATGAATATATTTAACAAGTTCATGTTATTGGGTATTGCACTTTTTTATACTTAACGAATATATTTACATTTCTCTTGTAACATTCATTTATAATTTCATAGTCACGGGCATTCATATTTTTGCCCATCACATGTACTAATTACATTGATCATGCTTAAAACTAATCATATATTATTTCGTGGATAAAAATATTCATACGAACATACCGAACATAACTATATTAATGGCATTATGCACTCATTTAGACTTAACAAATAAATTGCATTACTCTACCCACATATAATCATGAAATAATAACAGTAGGAAAAATCACATAGTTCAATTATTATCATGTATAGAAGCATTTGAATGACTCACTTTAATTTATAAAGGCATAACACAAGTGAGAACCCATGCAAACCAGAAGATTTTTCCAAAAATATTTTGAAACAGAGAGGGGACTGTCGCGATGGCGACCGGAGGTCGCGCTCATGACAGTGGCCAAACTAGCATTGCGCACAAGAAATCCATCACGAGACGTGCTCTGGAACACGAGTCGTGAAGATGAATTACGGAGGAACAGCGTAGGCATGAGAGGGAGATGAGACTGCCACGAGTCGTGCACCTTGCACCAAGTGCACGTCTCGTGCACTCCTCCTCTGCAGGATACTCATCGGCCTCTATCGTGATCGGGACCAATGTCGTGCTAGCGATAGAGTCGTGATTTCAAGCCCTCTTCAAAAATCTGCAAAAATTCTTTCTTAAAATCATACCCAAAATTTCCCATTCAAAACAAACTTCAACACAATACAAAGTGCTCATTCAAAACCTGATAATTAACACAAAACCCAACTTTTATAAACACAAGCACAATTAAATCATGCTATTAACATCATCAAAATACCCAATTAATAAAACCAGAAATTTTGCTGCAAAAACTCATTCAATCCCTCACTTGAGTTCAAAACTCACAATCAAAACATTTAAACTCAATTTATCCAAAACACACAACATTCAAACATACTTAAACAACTTCAAGTTCATAAATACCTAGAAAACCAACCAAAAATCACAACAACTTCAAATACACACAAAAACCTAAATTTCCCATACCTCATCTCCTTGGCTCCTAACAGCTTTCTTGATTAATCATTCTTGTTCCCAAACCCATTGAAAGTCTTTCTCAACATACATCCCCATCAACACACACAAATATACAAATCAAAAATCTAGGGTTTAAGTTAATCAAGAAGAAATTCAAGAAATAAAAAACTTAGACTCACCTTTTCTCAACAAATTCCACACTTAATCCTCTTGAGTCAATCACCTTCATCATCAAAATCATGGTCTTTGATCTTCAAAGGGAGTGAATGGCATGAAGCAAGAAGAAGAAGAAGAAGAAAAAGAGGAAGAAGGAGAGGGGGAGGAGGAGAGAACGTGAGAACGGGAAAGGGAAGGGCAGATTTTTTGCCCTCTCTCTCCTTCTCTCTCCTCTTTTATACTCCATCTTACCCTTTGCCACTTGTCACATTCCCATTTGTCCTGTAACACCCCTTACCTATATGTAGGGAAATTCACCCTATGAAGAGGATGAAGGTCCCCGAGAGATAAGGGTTGCCACCCACAGACGATTAAACAGAACCAATTGCACACCAATTACATATACAAATGAATAAATTAAAATTTCACAACTTATGAGAGAAAGAGTCATAGAGTAAAATATGGCTTTTCATTAATATAACAAAGGTGGTTTAACATATTCCAAAAAGGATACAAAATGTGCCTGAATAGTTACATATAATTAACATCAAAATGACTTACAAAAGATTCTTTACATAGTTTTAAAAGTACAAGACTTAAATACATACAAAAAGAATACAAGGCCTAAACTACAGAATCTTCTATCCATTAGTCGTATTAGCCCTGTTGATATGAAACCCGCTGATAAATCCTTCAAAATCTTCCACACCTGCACGGATAAAACACCCGTGTTAAGCGAAATCGCTTAGTGGGGAAACAAAAATGCACAACAACCACTCACAGTGGCGTCAACAAATAATCTCAAGCAAATGGCGCAGTTACATGTTAAAATTTCATAAGTTACTTAAAGCATAACTGTAACGACCGGTGGGTCCATCCCCAGAACATATCCCATCGGGAGTCGGTTCATCGCAGGAGTCGGTTCACCGCACCGTGCTCACGGTCTTTACACTGCCCCTTGTGCACATGTACCAAGCCGAAGCATACATTCATACATAAAAACATACGGAGATACAACGGAAATTAAAACTTCACAAAAACAATAGCTGAACATACATTAACTCACATATATACATATAATCATTCAGCGGAAGCAAAAGCACAAGCACACACACATAGACTCTTTAATCAGCGAAAGCATAAGGCGAATAAATAAACCGAGGAATAACTTAATACATAAGCATTTTAACATTACATTATCGGAAATATTACATATGCAAAAGACTACAGAATTACAAAAACCAAAATACAGAAGCTGAACCAAATAACAAAACACTTCAAACTCCTATGTGGCCGACCCTGCAGACGCGCGACTCGAACCGGACCAAACCTGTCACCTGCACTGGAAAAGAGCCCGTGCAAAGCGATAACGCATAGTTGGGAAAACACACAAGCAATATGGACAACCATTCACAATGGTCGTCAAGACATAACACATGCAAATGGCAAATGAGGATATTCATAACACATATATAGTCAGGCTTGCTTAGTAAAGGCATTCATTTGAAAACTCACATCCATATACTTACTGAGGTATCAAGTATCAGTACCTTACCTCGCACAGTCACAAGAGATATTACACATACAACTATCATGCCAAAGTACCCATACATTAACGAAAAACCCATTCACATGCAACACAATTTCCATATAATAACGTACCCAACTATCATGCTAAGAACACTAGCTATCTAAACATACATTTGTTATGCCATAACACACACCCTAGCCGATCCCAAGGGAAGACGTCAAACACCTCACTACCACTGAACAACTCTATAACATAAAATATCATGCCAGGAACGTAGACACATAACAACCTGCCGAAGATACTCCAACAATTGAGACCAAAGGAACATATAGCAAAATATTACATTCAAAGCATACACTAGTTCAAGATCAGATTCTTCTACACTTTAACTTGCCTCATCATCATCCATTACCGCACATACACTTACCGAGGCCGATACACATGCATTGTACCCCAAATAATACATATGTGATCATTCAATAGTCCAGATCGCCTTATTACGCATACTAATTCACATGCTACCATAATAGTTAACAGTACAGAATCTCATTCATATACACACTAATTAACCATATCGATTTGTAATTTAAGCTCACATTCATATACATATTAATTCATATGCTTATAACATAACGGGTTAGATTCACATTCTCATAAGCATAACATAATAAAATATGTTTATGGCATTGGAACGATTATGGTCACAGTCATACACGTCTTAATTTCAGTACTTATATCCACAATTGATGGCATACAAATACATTCACAATATGATATACATATATATATATATATATATATATATATATATATAGATAAATATGTCCAATTCACATGTTTAGGTCACACCCAACCCATTCTGAGATTCATAATCACATTCGGATACATAACCGATTTACATGTCCAAAAATCATGCTCATACGAATATCACATTCTCTTGTTCATATTAGACAAAACAGACAAAATACCTGCTGACTCAAAATAGTGGATAACGAGTGAACTGACAGTACCTTACGGGTACGAATCGAATACTGACATCACTATACGGGTGCGAATCGAATACTGACATCACCTTACGGGTGCGAATCGAATACTGACATCACCTTACGAGTGTGAATCGAATACATTAAAGGGTTCATGAGGAACCAAAGAGGGGACCTGATGAGGGTCCAAACGTAACTGAGGGCTGCAGCTAAGAGACTCTATTAGGCATGCCTAACTATCCACTAGACTGACTCTCCCAGATCATGCATAAACGAAAGCATGTTTCAAATCACATGACATAGTTCATCATGCACAATACTGAGTATAATAGACATATAATTAAGTTCACACTATCCACGTGCATCATCCAAATCATGTGTCGATTCACAATATACATATACATATACACATATAGGTCATCATGCATAATCCAGAGTCTAATAGATAAATACATATGTTCATAATATCGATCATACCTCATACAATTCATATTATGAAGCATGCAATGTAATCCAATCAACACACTTTAGCACTATCCAATATTCTAAAACATATCAGAATTAAATGTGGAACCATATTATGCCAATGATTAACGATGCATAATCTTAATCATGGAATGATACAATATCCACCTAAGCATAGCATGTTATTTTTAGAGAAAGATCAGATTAAAGATATGCATAACATATTTTACATTTAATATAACATGTTCGGGACTAAACCATCATGAACTTGGCATTCATAATTCCTTCGCATTCGAAATACGACATGCAATACAAATCACAACAATTAACATATCTAATCCAAACCATACAGTTTAAATCCAACAATCATTTAACAGGATCACTATAATTAAAAACTTATTAAAAAATACCACATATAACTTATCATGGATAACATATTATTAATCGCAAATAAATTAAGATAATCATTCATATAAGCAAGGTAATATAGCACACAGTAGAGGAAAAAGCCATAAAAAGCGTTTGAAAAACATTTTATAAGAAAACTGTTCACGTGGGGAAAAGGGCAAAATAGAAAAGCCGAAAAGTCTGAGCAAGACTCGTGAGCATTGCTCACGTGTCGTGAGCGTTGCTCATGACTCGTGAGCTTGGCTCACGTATCGTGAGCTCTGCTCACGTAATGTGAGCATTGCTCACGACTCGTGAGCTTTACTCACGACTCGTGAGCTTTGCTAACGTTACATGAGCATTGCTCACGTCTCGTGAGCTGCTCACTGCCCTCTTCCATCCCGATCGATTTTCGAAAACCCTAACAGAACCCAGAATTCCCAGAAAATCACCCCAACTTAAATCCAAATCATTCTTACCTGAAATTAGCTTCCTCAAGCATGCAAAAACCAACATAAATAATACAAAATCATTCCTTAATAATTGCCCATCCAAAACAAGGAATAACCAAATTAAAACTCAAAATATCAAAACCCAATAAATGCAAAATTCCCAAACCTGTAATCTTAGCTTCAAAACCACACTCTACAAGCTTCAATCTTCCATCCTTTCCTTGCCCTTAAGCTTCCTCTTGCAACCCAACGCTTGCACAAACCAATACCCACAAATTACTCTTCCAACAACCCTAACTCAAACAAAACTTAGAAGAGGAAGAAGAGGGAGAACTCAAAAACGCAGGAAACCCTAACCCAACACATACCTATTCAAAGAAGCTTCTAAGTCCTCCAATTCTACTTCAGCTCATACACAAAACTATGGGATGAAGAGCAAGAAGAGAGAAGAAAGAAGAAGGAGAACGGGAAGAGGGGGAGAAGAGGGCAAAACGTAATCTGCCTGCTTCTCTCATTCCTTTCCTTTTTCTTCTTTCCTCACTAATTGCACATATCCACAAGCCACATGGTAGCCTCCTGTTGGTCTAAATAAAATATCTTTGACTTCCATACACCAAGGCACCATACACATACATACACCACGTAATTGCCTTACTTCCATAATACCAAACAACACACACTAGATAACTCTTGCACTTAACATCTTTAATTAATTTTACAATTAAGTCCTTATCATCCAAATTCCTCATGCACAAATTACCGAAATATCCATCACTTATCTGACTTAGCTTGCTAAATCCGACTAGGCCCGATTTGGGGTGTGACAACTCTTCCCTCCTAACAGAATTTCGTCCTCGAAATTCGCTTACACCGGAAAGAATTCCCAACACTACACCCCAAGACTCCATCGAACTCATACACTTCACTTTCAAACTACTCACTTGCTTACACTTATCGCCATCGCTATACTCTTAAATCACTTTCTTATATTCGAATCAATCATATTCAGCAAAATAATCCTTACTCAACTGCACATCAGAAATCAAAGCACAGACACTTCACATATAAACCATTTAACTTTCACTGGTAGCTACACAAATCCTTTAATACTTCAAGGAGGTTCGTCATACATGCTGTTCCCTCTTACTAACGATACTTCTGCTAAACTCCAAAATCCTTTTTACATTCACTTGTACAAGATTCCAAAATACTCTTTCTGTTCAACTTTAACCAAACACAAAACACTTTCCTTAACAGTTGCTAAGCTCGTCATTCCTACCCTTAATCTTAATATGAAATACTCCACGTACACCCTGTCAGTTTTCTCTCAATCAAAATGCATATGCAAATACTTCTCATGTATGGTCAAAGGGATGATAATGCAATGAGATTGTGATGGCTCATGTATGTAGAGTGATGCAGAAGAAATGCAAACGATGCTATAATGATGCACTTGTCCCATCCCCATAATTCAATATGCTTTTATTAAAATACTTTTTCTCGAGATAGCTGACAGGCATACAGAGTATTACCAAAACCTTACAGAGTCCAAATATCCCTTCATCTCAAAATACCAAAACAAACTTTACTCGAACATACCAAAACAAACTTACCGGAAGGCTCTGCAGTCTCTATCACTTCACTGCGGCGTGCAACAATCCCGATGGCACATGGGTGGTTCTAAGCAGTTCCTCTACGTCCTTTCTAGCTTGTCGAGCTAGATTCTCACTTGTCTTTTTAGCACAAACGTCAATCTAGCATCCAATGCTACCACATCTGAAACAAAGCTCCAGTCATCAGCCGACACAAACCCCGATGTCGCTTCTGACAGTGCTGGCATATCGGTGGTATCCAATTCTTCTTACATTTTTTACACTTGTCCCAAGGTTGCTTCTGACATTGTTGACACATCGGATGTCCTCGAATTTTCTTTCCCACTGACACTTCTTTACCCGACACCTTTCTGTTTTGTGGTACCTTCTAAACAGGGCCTTCAGAAACCCGAGGAGCAGTTAGCCAATCCAAAATCTGAATCAATCCTTGCACTAATGTCCTATCATTAGAAACAGGACCGGAATCCCCAACCAAAGGATGCTCAGAAACGCTCTGATTAGCACAACTGGGTTCACACTTGTTGTTGTCTCGCCCACATTCTCACTAGAATCAGACTCCATCTAGACACAACACCAGATAAATCACATTTGCATTCGGCCACGACAAAAAACCAACTCACATGCAAAGACACGACACATAACCGTCTATCATGCAAAGACTTGACACTTAAACAAACAAAGGCAACCAGAATCGCCAAACCTGGGCTCTGATACCACTAAGTGTAACACCCCATGCGTCCCTATTAGAAGGATGCGGGTGCACTACCGACGCTCACTCACACACATGTCCAGATGCACCAAGCGGAAGCATACATTCATACATAAAAACATACGGAGATACAACAGAAATTAAAACTTCACAAAAACAATAGCTGAACATACATTAACTCACATACATACATATAATCATTCAGTGGAAGCATAAGCACAAGCACACACACATAGACTCTTTAATCAGCGAAAGCATAATGCGAAAAAATAAACCGAGGAATAACTTAATACATAAGCGTTTTAACATTACATTATCGGAAATATTACATATGCAAAAGACTACAGAATTACAAAATCCAAAATACAGAAACTGAACAAAATAATAAAACACTTCCAACTCCTATGTGGCCGACCCTGCAGACGCGCGACTCGAACCGGACCAAACCTGTCACCTGCACGGGAAAAGAGCCCGTGTTAAGCTATAATGCTTAGTGGGGAAAACACACAAGCAATATGGACAACCATTCACAATGGTCGTGAAGACATAACATATGCAAATGGCAAATGCGGATATTCATAACACATATATAGTCAGGCTTGCTTAGTAAAGGTATTCATTTGAAAACTCACATCCATATACTTATCGAGGTATCAAGTATCAGTACCTTACCACTCACAGTAACAAGAGATATTACACATGCAACTATCATGCCAAAGTACCCATACATTAACAAAAAACCCATTCACATGCAACACAATTTCCATATAATAACGTACCCAACTATCATGCTAAGAACACTAGCTATCTAAATATACATTTGTCATGCCATAACACACACCCTAGCCGATCCCAAGGGAAGACGTCAAACACCCCACTACCACTACACAACTCTATCACATAAAATATCATGCCAGGAACGTAGACACACAACAACCTGCCGAAGATACTCCAGTAGTTGAGACCAAAGGAACATATAGCAAAATATTACATTCAAAGCATACACTAGTTCAAGATTAGATTCTTATACACTTTAACTTGCCTCATCATCCATTACCGCACATACACTTACCGAGGCCGATACACATGCATTATACCCCAAATAATACATATGTGATCATTCAATAGTCTAGATCGCCTTATTACGCATACTAATTCACATGCTACCAAAATAGTTAACAGTATAGAATCTCATTCACATACACACTAATTAACCATATCGATTTGTAATTTAAGCTCACATTCATATACATATTAATTTATATATTTTATAACCTAACTGGTCAGATTCACATTCTCATAAGCATAACATAATAAAATATGTTTATGGCATTGGAACGATTATGGTGATAGTCAGACACGTCTTAATTCCAGTACTTATATCCACAACTGATGGCATACAAATACATTCACAGTATGATATACATATATATATATATATATATATACAGATAAATATGTCCAATTCACATGTTTAGGTCACACCCAACCCATTCTGAGATTCATAATCACAATCGGATAAATAGCCAATTCACATGTCCAAAAATCATGCTCATACGAATATCACATTCTCTTGTTCATATTAGACAAAACAGACAGAATACCTGCTGACTCAAAATAGTGGATAATGAGTGAACTTACAGTACCTTACGGGTACGAATCGACTACTGGCATCACCTTACGGGTGCGAATCGAATACTGACATCACCTTACGGGTGCGAATCGAATACATTAAAGGGTTCGCGAGGAACCAAACATGGGACCTGATCAGGGTCCAAATGTAATTGAGGGCTGCAGCTAAGAGACTCTATTAGGCATGCCTAACTATCCACTAGACTGACTCTCACAGCTCATGCATAAACGAAAGCATGTTTCAAATCACATGACATAGTTCATCATGCATAATACTGAGTATAATAGACATATAATTAAGTTCACACTATCCACGTGCATCATCCAAATCATGTGTCGATTCACAATATACATATATATATACACATATAGGTCATCATGCATAATCCAGAGTCTAATAGATAAATACATATGTTCATAATATCGATCATACCTCATACAATTCATATTATGAAGCATGCAATGTAATCCAATCAACACACTTTAGCACTATTCAATATTCTAAAACATATCAGAAATAAATATGGAACCATATTATGCCAATGATTAACTCTTAATCATGGAATGATACTGTCACACCCCAAAGTGGCCCTAGAAGAATTACAGAGTTTTGTTCGAAAAAGTAAGTGTTGTGTGCGAGAGTTCTGTCGCGAGCACGACGAGTGTCGCGGGCGCGACAGAACACTCAAGCGGTATCCCAACTGCAGCTGGTTAGAGTGGATGTGAGTGTTCTGTCACGAGCGCGACAGAACCCTCTCGTGAGATGCTTGCATAAGTGGGTTTTAAGAGACATTGAGATGTGTATTGGACACGTGGCACCGTAGGAGAGTGACATGTGGCGGCGTAGGAGCATGATAAGTGGTGTTGTAGGAGGATGACATGTGGCAAGAGGGATATTTATGTATTTATAAGAGAAATATATATATATGAATTAAAAAGGAAATAAGAAATTAAGGGAGATGTATATGTATTAATTATGGAAGGTGGGAATTTAATTTGTGGATTAACATTGACCAACTCCCATTCTTCTTTCACGTGGGTTTCTTACTTTGGCCATTAGTTCTTCTTCTTTCTTTTTCTTTGGTCAGCCGTTCTCCCTCCCTTGCTCTTCCCTTTGTTATTTTCTTCTTCATTTGCTTTGTTCTTGAGAGAGAGCCCCTTGGATTGGTTTGAAGAGTAAAAGAAGGTAAGTTTGATTAGTTTCCGATCTGACCTCCTTTTTCATTTTGTTTTAATTTAAAGTGAGAAAAATTCTAACTCAAAATATTTTCTATGTGATTTGTGGAAGCTATGAACAAGAAATGGGATAAAGTAAAGGAAAGGGTTGGAGCTGAATAAAGAGCTTAGTTCGAGCTTCCTAGAGGTAGGGATCGCGTGCGAATTTTTTTTTTTATTGCTTGTAGTGAGCTTATGATATATGTGTACATGTTTGTGATTATGTATTGAATCATGGTGTATGAGTTTTGGATGTGCTAAATGGTTTTCCTGTGATTTTGTGTGTAAAAAGTGATTTTAGAGAAATTCTGTTTGGGTTTCATTAGACCTTTGAATATGGTTTTTGTCATAAGTAGAGTTACATAGCTTCAATTGTGTTGAATCAAATTGCATCTGAAAGCTAAGATCCATAGATAAAAATTTCTAAGAGGGAGCTGGAGCTAATTCTTGCTCTATGATTCTCAAAACTGTTAAAGACCGTAGCATCCCTGTTTGGGTCGAGTTATTTGCATAGTATAGGTTGTTTAGATCATAACTCAAGTTTTGAATGTCCAAATGAACTCAAAATTGTACCATTTGAAAGATAACATCCTAAGAAACAATTGTTATGAAGATCATTTTGCCTAAAAATGTGGTCTAGATTGTGGTTTCTGCGATTAAAGTTTAGGGTAAAAAGTGGTGCCGTGAGGCACCAGAGGCGAGTCTCTGTCGTGAGCGCGACACATGTCGCGACCTCGCGATAGAACAACTAATTTTAAGCTTTTTTTCTTCATTTTGAGCTCATAGTTGGCATGGGTCAACCCCTCACCTTTCCCCTTAACTAAATTGTATATTTTCTTGATGTTTTACTCCCCGGAATGAACCCGTGTTACCCCGGAATGTTTCCGTGATTTATACCCTACATGTTTAGGGTTATCAAATGATTATAGGATTAGTTATCTATGTAACCAATGCTACGGCATAAGAGTTAGCATTGACCATGAGATGCCATGTGATATGAATAGTTATATAATGCATTTGGTATAGAGTATAGAACCCTTATGCAATCTGTCTTCTGTCGCGAGCGCGACCTCTTGTCGCGATCGCGACAGAGAACCCCTTTTTATCTTGTTCTACTTGTTTTGAAGAGTGTTTCCTTTTGTCTTGCTTTACACGATGTATATGTATATGTAATGAAATTTGAATGTTACATGCTTTTAATTGTTGAACATGATTAATAAAGACTGTATACGAATTACATGCCTCTGAATTTGATAAATGCACTTGAATTTTAGTTGATGAGTTGATGTCTGTGTATAGTGTGTGAGTTGGTATTGAGCCTGATTACCGTTATAGTGGATAGATAAGCATGCTTATAAAGGGATTACTGAGTGCAGCTGCCCATGTTCCGCCCCGTTTGGGCGAAGCGGGTCGACCTCTGAGAATGGTCATTAATAGAGATATATGAAAATGTTTTGTGACTTTGGTCTACCGAAAATGTTTTTTTTTATAGAGCGTCCCGTATCCACCATGAGAGGAACTCAGGCTTGTTTTGTTAAATGTTGTGCAGTGAACTTGAGATGATTATAGTGTTGCTTTGAATAAAGCTATAGTACATGAGAGTAATGTTTAAATACATGACATCTTTGTATACAAGTGTATAATTACATGAGCGTGTTTACACGTATATGGGCACATGATGGCGTACATTTGAATACATGATATGTACAAGTTGTAGTGTATATAAAAAGGGTAAATGAATACATGTTATATGCACGTGAGTCCATGGTACTTGATAATTGAGCATGCAACCTATACATGTATAAGAGCTATATGCATGTGATATTTAATTTTGTCATATGAAATGTGTGCTTTATGTGTGACTTCGGAAAGAAGTCCTTTGCATTATTTTCATCCCCACTAAGCGTTATCGCTTAGTACGGATGTTTATTTCTGTGTAGGTTACAGGTTCGGACCAGTGAGAGCATGCATCTGCAGGTCAAGGCCACTAGGAGCTTTTGTGACATCTTTTGTATAAGATAGTAATAGAGTTTCTTACATTTTGAGTAACATCATTATGTACATAGGAAGTATAGTATAGTTGACATGTAAAAGTTAACTGTTATACATATGTATACCGAAAATGAATATGTAACAAGTATAAAGCTTTTGTATTATGGACAGTTTATATATATGTTATAAGAGCTCTTTTTGTTTGGCCCATTTTATTCTTATCTTTCAATATTAATGTTTCCGCTACGGTATATGTATATGTGTATATGTAAGTGTCCGCGTGACGCCCCGATATCCCTTCCCGGGGGTATGGGGGTGTTACAGATACAATATCCACCTAAGCATAGCATTTTATTCTTAGAGAAAGATCTGATTAAAGATATGCATAACATATTTTACATTTTAATATAACATGTTCGGGACTAAACCATCCTGAACTTGGCATTCATAATTCCTTCGCATTTGAAATGCGACATGCAATATAAATCACAACAATTAACATATCTAAATCCAAACCATACAGTTTAAATCCAACAATCATTTAATAGGATCACTATAATTCAAATCTTATTAAAAAATACCACATATAACTTATCATGGATAACATATTATTAATCGCAAATAAATTAAGATAATCATTCATATAAGCAAGGTAATATAGCACACAGTAGAGGAAAAAGCCATAAAAAGCGTTTGAAAAACATTTTATAAGAAAACTGTTCATGTGGGAAAAAGGGCAAAACAGAAAAGCCGAAAAGTCTGAGCAACCTTCACGAGTCTTGAAGGTCGCTCACGACTAGTGAGCTTGGCTCACGTGTCGTGAGCTTTGCTCATGCAATGTGAGCGTTGCTCACGTCTCGTGAGCTTTGCTCACGTCTCGTGAGCTGCTCACTGCCCTCTTCCACCCCGATCGATTTTCGAAAACCCTAACAGAACCCAGAATTCCCAGAAAATCACTCCAACTCAAATCCAAATCATTCATACATGAAATTAGCTTCCTCAAGCACGCAAAAACCAACATAAAAAATACAAAATCATTCCTTAATAATTACCCATCCAAAATAAGGAATAACCAAATTAAAACTCAAAATATGAAAACCCAGTAAATGCAAAATTCGCAAACCTATAATCTTAGCTTCAACACCACACTCTCCAAGCTTCAATCTTCCATCCTTTCCTTGCCCTTAAGCTTCCTCTTGTAACCCAACGCTTGCACAAACCAAAACCCATAAATTACTCTTCCAACAACCCTAACTCAAACAAAACATAGAAGAGGGAGAACTCAAAAATGCAGGAAACCCTAACCCAACACATACCTCTTCAAAGCAGCTTCTAAGTCCTCCAATTCTACTTCAGCTCATACACAAAACTATGGGATGAAGAGCAAGAAGAGAGAAGAAAGAAGAAGGAGAACGGGAAGAGGGGGAGAAGAGGGCAAAACGTAATCTGCCTGCTTCTCTCATTCCTTTCCTTTTTCTTCTTTCCTCACTAATTGCACATATCCACAAGCCACATGGTAGCCTCCTGTTTGTCCAAATAAAATATCTTTGACTTCAATACACCAAGGCATCATACACATACATACACCATATAATTGCCTTACTTCCATGATACCAAACAACACACACTAGATAACCCCTGCACTTAACTTCTTTAATTAATTTTACTATTAAGTCCTTATCATCCAAATTCCTCATGCACAAATTACCGAAATATCCATCACTTATCCGACTTAGCTTGCTAAATCCGACTAGGCCCGATTTGGGGTGTGACAATAACAACATCATAATCATATTATTCCCAACACGCAATATTTCAAAGTTCACATATAATAACAAATAACATCCTTGCACCTGGTTTATCAAAACAGTGGATAACGAGTGCACGTAGATACCCGAAGGTATTAACATTATTCTCATAACACATAGATACCCGAGGGTATCAAAACATTCTTTTTGATTTTATTCCAAAACATTTTCGCGTAGATTCGGTACATAGGGATCACGAAGATCAAGTCGGGGGACCTGATCAGGGTCCAAATTATTCGGTAGCTGCAACAACAGTAACTCTATTAGGCATGCCTAACTATCCGCTTATTCGACTCTAGCAGGTTATGTATAAACCAAATCTTACTTCAACTAGCAACATATATATATAATTTGTCATGTATAGTTCTCATGAATATAGTTATAGAACAATTCATACATCCATTGTAGGAAAAAGACAAGAAAAAGACATTCAGAATTCATTTTGGGGAAACTGAGTACAAAAGAAAACAAGGCAGAATGGGGGGTCTCTGTCGCGCTCGTGATAGAAGGGCATCGGACACGAGTCGTGCTGAGGGAGACGACTCATGTCAGATGATGTCTCCACCCCAGTCGTGCTTCAAAGCATGACAAGTTGACGAAACACAAAGGCACGAGTCGTGCTGAAGGGGCACGAGTCGTGCTGAAGGAGCACGAGTCGTGCTTCATCAGCACGTGTCGTGCTAAACCTCACCTACTGCCCCCGCCCTGCCGAAATGCACAACTCGCATGCACAGAAGGGAGCACGAGTCGTGTTTCTCAACACGAGTTGGACGGCATGCATGCTACAGTGCCAAACACTTCCTCCGTCTCGTGCTCCACAGCAAGACTCGCACACTGAAGGAGCACGAGTCGGACGCAGTGCATGCTACAGTACCAAAAACACGAGATCTGGGCATTCCTCTCTGTCGCAATTGCGAGAACGTCGCGCTCATGACAGAGATGAGATTTCTAGTCCCATCGAAGTTGAAACCCAGAATTTTCCCTCAAGCAAAACTATTTTGACTCGAAAACTTTTAATCAAATCTTACCTCAAATATGGCCCCCAAAACATCCCAACAAACATAAATTAACATATTCCAACAATCAATTCTCATCAATTAATCACTTTACATGTTAACATTCCATGAATCAAAAAATCTAGGAAATTGCAGCAAACCCAATCAATCCACATAATCACTTCAATAACCCACACATATGTATAATCATTTTTCACAACTAAAAACCCAAAATATACATATCAAAATAAGAGCACTTACACATCCAAAATTTCACACACAAGAGCACATGAACATTCAAAGATCAGAAGTTTCCCAAACCTGAAATCAATGAACCTCCAATCAAGGGACTCCACTCCCGCTCGCTATTTCCTTGCCCTTGGATTCTTTAGGAGGATTCTCTGAACCACAAAACCCACAACACTAAACAAATTAAAAACCCTAACTCACAATTACAAAACTCATCTAAAGAAGGAGAAGAAGAATAAGAAAACTAACACCCATCACTTAACACACCAGCTTAGGCCACCCCAAACTCACTTGAACTCACAACTAAGGAGATGGATTCAAGAAGGAGCAAAGAAGAGATGAAGAGAGGAAGCTTAGCAACGAGAGAGGGGAAAAAGAAAAAGAAACATGAGGAAGAAAAGGAGAACAACTAACTTCATTCTCTCACTCTCCCCATACTTACCCCATCTTTTCCTTTATCTTGCCATATGTCAAACTCTTAAAGAATAAACACACCCAACTCTCCTCCTCTATCCCTTACCCAATTCTAATCTCCTAACACACACACTACTCTCATGCACACAATCACACTAGAACATAACCCAATTAAAGCATAATAATAAATGAATTTAACAAAAATAACCGCATGCTCAAAATAAACCACACATATTTACACACACACAAGGCTCACTCTACTAGGGTGGTTTCGAGGTGTTACAATACTCCCCTCCTTAACAGAATTTCGCCCTCGAAATTCTCACCTGATCCAAAAAGTTTAGGATACTGAGTTTTCATTACCTCTTCCGGTTCCCAGGTCGCTTCCTCAACACCGTGATGTTGCCAAAGCACTTTAACCAATGGTATCTGCTTGTTCCGAAGCTGCCTGACCTCTATAGCCAAAATCTCTTTAGGTTCCTCATCAAAAGAAAAGTCTGACTGAACCCGACTATCTTGCACTTTGAGCATATGTGATGGATCTGATCGGTAGCGACGGAGCATAGATACATGAAAGACATCATCTAACTTGGCTAACTCTGTCGGCAATGCTAACCGATAAGCCACCGGACCAATCTTTTCTAAGTTCTCAACGGGTCCAATAAACTGGGGACTCAACTTTCCCTTCTTACATAAACGAAGAACTTTTCGCCACGGAGAAACTTTTAAAAAGACCTTGTCTCCATTTTCATACTGGATATCTCTACGCTTCAAATTAGCATACGATCACTGTCTGTCTTTGGCTACTTTAAGATTCTATTGTACAATTCTAACTTTCTCTTCAGTGTCTCTCACTATCTCTGGACCTATCATAGCTCTTTCTGACAATTCAGTCCAACATACCAGTGTTTTACATCTCCTTCCATAAAATACTTCATAAGGTGCCATTCCGATGCTTGCCTGGTGACTATTATTATACGCGAATTCCATCAGAGGCACATATCGATCCCAATTTCCTGAAAATTCCAATGCACAACCCTGAAGCATGTCCTCAAGAATCTGAATAACTCTCTCAGACTGACCATCGGTCTGGGGATGAAATGTTGTACTGAAGTTTAGCCGAGTACCCAAAGCTGACTTGAGTTCTTTCCAAAACTTGGACGTGAACCGAGGCTCTCGATCTGACACAATGGATAACGGAACCCCATGAAGCCTGACTATGTCTCTCACATATATCTCTGCTAACTTCTCCATAGAATAATCCAATAGAACAGGAAAGAAGTGCGTTGACTTTGACAATCTATCAACTATGATCCATATTAAATCAAGCTTAGGCTGTGTCAAAGGCAAGCCAGTCACAAAATCCATTATAACATCATCCCATTTCCATTGAGGAATGGGTAAGGGGTTAAGCAAACTCGATGGAACTTGGAGTTCGGCTTTCACTTGCTGACACACTAAACACTTCGAAACGAAGTCCACTATGTCCTTTTTCATACCCGGCCACCAATAATGCTGCTTGAGATATTGATACATCTTATCTCTGCCTGGATGCATAGTGAAAACCGATGAATGGGCCTCTTGCAAAAGTTTCTTCTTCACGTCACTCACATCCGGTACACATAACCGATTCCCATGCATAAGCACTCCTTCACTATCTACTAAGAATTTCGTTTGCTTACCATCTTTCACTGCTTGATAAACACGCTGCAAAATAGGGTCACTCAATTGTGCATTCGCAATCACCTGCCTCAAACTCAATCTGGCTTTTAACTGGGCAATCAATGCGCCTTCTGAATCAAATCTCCACTTCCCTCTGCTAATAGACAAAGCCGACATTGATTTCCTACTACGGGCATCCGCTACGACATTCGTTTTACCCGGATGATAGTCAATAATACAGTCATAGTCCTTGAACAGTTCTAACCATCTTCGTTGTCTCAAATTCAACTCTTTCTGAGTCAACAGATATTTCAAACTCTTGTGGTCGGTGAAAATTCTACACTTTTCTCCATACAAATAGTGCCACCACACCTTAAGTGCAAACACTACTGCCGCTAATTCTAAGTCATGTATCGGGTAGTGTTGCTCATGAGGTTTCAATTGCCTGGAAGCATAGGCAATTACCTTATCGTCTTGCATCAAAACACATCCTAAGCCCACTCCTGAAGCATCACTATACATGGTGAATTCTTTACCTGATACAGGCTGCGTAAGCACAGGAGCCTTAATCAACATCTCTTTCAGTTCTTCAAAAATGGTTTAACACTTATCAGACCAAACAAACCTCACCTCCTTCCGGAGAAGTCTAGTCAAAGGTGAAACCACATGTCTAAGAAAAGTTACTTCTTTTAGCCAAAATTCACACTTACTGAGTTTAGCATAAAGCTGGTGATCTCTCAATACTTATAATACCAAAGGGAGATGTTCTTCATGTTCCTTCTCATTCCTTGAATAAATAAGGATATCGTCAATGAACACTACCACAAACCGATCCAGATACTGTCTGAAGACCCTGTTCATTAGATCCATAAAGGCTGCGGGCGTGTTGGTCAAACCAAAAGGCATCACTAAGAATTCATAGTGACCATAGCGAGTCCGAAAAGCCATCTTTGCCACATCCGTATCCTTTACCCTTAACTGGTAGTAACCCGATCTCAAGTCTATCTTGGAGAACACTCTTGCCCCTCTTAACTGATCAAAAAGATCTTCAATCTGAGGTAAAGGATACTTATTCTTTACCTTAACCTTGTTGAGCTGCCGGTAATCTATACACATCCGTAATGTCCCGTCTTTCTTCTTAACAAATAAGACAGGAGCACCCCATGGAGACACACAGGGCCGAATGAATCCTCTATCCAGAAGTTCTTGCAATTGACTCTTCAGTTCTTTCAATTCCACCGGAGCCATCCAATATGGAGCCTTAGAAATCGGAGATGCTCTCGGTACAATCTCCACTGACAACTCTACTTCCCTCTCTGGAGGTAACCCCTATAACTCTTCCGGAAAAACATCCTCAAATTCTCTCACAATCGGAATATCTTGCACTCTGACTTGCCCTCTCCGTGAGTCCAGAACTAGTGCCAAGTAAGCTTCACATCCCTTCCTTATAAACCTCTTAGCCTTCATTGTTGAAATGACATTATGTAACGAACTACTTCCCTCATCTTTCACAATCATGGGTAACTGATATTTATCTTTGAGAACTAAAACTTTCCTGTGACAATCCACTATGGCTCGATGCTTGGCTAACCAATCCATTCCCAAAATGACATCAAACTCGTGAAAATGCAACCAAATCAAATCAACCGCAAACTCCATGCCTTGAATTCTTAGAGGACAATTCCTACAAACCCGATTGACAATAACACTCTAACCCAACGGGCTAGACACACAAATCTCATAACCCAATCTTTCCTCACTCCCCAAATCATCACACAATCTACTAGAACACAGGTACGAATGAGTAGAACCCGAATCTATCAAAACACACACTTCAGGATCAAACAATAAAATCTTACCAACAATTACGTCCGATGCATTCTGCTCATCCCTAGCTTTCATGGCATATGCTCTACCAGCTATCAGAACGGGACGGTCCACAGACTCAGATAGCTCTCTCTCTCGAGGTCGTCCACCACGACCCCGTCCACTACTTCTACCACGGCTTCCTTGGGGAGCATTGGATCCCGCTCGACTACCCTCTTGTTGACCTGGAGCATTCTCACGCATATTTGGACAATTAGCAAGGAAGTGGTCTGTACTACCACACCTAAAACACCCTCCTGTCAGCCATCGATATTCGCTCTAGTGGCGCTTACTACAATGGGAGCCTTGAGGCATAATATCGCCTCTACCCCTAGAACCTCATTCACCCGTGCCTGAACCTCTAAAAGAATCCTGTCTCCTCCCTGTAGTAGTCGGACTAACAGGAGGCTCACCTGCAGGATCCCCTTGAGATTCTCTTGATCTTTTTCCTGAAGAAGAACTGCCTCTAGAGGTCTTTCTCCTCAAAGCTTTCTCTCTCAAAACATGCTCTGATCGCTCCGCTCTTCAGGCTGCCTGAACCAGCTGATAATAGCTAACATTCGGGGCAGACATCAAAGAAACTAACACTGCCTTCAAAGATTCATTCAAACCCGCCTCAAAATGTTGACACCGAAACTCATCAGTAAGAATTCCTGGCGGTGCATACTTACTAAGCCTGTTGAACTCATTCTCATAGTCTGCCACAGACATCACCCTCTGCCTAAGACTCAAGAACTGCGCCCATCTGGTGTCTTTGAATGCCTTAGTTACATACTTATTTTGGAACTCCTTCTCAAAGAACCCCCATGACAAAGGCTCAAGAAGCTGGGGCTGACTGAGCACTAAGCTCCACCAGTCATAAGCAGAGCCTTGCAACAGAGACACTACACATTCTACTTCTCTATCTGGCGGACATCTGACTTCCCTTAGTACCCGCTTCACTTTATCAATCCACATCTCAGCTTTGTCTGATTCATCTAAGCTGGTGCAAAAGAAATCCTCAGCTCCATACTTTCTCAAATTCTCCATACGTGCCCTAGGTGCAGTTACTCTCTCCAGCACCCTAGCCATATCCTGGGATATCTTCAGCATCGCTTCTTAGGGAGTCGCAGGGGCCTCAGGTTGTACCCTAGGAGGTTGAGCCGGACCCGCAACTGATGGATCTTGCTCTTGGGGATTCGCACTCTCGGCTGACCTCAAGCGATCCGCGAGCAGACTCCATAGCTACAAAACATAAACCACAATTCGCATCAGGCCAACACAACTCTAACAGACTTTCTATGATACTCTAGCCCAGAAACGTCTAAACCTACAGCTCTGATACCACAAAATGTAACACCCCTTACCTATACGTAGGGAACTTCACCCTATGAAGAGGATAAAGGTCCCCGATAGATAAGGGTTGCCACCCACAGATGCTCAAACAGAACCAATTGCACACCAATCACATATACAAATGAATAAATTAAAATTTCACAACTCATGAGAGAAAGAGTCATAGAGCAAAATATGGTATTTCATTAATTTAACAAAGGTGGTTTAACATATTCCAAAAAGGATACAAAATGTGCCTGAATAGTTACGTATAATTAACATCAAAACAATTACAATAGATTCTTTACATAGTTTTAAAAGTACAAGACTTAAATACATACAAAAAGAATACAAGGCCTAAACTACATAATCTTCTATCCTCTTGTCGTATTGGCCCTGTTGATGCGAAACCCGCTGATAAACCCTTCAAAATCTTCCATACCTGCACGGATAAAACACCCGTGCTAAGCGAAATCACTTAGTGGGGAAACAAAAATGCACAACGACCACTCATAGTGGCATCAACAAATAATCACAAGCAAATGGCACAGTTACTTGTTAAAATTTCATAAGTTACTTAAAGCATAACAGCATCATAATCATATTATTCCCAACACGCAATATTTCAAAGTTCACATATAATAACAAATAACATTCTTGCACCTGCTTTATCAAAACAGTGGATAACGAGTGCGCGTAGATACCCGAAGGTATTAACATTATTCTCATAACACATAGATACCCGAGGGTATCAAAATAATCTTTTTGATTTTATTCCAAAACATTTTCGCATAGATTCGATACATAGGGATCACGAAGATCAAGACGGGGGACCAGATCAGGGTCCAAATCTTTCGGTAGCTGCAGCAACAGTAACTCTATTAGGCATCCCTAACTATCCACTTATTCGACTCTAGCAGGTTATGCATAAACCAAATCGTACTTCAACTAGCAATATATATATGTATTTTGTCATGTATAGTTCTCATGGATATAGTTATAGAACAATTCATACATCCACAGTACGAAAAAGACAAGAAAAAGACATTTAGAATTCATTTTGGGGAAACTGAGCATAAAAGAAAACAAGGCAGAATGGGGGGTGTCTGTCGCGCTCGTGACAGAAAGGCATTAGACACAAGTCATGCTGAGGGACACGACTCGTGTCGGATGACGTCTCCACCCCAGTCGTGCTTCGAAGCACGACAAGCTGAGGAAACACAAGAGCATGAGTCGTACTGAACCTCACCTACTGCCCCCGCCCTGCCGAAATGCACAACTCGCACGCACAGAAGGGAGCACGAGTCGTGCTTCTCAACACGAGTTGAACGGCGTGCATGCTACACTGCCAAACACTTCCTCCGTCTCTTGTTCCACAGTAAGACTCTCACACTGAAGGAGCACGAGTCGGAGGATGCAGCACTATTTGGACGCAGTGCATGCTATAGTGCCAAAAACACGAGATCTGGGCATTCCTCTCTGTCGCGATCGCGAGAACGTCGCGCTCGCAGCAGAGACGAGATTTCTAGTCCCAACGAAGCTGAAACCAAGAATTTTCCCTCAAGCAAAACTATTTTTACCCGAAAACTTTTAATCAAATCTTACCTCAAATATGGCCCCAAAAACATCCCAACAAACATAAATTAACATATTCCAACAATCAATTCTCATCAATTAATCACTTTACATGTTAATATTCCATGAATCACAAAATCTAGAAAATTGCAGCAAACTCAATCAATCCTCATAATCACTTCAATAACCCACACATATGTATAATCATTTTTCACAACTAAAAATCCATAATATACATGTCAAAATAAGACCACTTACACATCCAAAATTTCACACACAAGAGCACATGAACATTCAAAGAGAAGAAATTTCCCAAACCTGAAATCAATGAACCTCCAATCAAGGGCCTCCACTCTCGCTCGCTATTTCCTTGCCCTTGGATGCTTTAGGAGGATTCTCTGAACCACAAAACCCACAACACTAAACAAATTCAAAACCCTAACTCACAATTACAAAACTCATCTAAAGAAGGAGAAGAAGAATAAGAAAACTAATACCCATCACTTACCACACCAGCTTAGGCCACCCCAAACTCACTTGAACTCACAACTAAGGAGATGGATTCAAGAAGGAGCAAAGAAGAGATGAAGAGAGGAAGCTTAGCAATGAGAGAGGGGAAGAAGAAAAAGAAACGTGAGGAAGAAAAGGAGAATAGCTAAATTCATTCTCTCACTCTCCCCATACTTATCCCATCTTTTCCTTTATCTTGCCACATGTCACACTCTTAAAGAATAAACACACCCAACTCTCCTCCTCTATCCCTTACCCAATTCTAATCTCCTAACACACACAATACTCTCATGCACACACTCACACTAGAACATAATCCAATTAAAGCATAATAATAAATTAATCTAACAAAAATAACCGCATTCCCAAAATAAACCACACTTATTTACACACACATAAGGCTCACTCTACTAGGGTGGTTTCAGGGTGTTACAATACTCCCCTCCTTAACAGAATTTCTCCCTCGAAATTCTCACCTGATCCAAATATTTGAGGATACTGAGTTCTCATTGCCTCTTCCGGTTCCCAGGTTGCTTCCTCAATACCGTGATGTTGCCAAAGCACTTTAACCAATGGTATCTGCTTGTTCCGAAGCTACCTGACCTCTCTAGCCAAAATCTCTTTAGGCTCCTCATCAAAAGAAAAGTCTGACTGAACCCGAATATCTTGCACTTTGAGCACATGTGATGGATCTGATCGGTAGCGACGGAGCATAGATACATGAAAGACATCATGTAACTTGGCTAACTCTGTCGGCAATGATAACCGATAAGCCACCGGACCAATCTTTTCTAAGATCTCATAGGGTCCAATAAAACGGGGACTCAACTTTCCCTTCTTACCAAAACGAAGAACTTTTCGCCACGGAGATGTTGGGTTTCATCGGATTAATTCAACATTAACGCAGCGGAATAAAATTGAAACCAAAAATAGGATCCATGTATATTCAATTGATTCAAAAGGAAGAGATAAAGAATTACTAACCTTTAGAATGAAATAACGCCTTATCTCGGACTATAGGTGCTGCTTTGATCACGAACACCCTCTACTGGTATCCACACGCACGAACAAAATGAACAGAACTTTGCAGGGGTGCTAGCTCCCTTATTATGCGAATGGATTTTAAGATTCTTTCTCAAAGAAAAGGTGGCTGGGTTAGCTTTTCTCTCTTCTTTTCTGTTCAAAGAAAAATCGTAGTTTTTTTTCCAACTTCTTATTCTCTCATATGAAGTTATACAGCCACTCTAATCCTTATTCCTATTTGAATAACGTGATTAGAGTTTTATTAGGGTTTAACTTATTTTCCTAACACATATCTATATACATGTAAATAAGTTTTAAACCCCTAATAATGATATTATCTCTAATTCAAAATTAAGAGATATTTTCATTATATATATATATATATATATATATATATATATATATATATATATATTTATGCATTTATTTCTTATTCAAAATAATAAGAAATATTATATTAACATATACTATTATCTCATATTCAAAATAAGAGATATATGCATATGTACATATATAAATATGTAATTTCGAAATTAAATATAAATACCTATATTTACATTTTATTTTGAAATAACCTAATAAAATCCATTTTGTTCATTTTGGTCTTGGTGTGTGACCCAATAGGTTTATATTATATTGGCAGTGGGCCTAATCTCATGATAAGCCCACAAGTCATAATTGGTCTCTAGCAAGACATTGTGACTACCAAAATAATATAAATATCGTTAGTCCGATTTCAACCTGACAATAGAACATATTATTATCCTTTTATCACATGATATCTTGTTTGAACATAAGTCATGGTTTATGTCAAATTTAAATTATTCAAACATATAATTTCTCGATCATTAAGCAGACTGATAAATTCAAATGACATTGATGAGACTATCAATTCATTCGAGCATGGCCATGCATTTTACAGTCCTACTTATCGAGGGGCCCAATAGATATCTCTCTCATTAGAGAGGGACAAATTCCATCTTGATTATTCACTTTCCTCCGCATAATTCTCATTATGTCCGATCATAAACTTTATAATTATCCGATTAAAGATAACATTTGATTATGTCAAAACATAATGATCCTTATGTAGGAAACTATGATAACCTCAGGTCAAAGGATTCAATAACATATCTATTATAAGATCACTTATGACACTATCCCATGAAGTGATCTTACAGTGGGTCTATCCAGTACTTTGTTCTCTAGTAAGTACCTATGGATTTGATTTATATCATCATATATAATCATCCCATGATTATCAATTCAAATCTATACTAGTCTTAATTTATCTTTATGCCCTTTATTGATAAATGACTAGGGACAACATGAATAATATTGTTATTCATAAACATTACAATAATGTAACATGCCAATAATATCAATGCGAAGAAAACCATTATATAAATGAAAATTTAATGATTACATCAAGGTCCAAATGTTTGGCCTAGGGCATAACCACTAACAGGAGAAACTTTCAAAAAGACCTTGTCTCCAATTTCATACTGGATATCTCTACGCTTCAAATTAGCATAAGATCGCTGTCTGTCTTTGGCTGCTTTCAGATTCTGTTGTACAATTCTAACTTTCTCTTCAGTGTCTCTCACTATCTCCGGACCTATCATAGCTCTTTCTGACAACTCAGTCCAACATACTGGTGTTTTACATCTCCTTCCATATAATACTTTATAAGGTGCCATTCCGATGCTTGCCTAGTGACTATTATTATACGCGAATTCCATCAGAGGCACATATCGATCCCAATTTCCTGAAAATTCCAATGCACAAGCCCGAAGCATGTCCTCAAGAATCTGAATAACTCTCTCAGACTGACCATCGGTCTGGGGATGAAACGCTATACTGAAGTTTAGCCGAATACCCAAAGCTGACTGGAGTTCTTTCTAAAACTTGGACATGAACCGAGGGTCTCGATCCGACACAATGGATAATGAAACCCCATGAAGCCTGACTATCTCTCTCACATATATCTCTGCTAACTTATCCATAGAATAATCCAACCGAACAGGCAAGAAGTGCGCTGACTTTGACAATCTATCAACTATGACCCATACTGAATCATGCTTAGGCTATGTCAAAGGCAAGCCAGTCACAAAATCCATTGTAACATCATCCCATTTCCATTGAGGAATGGGTAAGGGGTTAAGCAAACCCGAAGGAACTTGGTGTTCGGCTTTCACTTGCTGACACACTAAACACTTCAAAACGAAGTCCACTATGTCCTTTTTCACACCCGGCCACCAATAATGCTGCTTGAGATATCGATACATCTTATCTCCGCTCGGGTGCATAGTGAAAACCGATGAATGGGCCTCTTGTAAAAGTTTCTTCTTCACATCCGGTACACATAACTGACTCCCATGCATAAGCACTCCTTCACTATCTACTGAGAATTATGTTTGCTTACCATCTTTCACTGCTTGATAAACACGCTGCAAAATAAGGTCACTCAACTGTGCATTCACAATTACCTGCCTCAAACTCGATCTAGCTTTTAACTGAGCAATTAATGCGCCTTATGAATCAAATCTCCACTTCCCTCTGCTAATAGACAAAGCCGACATTGATTTCCTACTAAGGCCATCCGCTACGAAATTCGCTTTATCCGGATGATAGTCAATAATAAAATCATAGTCCTTGAACAGTTCTAACCATCTTCGCTGTCTCAAATTCAACTCTTTCTGAGTCAGCAGATATTTCAAACTCTTGTGGTCGGCAAAAATTCTACACTTTTCTCCATACAGATAGTGCCGCCACACCTTAAGTGCAAACACTACTGCCGCTAATTCTAAGTCATGTGTCGGGTAGTGTTGCTCATGAGGTTATAATTGCCTGGAAGCATAGACAATTACCTTGCCATCTTGCATCAGAACATATCCTAAGCCCACTCCTGAAACATCACTAGACATGGTGAATTCTTTACCTGATACAGGCTGCGTAAGCACAGGAGCCTTAATCAACATCTCTTTCAGTTGTTCAAAACTAGTTTGACACTTATCAGACCAAACAAATCTCACCTCCTTCCGGAGAAGTCTACTCAAAGGTGAAGCTAATACTGAGAATCCCTTAACAAAATGCCTATAGTAGCCAGCCCAACCAAGAAAACTTCTTACTTTCGGCACATTCTTAGGCGGTAACCAGTTCACAATTGCCTCCACTTTGGATGGGTATACCCAAATACCATCGGCTGAAACGACATGTCCAAGAAAAGTTACTTCATTTAGCCAAAATTCACACTTACTGAGTTTAGAATAAAGCTGCTGATCTCTCAATACTTGTAATGCCAAACGGAGATGTTCTTCATGTTCCTTCTCATTCCTTGAATAAACAAGGATATCATCGATGAACACTGCCACAAACCGATCCAGATACTGTCTGAAGACCCTGTTCATTAGATCCATAAAGGCTGTGGGCGCATTGGTCAAACAAAAAGGCATCACTAAGAATTCATAGTGACCATAGCGCGTCCGAAAAGGCGTCTTTACCACATCCGTATCCTTTACCCTTAACTGGTAGTAACCCGATCTCAAGTCTATCTTGGAGAACACTCCTGCCCCTCTTAACTGATCAAAAAGATCTTCAATCCGAGGTAACGGATACTTATTCTTTACCGTAACCTTGTTGAGCTACCGGTAATCTATACACATCCGTAATGTCCCGTCTTTCTTCTTAACAAACAAGACAGGAGCACCCAATGGAGACACACTGGGCCGAATGAATCCTCTATCCAGAAGTTCTTGCAATTGACTCTTCAGTTCTTTCAATTCCACCTGAGCCATCCGATACGGAGCCTTAGAAATCGGAGATGCTCCCGGTACAATCTCCACTGACAACTCTACTTCCCTCTCTGGAGGTAACCCCGGTAACTCTTCCGGAAAAACATCCTCAAATTCTCTCACAATCGGAATATCTTGCACTTTGACTTGCCCTCTCCATGAGTCCAAAACTTGTGCCAAGTACGCTTCACATCCCTTCCTTATAAACCTCTTAGCCTTTATTGCTGAAATGACATTGTGTAACGAACTACTTCCCTCACCTTTCACAATCACGGGTAACTGATCTTTATTTTTGAGAACTAAAACTTTCTTGTGACAATCCACTATGGCTCGATGCTTGGCTAACCAATCCATTCCCAAAATGACATCAAACTCGTGAAAAGGCAACCGAATCAAATTAACCGCAAACTCCATGCCTTGAATTCTTAAAGGACAATTCCTACAAACCCGGTTAACAATAACACTCTGACCCAATGGGCTAAAGACACAAATCTCATAACCCAATCTTTCCTCACTCCCCAAATCATCACACAATTTACTAGAACACTGGTACGAATGAGTAGAACCGGGATCTATCAAAACATACACTTCAGAATCAAATAATAAAAACTTACCAACAATTACTTCTGGTACGTTCTGCTCATCCCTAGCTTTCATGGCATAGGCTCTACCAGCTGTCGGAATGGGGCAGTCAACAGACTCAGATAACTCTTTCTCTAGAGGCTGTCCACCACGACCCCGTCCTCTACTTCTACCACTGCTTCCTTGGGTAGCATTGGATCCCGCTCGACTACCCTATTGTTGACATGGAGCATTCTCATGCATATTAGGACAATTAGCAAGGAAGTGGTCCGTACTACTACACCTAAAACACCCTCCTGTCAGCCATCGACATTCGCCCCAGTGGCGCCTACTATAATGGGAGCATTGAGGCATAACATCGCCTCTACCCCCAGAACCTCCTCTACCCGTGCCTGATCCACTAGAAGAATCCTATCTCCTCCCTCTAGTAGCCGAACTAGCAAGAGGCTCACCTGCAGGATCCCCTTGAGATTCTCTTGATCTTTTCCCTGAATAAGAACTGCCTCTGGAGGTCTTTCTCCTCAAAGCTTTCTCTCTCAAAACATGCTCTGATCGCTCTGCTCTTAAGGCCGCCTGAACCAGCTGATAATAGCTAATATTCGGGGTAGACATCAAAGAAACTAACATTGCCTTCAAAGATTCATTCAAACCCGCCTCAAAATATTGATACCGAAACTCATCGGTAAGAATTCCTGGCGGTGCATACTTACTAAGCTTGTTGAACTCATTCTCATAGTCTGCCACAGACATCACCCTCTGCTTAAGACTCAAGAACTGCACCCATCTGGCGTCTTTGAATGCCTTAGTTACATACTTATTTTGGAACTCCTTCTCAAAGAACCCCCATGATAAAGGCTCAGGAAGCTGGGGCTGACTGAGCACTAACCTCCACCAGTCATAAGCAGAGCCTTGCAACAAAGACATTACACATTCCACTTCTCTATCTAGCGGACATCTGATTTCCCTTAGTACCCACTTCACTTTATCAATCAACATCTCAGCTTTGTCTGATTCATCTAAGCTAGTACCAAAGAAATCCTCAGCTCCATACTTTCTCATATTCTCAATAGGTGCCCTAGGTGCAGTTACTCTCTCCAGCACCCTAGCCATATCCTGGGATATCTTTAGCATCGTTTCTAAGGGAGCCGCAGGGGCCTCAGGTTGCACCCTAGGAGGTTGAGCCGGACCCGCAACTGATGGATCTTGCTCTTGGGGATTCGCACTCTCGGCTGACCCCTCAAGCGATCCACTAGCAGACTCCATAGCTACAAAACATAAACCACAATTCGCATCAGGCCAAGACAACTCTAACAGACTTTCTATGATACTCTAGCCCAGAAATATCTAAACCTATGGCTCTAATACCACAAAATGTAACACCCCTTACCTATATGTAGGAAACTTCACCCTATAAAGAGGATGAAGGTCCCCGATAGATAAGGGTTGCCAACCACAGATGCTCAAACAGAACAAATTGCACACCAATCACATATACAAATGAATAAATTAAAATTTCACAACTCATGAGAGAAAGAGTCATAGAGCAAAATATGGCATTTCATTAATATAACAAAAGTGGTTTAACATATTCCAAAAAGGATACAAAATGTGCCTGAATAGTTATATATAATTAACATCAAAACGACTTACAAAAGATTCTTTACGTAGTTTTAAAAGTACAAGACTTAAATACATACAAAAGGAATACAAGGCCTAAACTATAGAATCTTTTATCCACTAGTCGTCTTAGCCCTGTTGATGTGAAACCTACTGATAACCCCTTCAAAATCTTCCACACCTGGACAAATAAAACACCCGTGCTAAGCAAAATCACTTAGTGGGGAAATAAAAATGCACAATGACCACTCACAGTGGCGTCAACAAATAATCACAAGCAAATAGCACAGTTACATGTTAAAATTTCATAAGTTACTTAAAGCATAACAGCATCATAATCATATTATTCCCAACAAGCAATATTTCAAAGTTCACATATAATAACAAATAACATCCTTGCACCTGCTTTATCAAAACAATGGATAACAAGTGAACGTAGATACCCGAAGGTATTAACATTATTCTCATAACACATAGATACCCGAGGGTATCAAAAAAATCTTTTTGATTTTATCCCAAAACATTTTTGCGTAGATTCGATACATAGGGATCACGAAGATCCAGTCAGGGGACCTAGTTAGGGTCCAAATCATTCGGTAGCTGCAGCAACAGTAACTCTATTAGGCATGCCTAACTATCCACTTATTCGACTTTAGCAGGTTATGCATAAACCAAACCGTACATCAACTAGCAACATATATATATAATTTGTCATGTATAGTTCTCATGGATATAGTTATAGAACAATTCAATCATCCACAGTACGTAAAAGACAAGAAAAAGACATTTAGAATTCATTTTGGGGAAACTGAGTACAAAAGAAAACAAGGCAGAATGGGGGGTCTCTGTCGCGCTCGCGACAGAAAGGCATCGGACACGAGTCGTGGTAAGGGACACGACTCGTGTCGGATGACGTCTCCACCCCAGTCGTGCTTCAAAGCACGACAAGTTGAGGAAACACAACAGCACGAGTCGTGCTGAAGGAGCACGAGTCGTGCTTCATTAGCACGTGTCATGCTGAACCTCACCTACTGCCCCCGCCCTGCCGAAATGCACAACTCACACGCACAGAAGGGAGCACGAGTCGTGCTTCTCAACACAAGTCGGACGGCATGCATGCTACAGTGCCAAACATTTCCTTCATCTCGTGCTCCACAGCAAGACTCGCACACTGAAGGAGCACGAGTTGAAGGATGGAGCACGAGTCGGACGCAGTGCATGCTACAATGTCAAAAACACGAGTTCTGGGCATTCCTCTCTGTCGCGGTCGCGAGAACATTGCGCTCATGACAGGGACGAGATTTCTTGTCCCAACGAAGCTGAAACCCAGAATTTTTCCTCAAGCAAAACTATTTTGACCCGAAAACTTTTAATCAAATCTTACCTCAAATATGGCCCCCAAAACATCCCAACAAACATAAATTAACAAATTCCAATAATCAATTCTCATTAATTAATCACTTTACATGTTAACATTCCATGAATCAAAAAATTTAGAAAATTGCAGCAAACTCAATCAATCCTCATAATAACTTCAATAACCCACACATATGTATAATCATTTTTCACAACTAAAAACCCATAATATACATGTCAAAATAAGCCCATTTACACATCCAAAATTTCACACACAAGAGCACATGAACATTCAAAGAGAAAAAATTTCCCAAACCTGAAATCAATGAACCTCCAATCAAGGGGCTCCACTCCCGCTCGCTATTTCCTTGCCCTTGGATTCTTTAGGAGGATTCTCTGAACCACAAAATCCACAACACTAAACAAATTCAAAACCCTAACTCACAATTACAAAACTCATCTAAAGAAGGAGAAGAAGAATAAGAAAACTAATACCCATCACTTACCACACCAGCTTAGGCCACCCCAACTCACTTGAACTCACAACTAAGGAGATGGATTCAAGAAGGAGCAAAGAAGAGATGAGGAGAGGAAGCTTAGCAACGAGAGAGGGGAAGAAGAAAAAGAAACGTGAGGAAGAAAAGGAGAATAGCTAAATTCATTCTCTCACTCTCCCCATACTTACCCCATCTTTTCCTTTATCTTGCCACATGTCACACTCTTAAAGAATAAACACACCCAACTCTCCTCCTCTATCCATTACCCAATTCTAATCTCCTAACATACACACTACTCTCATGCACACACTCACACTAGAACATAACCCAATTAAAGCATAATAATAAATTAATTTAACAAAAATAACCGCATGCTCAAAATAAAGCACACATATTTACACACACACAAGGCTCACTCTACTAGGGTGGTTTCGAGGTGTTACATGTCCAATCTAGATATTTATGCCAAATCTCCTCTTTAGTCCTCCAACTCTCATACTCTTAAATATTGACACTCATAATTTACTAATCCTACACATTGGCCCACCAAATAAATCTTTATTCCTTCAATTAAATCCCAAACTCATACTTCACAATTTTACCCTTAACTATACTTGCCAAAACCTTTAATTAAATTCTTAAATGGTCCCTTTGACATACCTAAAACTTCATTTTACATAACTTTGGTCACCACTCACCTCAATATGAACGAATCCTTCTAGGGTACATTTCGGGGTGTGATAATCTATGCATGCAGACATGATGGTAGCATTAGCTGTCCATAGCCCGCGCACAGATGATAGATTTACAGCGATGGACGAGCGCATTGATGAGGGGTTTGGTCATTTGGGTCGGTGTATGGACTGGTTTGAGGAGTCCATGAGGGCTTCCCACATAGCAACTGCACAGAGGGTGGATGAGGCCCTAGAGGTAGTAGATGAGATTGTCGGCATGACAAGGCTAGAGGGTGAGATGCTAGGAGGTCTGATCCCCGGTATCTCGCAGTCAGTGATAAACCTGCAAGAGATTACGGATGCTAGGCTCACCGAGGTTAGTAGCTACATTGCCGGGCATACCCAGACCCTCGAAGCAGTTGGGGTAAGTATTCATGAGCTGAATGAAATTGTTCAAACTATCATTCGACCTTTCCAGGAGGGATAATTAGGTATGATAGTTCAAGAGCCCTAGATGCCAATCCCTAAGTCTCCGCCAATAGAAGTAGCTACAGTCAGCCGCTTTTGCAGGACCAGACATGCCGGTGGTGCACATACCAGGCGAGAGTGACACTAAGGAGCCCACTGACTATTTGTAGTTGATATTGAAGGAGACCACCTATCATGATTTTTAGCCTTGTTCGTTTTTTATACTAAACAGATATATTTTGTATGCAGATGATCTTTTATCTCCTTTACCTCTTTCTTTTTCTTTAGTGCACTTTTGACATGGAAAATATAAAAGAAATATTTATGAAATGACAAACCACAAATGGTAAAATGAGACAATGAGATAACAACAATTGAACCTTCGTGAAAGGTAAATTATCAAAATGATTATGATGATAAATTTATTTAACAAAGTTTATTTTATTCGAGGAACAGTTGAGGCTATGCTATAGAACAACCCCTCGCTTTGTAAGTCTAAAGCAGACTCAGCACATCACCATTTGAGGATAGCACCCGCACTTTGTAAGTCTGGAGCAAACTCGATGCAATTTAGGAGAATAATTCTCGCGTTTTGTAAGTCTGGAGCAGACTCGACGCATCGCCATTTGAGGAGGGTACCTGTATTTTATAAGTCTTGAGCAAACTCGGTGTAGTTCAAGAGAACAATTCCTGCATTTTGTAAGTTTGGAGCAGACTCAGTGCGTCATCATTTAAGGAGAGCACTCGCACTTTGTAAGTTTGGAGCAAACTCGGTGCAGTTCAGTAGAACAACCCCGACGCTTTATAAGTTTGGAACAAACTCGGTGCCTCACCATTTGAGGATGGTACCCGCGCTTTGGAAGTCTTGAGAAGACTCAATGCAACCTAAAAGGATAATAATTACTCTACAGTCTAGATGGTGACGTAAAGAGATGATTTCCTTCTCGTAGCGACAAGAAGGTTGTCGCCTCAGGTACGTGCTTCTTTCCTTTCTCTGAAATTTGGCTCACCTAGGCATCTATATTATAGTTTCCCTAAAATTGGGGGCAACTGTAAACACCGGGTCCCGAGGCTATCCGAGATCAGGATTACCCAATGATAAAAATAAAGACCGTTTCATTGACAAGAAAATGGGAACTGATCATCTCCTTGTCAAGTTTTTTATCTATTACAAAATGCTTCTAAAATTTTTAGAGAAGAGGGTTTTTTTTGGGGTTGCGTGCAGAGGGCGTGCACGCGTCAGTCTCACTGGGGGAGGAATGCATGGGCGGGGAGCTGCACCTTCTGTGAGAGGGGTGATACCGCTCGAGCGCGTGAGTGCCCACCCTACAGGGGCAGCCCATGCAAGAGAGGCTGACCCTCGTGTACGAGCAGCCCCCGCACGAGCCCACCGCGCAGGGGCGGCTTGCACGTGCAAGGCCACCCCTGCCCTCGGGCGGCCACGTGGTAGCCCCATACGAGGCTGCCTTGTAGGCATGGCCTGCATGCGTGAGGCCACCCCTCACGCGAGGATGACCCTGCGCGTGAGGAGGCCACGCGACGCGAGGTCGCACCTAGCATAAGGGCATCCCTACGTGCTAGGTAGCCACGCAGCAACCACGTGCGTTGCTATCTCATAGGCATGGCTTGCGCATGCAAGGCCACCCCTACTGTGAGGGCACCCCTGCTGTCCCTGCTCGTTGGGCACCCCTCAACAGGCTGCCCCTATTGTTTTCCTTCCTTCTGAAGCATTGTCCCTCCTTCTAAGATGGGATTTTGCCAAATTTTGCAGGAGCTATAGCCCAATTCGGACTGAAAAAACCTATTTTTTCAGATTATTGTGCAATGTAGGGTGGATGTATATAAGGTGAAGAGAGAGTAAAAGAGGAAGAGAGAGGTTTTTGAAAAAAGGGGGAATTTTCTTTGGAGAAAAGAACCATTTTTCCTGGAGAGCAAAAATTCCTTCTTTGATTTTCTTGGATCTTGAAAAACGTTTGTTGAGGTTAGATTTAACTTGAAAAAGGGAAAATCAATTCCCTTAGCTTGGGTTTCTCATCAAAGAACAAAAAAAAAAAAAAATTGAATTTTAGTGTTTTTGAGTTTTTTTTGAGGCAAAAACTTAAGAAGTTAAACATCAAAATGCAATAATACACAAATTTTCCAAACCTCATCTCTTTGGTCGTTTCTTTTCTTTACTTGCCCCTTTCCTCAACCACCTCTTCTTTTCCTTAGCTTTGCCAATTCTAGCTCTTCAAACACATCACAAATCCATCAAACATGAAATCTACTATTTCAATCCCTACAACTCATGTAAGAAGAAGAGAAGAAGAAGAAAAGTAATTAACCATAAATTTACCCTAAAGAACTTGCCAAAATCCTAACTTAACTTGTTCCATCTTCAAGAATTCTTATGCTAGACTTTTATGAAGGATTTGGGAACTTATTGAAGTGTAATATAAAGGCTAAAGAGGGATAAGAGGAAGTGACGGGTTCCCTCCTTCTTCTACAGATTTTTAGTTGCTATTGATTGTCATGAATTCATCCTCATCCATCAACCTTGATGTCTCAAGATGATTGGCCAAAGTTATCCACTTGTCCCCTCTTAATTGGTTCACAATTTGACTTTGTATTTTAGTCCTTTGACCACCTTTAAATTATGCTTTAACCCTTTTAGTTACTTAAATCATTCATTCATACATATAACATAACTTGTTTAATACAATTTAGTCCATAAATGTTAAGCTATAAAATGGTCGCACTTATCAAAACTTTTACGTTAATTCCGAATTCGTCCTTTCGACACACTCGATATCAAAACATACATAAATTTGGCATAACACTAATTCATTCTCATAAATTAACCTACATGGTTACTTATTTCATTCAATTAGATCCATAAATGCAAAATGACCAAAATAACCTTGGTCTTTTTACTTAATACCAATCGTGTCCTTTATTACACTTAACCATTCCCATCATCCAATTACACATTTTTGGTCACCAAAATAATTCTTTTAATGCCGTTTAAGGAATAAAGACATAATTATCCAATTTACCAAAACTTTTGAATTAATGATGGTTGTGTCCTTTTTGACACTTCCGTTGCTAAATCAAACACATTGGTTTTTGCTTCACCCTAAACATGCCTTAATGCAGTTAGGGTGTATTTTTGGTCCTTACACACTTAAACATCTCATTGACGATATCGTCAACATCTATTGATTCCTACCACATTACTTATAGGAAAACTAAGACATCCGCATTGGCCAATGCAAACACTGTACAAACTCATCTCTAAACTCTAGTCGTCCAGAACTGACTAAACTTATGCTCTGATACCACTAAATGTAATACCCCTTCTCATACATAGTAACCCGTACCGTGGTCCGGCGGGTTCACTACGACGGTCCAAGATGTTACCAAAACAGTCGCTTATAAGCTACAAAAGTTTATACCAAAAATCATGGTTATAAAATTTCTTCCATTTTCAGATTCCATATAATCACATTACTCAAAACTGATTGCACATGCACTTTGTAGATTGCATATTTCCATAGCTTATTACATATTAATCAATCGTACACTGATATTACATTTTACAAAACTTATATTTCGGAATTACCAAAGCATACACACACACTTATGACTATACAAATCCTACATCAAAATCTCTTCAAAACATTGCATTGGCCTGAACTGTTGTGGATGACCCCTAAAAAGACACGGTCACTTGCACCTACATAGATTAAAAGGAAATCCGTGCTAAGCATAAAGCTTAGCGGGAAACATATAGCTATGGATGACCACTAAGAATGGTTGTCAAACAAATTCATGCATGAAAGCATTCATTAAAACATAATCATACAAATCATAACTATCTCAGTAAACCAAGGAAAGTCTTAATAGCACAAACCCATATACAATCGTTCATTCAAAGCATACTTTTCACATATGGTTCAATTCAAGAAGTATATACATTATGGATTCACATATCAAAGTTAACGTGTTACTTATACAGTATTTTTACCTCCAGACATCTTATATATTTCATACGATTCACTTAATACACTTTACTTAACAGTTGCCTTATCATATTATTTAATTCATTCGCATAAGCTTTTAATTCATAATTTCAAAAAGTGCGCCTTTGCCATATTACATTCTTTTTATACTTGCTTTCACAATTTGCCTGTATTTCTAAAGCGATGGGTGACAGGCATCAGAACACATAGATACCCGAAAGTACATTCATTTTCCTAACAGAGGGGGGGATCTACCACGATCTAGAAACACATAAGGACCGCAAATCAGGGTCCAATAAAGACTTTATCACAAAACATTATCTCATAGCATTCCCATATTATTCAATATTAGTTCATTTATCCATAAACTGCCCGCACTTTCAAAGTTATGGATAACGGGTAAAAACACATTGGTACCCAAAGGTACATTCATTTCTGAATAATAGTGGATCTAGCGTGTTCCAGAAACACATAATGAACCCCAAACGGGATTCCGTCTTGATCTACAAAGGGCCATCAAGACACATAGGCGCTCAGAGGTCCCTATAGGCATGCCTATCTATCCATGACTTGGTTAACGCAGGCTAAACTCATAATTATTCCATATTTATATTTTTTTGTATTGTTATCAAACTTATTATAAGATTCACTTTGATCATGATATGATCTTTATACTTTCAATGTTCAAAGGTTGAACGAAGAATCGTTCCACATATCACAAAATCCTTCACTTAGATGGATTTTATATTCTCATTAGTACTTGCCTAAAATCCATTTCATTATTCTGAAGTTCATATGAAATCACACATAATTCCATCATTATGTATAATAGACATATAATATGAAAATTTGCACATTTACTATAGCTTATTCATTTTCATATAGCCACGTTAGATGAACACCAAATTCGTACTCATTACATTTAAGCTCTTATTAGCTAGGCTAATATTATAAGCATATTAAACTTTAAACAGCCACTTTAAATCATCATATACAAAAAGATTCATATCATTTCCGGTTCATATTGCATTTAACAAAATCATTTAATTCAATCTTAACATTGCATAACAATTTCAAATAATAACTAAGCCTACTCGAGGCTCGATTCACTAATAGCACCTATGAACTTTTTATAATTCAGCACTTACATGCCACATTCATTTTTAACAAGCACATAGGCATTATCAGAGTTTCAGTCAATAAATTATCTTTTATGCAAGAAAAAGTTTCTATGATTTAGTTCAGACTTGAAATGATATTCTGAGCTTCCTACGTATCCTAAGGGTTGGGAATCAGAACCCCAGAGTTCTATAGGTTCAATATACAATCTGAAGTATACTCGTTTATAAGCCTATTAAGATGTCATGTCATGTCATGTTACTTTTGGGTTTATTCAAAAATGTTCGACTAATTATGCCTTTAAGTACCTTAGTAATTAAACATTTGCTTGTCCTCAAGCAAAACACTTAAACAACACAAAAACAATACTAACACACTTAACACAATAAACACAATGAACACAACATGTTGGAGCTTACTTAGATATTTGACAATTATTTAAAAACACCATGCATAGAATTATCCTTCTAACACACTAACTTCAATAGGTAACCATTTAAACATTCCCATCATTCATTAAACTTTAACCATCTATGCACATTTGGAAAACCATGAAATGACAAAACACAATGATGTTTGCTCTCAAGAAATCAAATATCTTAATACATGTAAGAGATTATTTCACACAAAGCATTGCCTAAAATAATTTTCACTCAACACTTAATTTGATAAACACTCAATCACTCAAGTGTATAAAGGTTAGCATTTTCCCTCATTCCTTGATTATGCCATTACATACCATAAGCTTGTAAGTAGTAAAAATCTCCACTACTAGTAAAAGGTAGTAAAGAGGATCAAAGGGTCTTAAAAGGGTTGTAATGTGGCTTAGGTTAGGGTAAGAACTTTTGGATTTAAGTAGCTAAAATTGTGTAGAGAAAAACATCAATATAACATAGGAGATTTAACCAAATAGCAACAAGCATGATATTTTTAATCAAAGTCCCTTCTTAAGAATATAAATTTGCTGCTATTTCTCAATTTATACTTACTATTTTTTTCTTTTTTTTTTTTGTTTCTTTTTTTTTTCTGCTCTTTTTTTTTTCTTGGAACAGCAAGAGAATTTAGTGTGGGTGCATGTTAATGCTCCATCCCGCACATAAGTAATTTAGATGTACATCTTGCTAATCCCATTTTTCTCTTTTATTTTATTTCTACTAGCAGTTGGAATTCTAACTTCGAAAAGAAGGACTTTGCAATTGCAACTTTTTATTAAATTCATGCTTTTCAATAACAAATATATCTCCCATGCTATATCAATCCTAATCCCTCCACAATAGGGTAATTAAAAAATTAGGCCTTGTTTAAGCAAAAGTTTGGTTATTAGTATGTTAAACACGAAAAACAGATATAGGCTCAAAATTTGCTACCTAACGTCTCAAAAGGTAAGGAATTTAAAAGTAAAGCCAAAATAGATTCATTCTAAATGCCCTTATCATATCCCGTGTACATCCTCTACTAAAATGTAATCTCGAAATTTACTACAAACAAGTTCTAGAGGATATAGCATAATAAGGCTCTCATACAAGAAAAATTTGTGTATAAGGCTTCAAAAGCTCACATGGCTATAGTTAAACTATAATAGGCAATAAGTTGGCAAAACAATCTTAATTTACATATAAAAAGATATTTAACTTAAAAAGAACCTACACCAAAGTGTTTTGCTAAGTCATACCCTTCACTATGTACAACAAAAAGCTAAAGGAAAACAAATAATGAAAATGGTCCAAAAAGTTACTATCTATGCTAATGGTCAAAAACATAAAAACTATACATGGATATATTCTCAAATATTCATCAAATACTAAGCTCCAAAACAAAATGGTATTGTAAAACAACCTAAAATAATCTAAAACAATACATACCTAAATCTAGCAGTTCATGCAAACACAAGCTACTTACCTACACATATGATAACAAATATATACATAAAAACAAAACACAGACTTCCCCCACACTGAAAAAAACACAGGGTCCTCAATGTGGAAAAAGGAGTAAAGTACATAACAAATGAACAGAAAAAACACAAAGAAAAACAAAAACAAAATAAATAAAGAAAAGTATAGGAGACAAACTTCAGAAACTCCCACTAGGGGAGCTTGGTGGAGTTGGAGAAAACTCAACATTTTGCTTGCGGAAAAAACTTAAGAGCTTGCGTCCCAAACTCTTCTGGTTTCGCAGCACAGACCGCACATCAATCTCGAGCACATCCATCCTAGCCGCCATACTCTGATTGGTGGCCTCAATACCATCCAAACGATGCAAAATAGGCTCAATATCCACAGCAGCTCCTCTAGTACTCCTCCTCCCTGCATCATCAGCACCAACAGCCGCCTCGTCCTCACTTGAGGAGTCATGAGCAGGAGCGGCAGATGCTGACTCACGTGCCCTATCACGGGGCACACTTGGTCCAGCCACATTAGGGTCATCCCTATTTGATCCACCTGCACATCTATCAACAAACCTTGGGGGCCAAGCTCCCTTGGTCAAAATGTTAGCTCTACGCAAATACACCACATCCAACAAAGGAATTGTTTCTTTTTCTTCCATTACAAAATTATGCAAATCTCCCAAACATCCCAAAATAATACCGGTTACCATATGACACATACCCACAGATTTACTACGGGCAGTAGACGCATGATAAAGGCCATCAAGTATAAAATCAATTGAATCAGGTGTTTTGTGAGATTGCAGTAAATCTAAAACAAACAAATCCTTTGTTTGGACTTTTGTACTCTCTACTCTACCAAACATGGCATGACAAAGAAATTTATGGAAAATCATTAAAGCATTATCCTTTACCTGTCAAGTCCTGATAATCTATTCCACACAGGTGTTGGATGGAAAATATGGGAATCAAATCGTTTACCATTCAAAGGAAAACCAAACCAGTTATGCAAATCATTAATGGTAAAAGTATATTCAATACCCTGTTGCCTAAATTTCATTGAATCCCTATTTTTATCCACATATTCTAATGTAACAAAAAATTCTAGAGCCCAGTCCTTTCTAACAGGTAAAGAGTACGTAATAAATTTCCCCCATTTCATGTATCGCAGGAAATTATTAATTTCATCATTTAAACCCATGGTATTCAGAATAGCAAAATCTAAACCCCACATTCCCACATACGATTTTTTAGCAAAATAGGCAAATTTGACACCCTCTTCTTCAGAAAAAATTGTAAAAGGACAATCAAACCTGTTCTGAAAAATTAAGGCGTCAAGCGTGGGTTCCTCTCCTTGAGAGCTGGTTTCTCCAATTGGGCGTTTCCCCTGACTTTTATCTCCAACATGCTTTGTTCTCACCATTTTGAAATCACTTTACCGTTGGTTGAATCAAACAAAGAACAAAAAGAAACACAAGTAGAAGAACAACAGGAGTCTTAAGAACAAGAAATACGGAGGTTAGATGAAGAAGTTAGAGAGAAAATTGGGAGGAAGTTAAGAAAATAAAAACGAAATTAGAGAGAAGATAAAGAAAAGGCAAGAGAAAACGAAAAAGAGAGAGTAGTTTGGGTAGATAAAAGAGAATTTAAGGAATTAAATGTGAGTCTAACGGTGGGTTTGACCGAAAAATTCAATTGCCGCGTTCTGTCGCGACGTCGCGACATCTTCGCGATCGCGACAGAGAGCAAATCAACAATTTGAATTTCGCGATAAACGTCGCGTTATCGCGACAAAATTATCCGGTTGCCATCGCGACCTCGCGACAATGTCGCGATCGCGACAGAAAGGAATAAAAAAAATTTTAAATATCGCGTTATACGTCGCGTCATCGCGACAAATTTTCCCGCTCACTATCGCGACATCGCGAAAACGTCGCGATCGCGACAGAATGTAATTTTGATAAATCAAAAATCAAACTATCGCGATCACTCGATCTGTCGCGCCGTCGCGATGGAATCTAAAACACCCTTTCCTCATTCTATCGCGCTCGCGACGACGATGTCGCGCTCGCGACAGAAAGGAATTTTTAAAATCACATTTTATTTTCCTTTCACAAACAACACACAAAAGTATATAAAATAAATTGACATATGAAAAACATCTGTGGAACAAAAATAACACATTAGGACATATAATTATCACGCATATAATAAAACAATTAATTAAAAATAAAAGTTAAACTAAATAACCATCAAATCACTTTTAAGGAAAGAAATGAAACCTCCCTTCCATGAAATGTTTCCTCCAAATACACTTTACACCTTTGACCATTGGCTTTAAATAACTCATTTTTAGTATTTTTAAGTTCCAAAAACCCTTGATCAAAAACTTGTGTAACTTCAAAAGGTCCACTCCATCTTGATCTTAATTTTCCCGGGAAGAGTTTCAGTCTAGAATTATACAATAAGACCTTGTCCCCAATATTAAAATTTTTAATTCTTATATGTGCATCATGCCACTTTTTAGTTCTTTCTTTATATATCTTAGCATTCTCAAATGCAAGAAGTCTCAATTCATCTAGCTCATTCAATTGTAAACATCTTTTGACACTTGCATCTTTAAGATCATAATTCAAAGTTCTAATGGCCCAATATGCTTTGTGTTCTAATTCAACAGGTAAATGCCATGCTTTTCCATAAACCATCCTATATGGTGTCATTCCAATTGGGGCTTTAAATGCAGTTCGATATGCCCACAAAGCATCATCTAATTTATGTGCCCTATCCTTTCTAGAAGTAGAGACTGTTTTTTCTAATATCCATTTTAACTCCCTATTGGACACTTCCACTTGACCACTTGTTTGTGGGTGATATGGTGTAGCTACCCTATGATGAACACCATGGAAGTAGGTTTAACATAATCTAAACCCAACTTTTTAAAGATAGAATAAGGCATGAGATTGATACTTGCCCCCAAATCACATAAGCACTTAGGAAACTCTTTATCCCCTAAGGTACATGGAATTGTGAAACTACCATTATCTTTAAGTTTGGTAGGCAAATTATTTGTAATTATAGAACTACATGCTTCAGTCAATGCAATAGTGGATATATCCTCCCAACTTCTTTTCTTAGAAATTAATTCTTTTAGAAATTTTGCATAGTTAGGAATTTGTGATATGGCTTCAATAAAATTCAAATTAATGTGCAAATGCTTCAATTTATCCATAAAAGATTGAAATTGCTTATCTTGGTTTTGTCTCTTCAGGCGTTGCGGAAATGGTGGACTAGGTTGAAAAATTTTGGAAGAATTTGCTTTAGATGCCCCTTCTGTCGCGACCGCGACAGGTGTCGCGATCGCGACAGGAGACTCTCCTCTTGCTGTCGCGCTTACGTCTGGTATCGCGCCCGGAGTCGCGCCTGCAAAATTAGTTGGCTTCTCCTCTGTCGCGACTGCGACAGGAGTCGCGCTCGCGACAAAAGACTCATTCTTCTTTTTATTTTCCTGAAATTCTCCATTTTTGTTAGTAATAACAAAATCATTGGTGTAAGTTTTACCTGACCTCAAATTTATGGCTTTTATTTGTTCCCTTGGGTTCTCCTCCGTATTACTTGGTAAAGTACCTTGTAATCTTGAAGGTAAAGCCTTTGCTAGTTGCCCAATTTGCACTTCTAAGTTATGAATGGATGAGGCTTGATTCTTTGTGATCTGATCAAACTTATTTTCCAGCCTCTTTTGATTCTCCTCTTGTGAATTAAATTTCATATTAATCCCTTCTAAGAACCTATCCATTTTAACCTCCAAGGCCCCAAACCTATCTTGAGGTGGTTGAAAACTTACTCCTTTATTTTGATTACTACTATTCCCCCATGAAAAGTTTGGATGGTTCCTCCATCCAGGGTTATATGTATTGGAAAATGGATTACCTCTTCCTTGCCCTTGAATAAAACTAACTTGCTCATCCGTACTATTAATGCCTAAATTACATACCTCACTTGGATGTCCTTGTTGTCCACAAATGTTGCACCTATTTGGTTGACTAACTCCCATACCAATATTATTGAGTTTGTGAGTCAATGCTTCCACTTGTGCTTGCAATGCAACTACTGAATCAAGTGCATGAACTCCTCTCATATTAGTAGAATTTGAATCTCTACTTCTCTCGGTAGGCCACATGCAATTGTTCATGGACATCTCCTCCAACAATTCAAATGCCGCTTCAGTAGTTTTCCTCATCAAAGATCCTCCAGCAGCCGCATCAATAGTTCCTCTTGTGGTAGGATTCACTCCATTATAAAATGTTTGCATTAACAATTCTCTTGGCAAGTTATGGTGTGGACACATCCTTTGCAATTCCTTAAATCTTTCCCAAGCCTCATATAATGATTCATTTTCATTTTGAACAAATGTAGTAATATCCTTTATGATTTTTGCGGTTTTGGCCAAGGGAAAATATTTTGATAAAAATGCTTGGGCCAATTGGTCCCAAGTAGTTATAGAACCCCTTGTCAAAGAATTCAACCAAGCCTTTGCTTTATCCTTCAAGGTGAATGGAAAAAGCCTAAGCTTGATTGCATCATTTGAAACCCCATTAATCTTAAAGGTATCACAAATTTCAAGGAAATTTGCCAAATGAGCATTTGGATCCTCATTTGCCAAACCATAAAATTGTATACTATTTTGAATCATTTGTAACAATGAAGGCTTAATTTCAAATTGATTAGCATTTACCGTTGGTCTTACCACTCCTTGTTGAGCACCACTCAATGCAGGTGTGGCAAAGTCCATCAATCGTGGTGGATTTTCATCAGCCATGATAATTGATCTCCTATTTTTGTTCTTCTTTTTATTTGATTTTTGGTTACTCAATAAAAACCTCTCAATTTCAGGATTTAAAGGCTCAAGCTCTTCTAAAGAACTCCTTGTACTAGGCATGAACTTCTTAAATCCTGTAAATCAAAAACAAAACAAAAAGTTAAGTTAAACAAATAAATAACTTAAAACAAAACAAAATATTGTAATCCAAAATCATAAATCAATTTTTATAATGGCAAACAACCGATTCCCCGGCAACGGCGCCAAAAACTTGTTGTGCATTTTTTTAATGATGCAACATACCGCAAGTATACGGTGTACCGCAATAGTACTTTAGATATCGATCCCACAGGGAATGTGTTACACACTATTACTAATTGATTTTAATCTTGTTTACAATGATTAATTGATGGAAAAATGATTCTAAATTAGTCTAACATGTTGCCTAACTAAATCAAGTTTGTGTGAATTCAAGAAGATAGAAAAGATTAATGATGCTAGATATAAAGATGGAACTTGAATTAATTGTTCTTAATGATTTTAGTATTCTTTTCTTGTAAGCCAAGTTGAATAAATTTCCTACTTACTTTCTCAATATAAATAAGACTGCCCAAAACATACACATACAAGTCTAATTCCAAACTTTCATTTAAGAACTAGATGATTATACATGTAAATCTTAGGAATAAAACACAACCTATAGCAACCATTTCAATATTATGATTTCTCAAACAATATCTTAATGATGAATTTCCAATTAGTTGTAAGAATAAATTTATTTCTCAATTAAACTCAAACTTATAATGATCATGAATAATGTACTAATGAGTAATTCTACAATTAAGATCACTTGAATTAATATGAACAATAAAATATTTAATATAAACATTCAAGTTCAGAATTTACATCATAAAAATTACAAAGAAGAATTAAAAGATAAGAATTGAAGAAGGAGATTTCTCAACCCTTTTCAAGTCACCAATTGTAGTCTTCTTCCTTGTATAATACCTTCTCTTCAACACATAAATTCTACTTAAACAAAACTAAAGAAAATTATTCTAACTTGCAGAAAAATATTCAAATGTTCAATTCTAAGTCTAACATACCTAAATTACAGTTAAAATCAGTATTTATAACATCAGCTCATGCCCCTTCAGATGCCCTTCTACAAAGGTTGTAATTGTTGGAGGAAAGATACAACTTTTCAAGTTCAAATTTGAACTTTAGTGTCTAACGGATCCCTCTGTCGCGATCGCGACGCCTGTCGCGCTCGCGACAGAGCACGCCTCTTCTTGCGCTCGCCTTTCCTCGCGTGTGCCTTCTCCGCACCCTGTCGCGACCTCGCGACAACGTCCCTTGGTCGCGACAACTCCTCTTCTCTTCTCTTTTCTCTTCTTCTCTTGATCCTCCTTAGCGCGCTCTGTCGCGCTCGCGCCTGCCCCTTCAGATGCCCTTCTACAAAGGTTGTAATTGTTGGAGGAAAGATACAACTTTTCAAGTTCAAATTTGAACTTTAGTGTCTAACGGATCCCTCTGTCGCGATCGCGACGCCTGTCGCGCTCGCGACAGAGCACGCCTCTTCTTGCGCTCGCCTTTCCTCGCGTGTGCCTTCTCCGCACCCTGTCGCGACCTCGCGACAACGTCCCTTGGTCGCGACAACTCCTCTTCTCTTCTCTTTTCTCTTCTTCTCTTGATCCTCCTTAGCGCGCTCTGTCGCGCTCGCGCCTCCCATCGCGATCGCGACAGAAGCTTTTCTGCCTTGGCTCATTTCTTCTTCTTCTCTCCATTTTGCTCCATATTTTCTCCATTAACTCCATACTTTCTCCATTTGTCTCCTACACACAAAACTTAACAAAACACATAAAACATACCTAATTCCTACAAATAAAAACACTCAAAACATTATTTATAATCACAAAGTATAGTTTAATTATGAGCTAATTAAGCTCATATCAGTAATCCTTCATATTTATAACCTTAATCACATGTATTCCTAAGTGGTAACCATTCACTTACTCTTTACAAGACTCTAAACATGTGTCGGATAAGTTTCAGAAAGTTTCGGTGAAGTTCGGGTGTGTTTCTGGAGGTAAAACACCTAAAATACACAAAATAGAGGAGGGTAATAGCAGGCAATGATTCATGCTAGCCATGAGGTTCCAAATAAGAAGAAAAGCTATCAACTAGCATGCTCTGTCGTTCTCGCGATAGAGGCATCTATTAAGTGCTCCTCTAAAATTAGAATATCATGACATCTTCTCACCTCAAACTTACATTGCCTATACCAACATCTAGACCTCATTTTTAGGCAAAACTTCTTACTTAACAAATGCTCCCTAGGATTTTAATTTTCATATAGCATAAATTTCAGATCAATTGGAAAACTAGAACTCCAAAATTAGCCTTGGGAAAAAGACCGGTTCCCATTACCCGAGCAGAATAGGTACACAATCTTTGGCCTCAATTTTGAGGATCTTACAGCCAGATTCAGCTCATGGATATTTATATATAATACTTAGGTATATTTCTTGAAATTCCAACCCAACTAGAATCATGAAATTCTGAGTTATATAACACAATTTAAGGCCTAAAAACCAAAGAAGGGTCAAGTGTGTCTCAACACAACTTTTCATCAATCCTAGCCACATGCATAATTTTAACACTCTTAAAGCCAACACTCACTACCACCATCATATATCAATATAAACACATTCAAATCAACTTATACCACACATCAATTCACTCAAAAACTCTTATGAAAAAAATGAGTTTCCAAACCTATTGAAGACACCTAATCACTTCCTTTGCTTCACTTCCAATTTCTTTCTCCTCTTTTTTAGGCCGGATGTTCCTCAACCAAAACACCACAAAATTTCATGTTAGCATCCCTACCTAATAATACTTTCCATATAAAACATCAATCTCACAAATAGAAAAGGAGAAGAGATGCAACTACACAAAACTTACTCTTTTAACTTGATTCATGCACTTGTATTATAAGAGATCCATTTAGGAAGCATGAGCATGAGAGGAAGAGTAGAATTTTGAAGTAAGATGACAAGGAAAGTGGCTGCCCTCCGCCCCCTCTTATGGTCGGCCAGCAAATTTTGGCTTAAATATGGTCATCAATACATGCTTATCTTAATCTCCAAGTGTTAACTTCTCACTGGCTACTCCTTGATTTTTATGGCATAATTTAATTTTATCTTTTATCTATTATCACTTCATACATTTGGAAAATAACTATCTCTAATTAAAACATTGGCATACAAATGTTCTAGATTGTTTATTTAAGTCACAATTTGGGAAATTACAAAAATACCATTAACTTTTCACTTAATACCGAATATGTCCTTTGCTACAATTAACCATTTCCACCACCCAATTACACATTTTTTCTCACCAAAATAATTCTTTTAATGTTGTTTAAGGCATAACTGGTAGTGCCCTATACCCGTATATGATACGGATACCAGTTGCCACCGCACTGAACTGACATACACTCTAATACTTTATTATCCGATTAAATAAGTGTTCATTTTAATCTGGTTAACCTAATTAAAGTATTTAGGTTATTAAATAGACAACTAATTAAAACCGGTAAAAAAAAAAATTGAATAGTACCGTATGTATGAATAGTATCGTATGTACGAATAGTACCGTATGTATAATACTGTGTGAATAGTGCCGTACGGGAAAGGCAATTTACTTAAGTCTATTTATACTTATTAATTTATCATCAAACTTAATTTTTACTATCTTAATTCACTATTAATTAAGCCGGTTGACCTATAACCGTCTAAGTTACTATTCATCTGGTCAATTTTTTTCCTTTAACTTGAAAATCTATATTTTTCTTTACCAATAGTATTAACTTAATTTCTACTAATTATTAGGCATACTAAACACACATAAACTAGTGAAGTTTAGTGATTTATTACATACCAAAGCCCAAACCAATATTATAAGATATATACATGCCAAAATCTTAACATACTTAATATTCTAAATAGTTTCTTCCATACCACTTCCAAAGTGTGAGGTATGCACTGCTCCAAAACTCTTACGGAGTATCTACACGCAGTCAAATAAAACTACGTACTGAGCATTAAATATGCCCAGTGGTGATTGCAATTACAGAAATTTTCACTAAAACTAAATTTTCATGCATAATAATATTCACAAAATAATATCATTTAATATTCATAAATAAACATATTTAATTTAATTCCCAACTAGGCATGCAATATTACATGTAATTATTTTTAAACTACATAATTGGGGCAATTACACAATTTATTCACATAAATAATCGTATTACCATTTTATACTTAACTTATGGTAATATTTCATTTATACCCTTAAACATTTTCAAAATGACAAAAATGTCCTTAGTTCATTTATTCATCACCCAAAATTACATTTATGCCATTAGTTCATTTTCATTTCACTAATATTACCATTATGCCACTAGTTTAATTATTTTCACTAATATTACAATTTTACCATTAATTTACATGCCAAATTACGGTTTTATCCTCCAATTACCATTTTCATGCCAAATTACACATTCACCCTTAAAAAGTGGCCAATTTTCATATTTAACCATTTAATTACATTTTTACCCTTATTAACCATCCTTAACAAACATATGCACAAAATTACCATTTTGCCCTCAAACTTTTTATATAATAATATTTATGTCCTTTTTCCACATAAATATTATTTAATCACATTTTAATCATCTAAATCTCATTTTTAACAATTATGCCCTTGTAACACACTGGCAGACTCTATATACAGGATAAACGAGACGTGAACTCCAGAAGTTCACAGAAATACCAGTAGAGTTATGTGGGACCACCACTGTCTTTTAATACAGAACAGTACACTTCAGATATTCAGATACAGATATTCAGAAGTAGGACCATCATTGGCCTATAAAAAAGTGAATTGCCATGCTCACACCTGCGGTCTTATGTTCCTATGGCATGCCAACATATCCTGAACTAGACTTGACTACCACATTACGACACATGGCAATATTATTTTATTTTTCATATTATTAATGTGATATACATATTTTTCATGGTATATCACCATAATATCTCATCCTTTTTAATGCTATTTCATCATGTCACATGTGATTATCATCATTACATCATCACATGTCATGTCAACTCATTATTTCATCATGGTACACATGCATACATTCATACATGCATACGACCCACATATAAATTTTTTTTACATTAATTCTTTTTATCAATTTTATCATTTATTTAGGTTAATTTCATGATGTATAAAATCACCATACCATTAATTTCCTTGAAAACACATCAAAATCATGACTTTACACATGATATACATTCGGCCATACATACATCACATAGCTCATGATGTTTTCACATGCTCTAACACATACCATTCATTAGTTCACATGCCAAATAACATAGATCAATCATAAACATGCGTAAAACATCATGAAAACACATGCAAATCACATGGTTACCATTCGGCCAAAGAAGGAATTTTTCACACAAAATTTATTTCTTCATTTTAATCATCTATACCATTATTTTAACATCCCTAAGCATGAATATCATGTTATTTTCAATTAAACATGCATAAATCACATACATTTTTCACAAACAAAACATAAATCCATGCTTTTACCATGGAAATAATTGGAATTTGCAATCACAAACCTTTGATCCTTGATTTAATTAGAACCAAATTTACTTTCATCAAATAAACCTGATAACATTTAATTCACATCCTAATCTACCTTTAGGAACCTTAAAACCAAATTTAAAACCCTTAAATCTCTTACCTCAATTGTACACCCAAACTTCAAGTCTAGATTTCACCCACTTATACTCCTCCAAATGAAATTTTAAGACCACCAATGGATTCTAGGTTAGTTGAATTATGTTAGAAAGGTTTGATCTTGAGGTGAGATGAAGAAAAAATGAAAGAAAAATGGTGAAGAAGAGAGGAGGAAGAATTAGGCCAAGGGAGAAAGAAGAGGGAGGCTAGAATCCAAGGGGATTTCCAAATTTTTAGGTGTATTTATATGGGTCCAATTGGACATAACTAGGTCCAACCAAAGTGGTTGAGCCGATTTGGTCCGATTTTCAGTTTTCGGGTCATTTGTGTAACACCCCCATCGCCGTCCCCGTTGGAAGGACGCCGACGGACGCGCTACATGACGCTCACATATACAGATATACACATGCACAATGCGGAAGCATACATTCATACATAACATGCATACAGAAATACGGATTAATTAAAAACTTACCTTGCGGTGCAGAGTGAACATGCAATAACTCACGCACAAGCAGGCACTAAGCAGAAGCATACACAGAAGCATACATATGACCATTCAACGGAAGCATAAACGAAATAATAAAACAAAGGAATAACTAAACATAAGGACATACTAACTATTACATTCCCAAACGAAAACTCAAGAACGAAACATAATAATTATATATACAATACTACCGAATACCAAAAGCTGAAATACAGAAGCTGAACAAAATACAGAACTTCTAACTCCTACGTGGCCGACCCTGCAGAAGTGCGACTCGATCAAAACCAAACCTGCCACCTGCACGGAAAAGAAATCCGTGCTAAGCGATAACGCTTAGTGGGGAGAACACACAAGAATATGGACGGCCATTCACAATGGTCGTCGAGGCAAAACACATTCAGATGACAAATGCAGATATTCATGGCATATCAATAATCAGGCTGCACAATAAAGGCATTCAATCGATAACTCACAAACAGACCATAAACCCATGTCCAGGATATACCAAAACAGACATAATACAATATACGATACAAATATCATCATGCCGAACTACATACTATAACTCATGCATAAACCTACATGGGTATCAAATGATAGCATCTTACCATGCGGAGTCACAAGAGCTATACACATGCAATAAATATCACTAAGTACCCACGCCTGAACTGACAACCTAATAATCATGTTAAGCATACACACTAGTCAAATATCCAAAGGGTAACATTTAGAGCATCACAATACCGCTGCGCAACTCTAAAATATATTAAGCATCAAGCAGAAACATTCTGATAACAGAGACTGACGGCATAACCACTTAGTATTACATTCATATCATCATCATGCAGAGAGTACAGTAATCATCACATACTTACCATCACAGCTGCTTCGGTTCACAAGCTAATATATTAACAAAACATGTTTAAGTCACATACGTAAATTCTCTAGTTGCATCATAATCAAAACATTCAGAAACTTATAACAAATCACATGACAAGTACGGATAATCATGTTAGATATAAAGTCATGTTTATTTAAAACAGACATACATTCTGAAGCCCATAGTCACGTTCATATACATATAAACTGAATCCTGAGATCTTTATCATAATCAAACGGATATCACATTCATATAGTTATTTCAAAGTAATACAAACCAGTAAAGCACCTGCTGACTCACAATAGTGGATAACGAGTGTACTGAACTTATTAGTACCTTACGGGTACAAGTCGAAAACCATTTTATTTTGTCACAAAAGCATTTTACTGATGGGGGATCTTAACCCGATCCAAATTCATTAAAAAGGACCACGAGGATCCGTACTGAGGGGGGTTCGCGAGGAACCATACGGGGGACCTGATCAGGGTCCAATACGTTCAAAGGGCGCTGCAGCTACTGAAAGACTCTATTAGGCATGCGTAACTATCCACTAGACTGACTCTCGCAGGTCATGCATAAAACAATACACATTTCGAATAGCACAACGCATAAATATATATATATATATATATATATACATCATGCATAAATCAGAGTACAGTAGACATATAAATATGCTCATAAGGTTGGTCATATCTCATGCATTCCCATTGCAAAACATAAGACAGTCAATATACTTAATATTTAAACACTGTTCTAAAGCATGCCAAGAATCAGGTATAAAAGCACTACCATGCTAATGATTATCAACACAAAGTCTTAATCATGCATTAGGCGAAGATACTAAGCATAAATCATGCATAGTCCAAATTACATTTAACCTAACACATTGAGTTCCCAGGCTAAAGTATAATCATGCATTCAGACATTTACCATATTATTCATATAAATATAGCATAGCATAATATCAATCATACCTCATTCAAGTCATATTCTGAACCATGCAATAGGTCAATCAATCGTATTTTATCCCTAATTAATTTACTAAAGCATATCAGGAACACATGTGGAAACATATTGTGCTAATGACCAAAGACGCATCATCTAAATCGGGGAAAGTTACTACATAATCTTAAGCATGGCAATTATTCTTAAAGAAGAAGCAGACTAAAGATATGCATGACATAATTCACATTAAGACAGAACATGTTTGAGAACTAACAGTCAGAAAGTTAACCTTTATAAATCCTTCGCATTCAAAATATGACGTGCAATACATATCACAATAATAAACATATTACAGTCCAAACCATACTGTTAAAATCCCACAGTCATTTAACAGGATCACTGTAATCCAAAACTGATTCCAAAATACTACATATAACTTATCTTAGATAACATATTATTAATACCAAATAAATTGGAATAATTAGTCATGTCATCAAGATCATATAAAACACAGTAGAGGAAAATACCCTGAAAAGCTTTTGAAAACCATTTAATAAAAACTGGACACTTGGGAAGGAAAAACAGAAACAAAACAGAAAGTGAGGGTTGCTCACGTCGCGTGAGCATAGCTCACGCCTCGTGAGCGATCTGCTCACGTAACGTGAGCTATGCTCACGTAGTGAGCATTGCTCACGTAACGTGAGCAATCTGCTCACGTTGTGAGCCTTGCTCACGTAAGGTGAGCTACTTCTCTTGCCCTCTTCTTCTTTCCCGAAATCGCAAACCTGCAGATTTCCATCCTTTTCCAGAAAATCAAAGAACTCGATAAAAACTATTTTCAATCTAATTCAAACACCTCCAGAACTCATCTTACCTTTCAATTGATGCCCCAAACAGCATAAACAAGATAATTGCAACTTAAATCAACAATCAAATCATTTAAACCATGCTTAAACACATTTAATCCATTCTAGAGCATAAACCCTAAAAAGATACAGTAAGTTAAAAACCCAAACTCAGAACTTCCAATTCAATATTTATCATGCATTACTAACACCTTTACTCACTTAATCATGCATGTACACATTCTAAACCACATCAATTTCCAGAAATGCAAACACATAAACATCCTAAGTGAGATTTAGGGCAAAACATTAAGAAATCCAAATGCAGTAAACAGAGCTCCCAAACCTCAAAAATCACGATCCAAAATCAGGCTTCCAGCTTCAAAATCAAACCTCTCTCTTTTCCCTGCCTTTAATCTTCTTCTTATCATCAAACACTTGCACAAACAAGAAACCCACAATTATTCTTCAAACCCTAACTCAATAAAAACCAAAACCAGGAGAAGAAGATGAAGAAGAAGAACAGAACGTAAATCCAACTTACCTCTTCAAAGCAAAGCACAACCCAAGCCAACCACAACTCCAAGCCAAGGAAAATGAAAGGAAAAGCAGAGGAAGGGAGAAGAGAAGAAGAAGAAGAACGTGAGAGGAGGGGGACGGGAATGCAATCTGTGTTCCCTCTCTCTTCCACTTTCTTTTCTTCTTTTCCCCATTCACTGCCCACCTAACAGTCCACTTGGCAACATCCTATTGGACCCCAAACTCCACTTAGCATTTCAAACCAAGGCACAATACTAGAGTCATACCCAAACATTGCCTTAATAAATATCTTGTCTTAATGCTCTTTAGTCCTTAGACAAAATACAATTCACTCACTTACACAATTCTATCTTTACCAAATTAATTATCTTATCAATTAGGTCCTTAACACTCCAAATTTCACATGCACAAAATTACTGAAATACCCTTCCGATCCCGACTTAGCATGCACAATCCAACCAGGGCTATTTTGGGGTGTGACAACTCTTCCCTCCTAAAAGAATTTCGTCCTCGAAATTCAAAGCGAAACACTTACATCCACACAACCCAAACAAACAAAACTTACTTAGACAAAAACTTGCAAAGTAACTTACCAGAAGAACCTGCGGTCTCCTTCGAATCCTTGTTAGATGCCACAAACTCTGAAGACACTCGAGAAGATCTGAGCAAATCCTCCACATCCTTTCTAGCTTGCCCAGCTAGACTCTCATTCCTCTTCTTAGGACAATCTGCAATCCGGTGTTCCATACTGCCACACCTGAAACAAGCACCTGAAAGCTTCCGACATGGACCACGATGTCGCTTCTGACAGTGCTGACATACTGACGGTACCCACTTCTTACACTTATTCCCATGTTGCTTCTGAAATTGTTGACACGCTGAAGGTTCTCGAACCCTCTTCCCTGCTGACACTTCACTAACCGATCCTTTTCTCTTCTGAGGAACATGCTGAACAAAATCTTGAGAAACACGAGGAGCAGTCAATCTATCCAAAATCCGAATCAACCCTTGTACAAGAGCCCTATCCTCAGAAACCCGACCAGAATCTTCCACTGGAGAACGCTCGGAAACATTCTGATCAGCACTAACTCGATTCACACTTTCTGTAGTCTCGCCCACATTCTCACTAGGATCAGACTCCATCTAGACATGACACAAAACAAGACGCATCTGCATTAGGCCACGACACAAAACCGACTCTCATGCAAAGACTCAACACATAACAAACAACACACCCAGAACCATCAAACCTGGCTCTGATACCACTAACTGTAACACCCCCATCGCCGTCCCCGTTGGAAGGACGCCGACGGACGCGCTACACGACGCTCACATATACATATATACACATGCACAATGCGGAAGCATACATTCATACATAACATGCATACAGAAATACGGATTAATTAAAAACTTACCTTGCGGTGCAGAGTGAACATGAAATAACTCACGCACAATCAGGCACTAAGCAGAAGCATACACAGAAGCATACATATGACCATTCAACGGAAGCATAAACGAAATAATAAAACAAAGGAATAACTAAACATAAGGACATACTAACTATTACATTCCCAAACGAAAACTCAAGAACGAAACATAATAATTACATATACAATACTACCGAATACCAAAAGCTGAAATACAGAAGCTGAACAAAATACAGAACTTCTAACTCCTACGTGGCCGACCCTGCAGAAGCGCGACTCGATCAGAACCAAACCTGCCACCTGCACGGAAAAGAAATCCGTGCTAAGCGATAACGCTTAGTGGGGAGAACACACAAGAATATGGACGGCCATTCACAATGGTCGTCGAGGCAAAACACATTCAGATGACAAATGCAGATATTCATGGCATATCAATAATCAGGCTGCACAATAAAGGCATTCAATCGATAACTCACAAACAGACCATAAACCCATGTCCAGGATATACCAAAACAGACATAATACAATATACGATACAAATATCATCATGCCGAACTACATACTATAACTCATGCATAAACCTACATGGGTATCAAATGATAGCATCTTACCATGCGGAGTCACAAGAGCTATACACATGCAATAAATATCACTAAGTACCCACGCCTGAACTGATAACCTAATAATCATGTTAAGCATACACACTAGTCAAATATCCAAAGGGTAACATTTAGAGCATCACAATACCGCTGCGCAACTCTAAAATATATTAAGCATCAAGCAGAAACATTCTGATAACAGAGACTGACGGCATAACCACTTAGTATTACATTCATATCATCATCATGCAGAGAGTACAGTAATCATCACATACTTACCATCACAGCTACTTCGGTTCACAAGCTAATATATTAACAAAACATGTTTAAGTCACATACGTAAATTCTCTAGTTGCATCATAATCAAAACATTCAGAAACTTATAACAAATCACATGACAAGTACGGATAATCATGTTAGATATAAAGTCATGTTTATTTAAAACAGACATACATTCTGAAGCCCATAGTCACGTTCATATACATATAAACTGAATCCTGAGATCTTTATCATAATCAAACGGATATCACATTCATATAGTTATTTCAAAGTAATACAAACCAGTAAAGCACCTGCTGACTCACAATAGTGGATAACGAGTGTACTGAACTGATTAGTACCTTACGGGTACAAGTCGAAAACCATTTTATTTTGTCACAAAAGCATTTTACTGATGGAGGATCTTAACCCGATCCAAATTCATTAAAAAGGACCACGAGGATCCGTACTGAGGGGGGTTCGCGAGGAACCATACGGGGGACCTGATCAGGGTCCAATACATTCAAAGGGCGCTGCAGCTACTGAAAGACTCTATTAGGCATGCCTAACTATCCACTAGACTGACTCTCGCAGGTCATGCATAAAACAATACACATTTCGAATAGCACAACGCATAAATATATATATATATATATACATCATGCATAAATCAGAGTACAGTAGACATATAAATATGCTCATAAGGTTGGTCATATCTCATGCATTCCCATTGCAAAACATAAGACAGCCAATATACTTAATATTTAAACACTGTTCTAAAGCATGCCAAGAATCAGGTATAAAAGCACTACCATGCTAATGATTATCAACACAAAGTCTTAATCATGCATTAGGCGAAGATACTAAGCATAAATCATGCATAGTCCAAATTACATTTAACCTAACACATTGAGTTCCCAGGCTAAAGTATAATCATGCATTCAGACATTTACCATATTATTCATATAAATATAGCATAGCATAATATCAATCATACCTCATTCAAGTCATATTCTGAACCATGCAATAGGTCAATCAATCGTATTTTATCCCTAATTAATTTACTAAAGCATATCAGGAACACATGTGGAAACATATTGTGCTAATGACCAAAGACGCATCATCTAAATCGGGGAAAGTTACTACATAATCTTAAGCATGGCAATTATTCTTAAAGAAGAAGCAGACTAAAGATATGCATGACATAATTCACATTAAGACAGAACATGTTTGAGAACTAACAGTCAGAAAGTTAACCTTTATAAATCCTTCGCATTCAAAATATGACGTGCAATACATATCACAATAATAAACATATTACAGTCCAAACCATACTGTTAAAATCCCACAGTCATTTAACAGGATCACTGTAATCCAAAACTGATTCCAAAATACTACATATAACTTATCTTAGATAACATATTATTAATACCAAATAAATTGGAATAATTAGTCATGTCATCAAGATCATATAAAACACAGTAGAGGAAAATACCCTGAAAAGCTTTTGAAAACCATTTAATAAAAACTGGACACTTGGGAAGGAAAAACAGAAACAAAACAGAACGTGAGGGATGCTCACGTCGCGTGAGCATAGCTCACGCCTCGTGAGCGATCTGCTCACGTCGTGAGCATTGCTCACGTAACGTGAGCAATCTGCTCACGTCGTGAGCCTTGCTCACGTAACGTGAGCTACTTCTCTTGCCCTCTTCTTCTTTCCCGAAATCGCAAACCTGCAGATTTCCATCCTTTTCCAGAAAATCAAAGAACTCGATAAAAACTATTTTCAATCTAATTCAAACACCTCCAGAACTCATCTTACCTTTCAATTGATGCCCCAAACAGCATAAACAAGATAATTGCAACTTAAATCAACAATCAAATCATTTAAACCATGCTTAAACACATTTAATCCATTCTAGAGCATAAACCCTAAAAAGATACAGTAAGTTAAAAACCCAAACTCAGAACTTCCAATTCAATATTTATCATGCATTACTTACACCTTTACTCACTTAATCATGCATGTACACATTCTAAACCACATCAATTTCCAGAAATGCAAACACATAAACATCCTAAGTGAGATTTAGGGCAAAACATTAAGAAATCCAAATGCAGTAAACAGAGCTCCCAAACCTCAAAAATCACGATCCAAAATCAGGCTTCCAGCTTCAAAATCAAACCTCTCTCTTTTCCCTGCCTTTAATCTTCTTCTTATCATCAAACACTTGCACAAACAAGAAACCCACAATTATTCTTCAAACCCTAACTCAATAAAAACCAAAACCAGGAGAAGAAGATGAAGAAGAAGAACAGAACGTAAATCCAACTTACCTCTTCAAAGCAAAGCACAACCCAAGCCAACCACAACTCCAAGCCAAGGAAAATGAAAGGAAAAGCAGAGGAAGGGAGAAGAGAAGAAGAAGAAGAACGTGAGAGGAGGGGAACGGGAATGCAATCTGTGTTCCCTCTCTCTTCCACTTTCTTTTCTTCTTTTCCCCATTCACTGCCCTCCTAACAGTCCACTTGGCAACATCCTATTGGACCCCAAACTCCACTTAGCATTTCAAACCAAGGCACAATACTAGAGTCATACCCAAACATTGCCTTAATAAATATCTTGTCTTAATGCTCTTTAGTCCTTATACAAAATACAATTCACTCACTTACACAATTCTTTCTTTACCAAATTAATTATCTTATCAATTAGGTCCTTAACACTCCAAATTTCACATGCACAAAATTACTGAAATACCCTTCCGATCCCGACTTAGCATGCACAATCCAACCAGGGCTATTTTGGGGTGTGACAATTTGCCACTATTTTGGTGAAATTTAATGTTCTTGAATTCATTTTTACTCCCACTAAATTCCATCATTCTTAGAATATTAAAATTAGTCTCCCTGAAAAATTTCACCTGAATCGGAATCTGTTTGGGGTCCGATTTACTTAAACCTGTCCAATTCGGTTCAGTTCGATTTTATCGTAAAATACAATTCTAATGCTGTAAAAAATTTCTAAAAATTATTCTATGCCTTTTATCCTCTTACAATAGACCATTTTATCTGCTCTAACTATTTATAAAAATTGGGTCAAAATTTAGTCAAACCTTAGTTCAATTGAACTGAACCAGAGAAACTTCACACTAACTTTCGGAAGCCTATTTGACCTTATTTTTACACTAGATTACACCGTTGAACTACATTTTTCATTCTCTTTCTGATGGTGAAATAAAATATTTTTTAGTACTATTCACCCAGGAGTCACTATTTTTAGGCCCCACAATTACTATTCATGGACTCACTATTCAACAGGACCCAGTCATTGATGATCTTACACTTTAGGGGACACAATTACTATTCATCATCTTGACATTGCCGCTATCATCATGGTCCCATATTCACTATTCAATGGGCCCACCTGGCCCCACTTTTACTATTCAGTGAGTCCCACTGGGCCCACTTTTTACTTTTCAGTGAGTCCCACCTGGGCCCACTTTTACTTTTCAGTGGGTCCCACCTAGGCCTACTTTTTGTTGAAGTAAATACTTTTGCTTACTGTTTCAGTCATTCCGGACTCATTTGACGTCCGATTGACACGAAATTTACGTCTACGGACTCGTATTGACGAGCTCTATCCAATGGTCTAATAAAATATTTTTTGATTTCAGGAAGTACTATTCATCCCAAAAGCACTATTCACTCTTGAAAAATATTATTTACGACTAACCCGGTATTGGGGCTATTACAATCTCCCCTACAAATTAAAAATTTCATCCTCGAATTTTACCTGAACTGAAGAGCTAGGGATACTATTGTCTCATAGTCTCTTCTGGTTTCCATGTCGCTTCCTCGACATTGTGGTGATTCCAGAGAATCTTTACCAGTGGAATCTGTTTGTTCCTGAGTTACTTCGCTTCTCTATCCAGGATCTTCACTGGATATTCCCCATAAGTCATGTCTGGCTGAACTCGAACTTCTTCAGGCTTGATGACATGACTAGGGTCTGAACGGTACCTTCGAAGCATAGAGACGTGGAAGACATCATGAATCTTCTCTAACTCTTATGGAAGCTTCAATATGTAAGCTACTGGTCCAACCCGCTGAATAATTTCATAAGGGCCAATAAATCTTAGACTCAGCTTGCCTTTCTTTCCAAATCTCAGGATCTTCTTCTATGGAGAAACTTTCAGATATAGTTTATCTCCCACTTGAAACTCTATATCTTTCCTCTTCAGATCTGCATAGGACTTCTATCGATCCTTGGCTTCTTTCAATCTGTCTTTAATCACTCGAACCATTTCTTCGATTTCCCTAATCAGATCTAACCCCACAATCTTGCTCTCGCTGAGCTCTGTCCAACAAAGAGGAGTTCTGCATTTTCTACCATACAAAGCTTCATAGGGAGCCATCTTGATACTGGTCTGATAACTATTATTATAGGCAAATTCTGCTAAAGGCAAGTACCGCTCCCAACTGTTACCAAACTAGAGTATACAACATCTTAACACGTCTTCCAAAATCTGAATCACATGCTCAGATTGTTCATCAGTCTGAGGGTGGAAAGATGTGCTGAAATGCATTCGAGTTCCCAAAGCTTCCTGAAGTCTCTTCTAAAACTGAGAAGTAAATCTCATATCCCGATCTGAAATGATGGAGGAAGGAACTCCATGCAGTCTTACAATCTCGCTAATGTACAACTCTGCCAGCTTAGATAACGAATAATCCATTCTGATAGGCAGGAAGTGAGCTGATTTAGTGAGTCGGTCAACAATTACCCAAATTGCATCATGTTTCTTCCTCGTGAGATGAAACCTCGACACAAAATCCATAGTAACCCTATCCCATTTCTATTCAGGAATGATAATAGGCTGAAGTAAACCTGAAGGAACTTGATGTTCTGCTTTGACTTGGTGATAAATCAGACACTTACCCACAAATTCTGTCACATCACGTTTCATGCTTGGCCACCAATAAAGCATTTTCAAATCCTGATACATCTTGTTACAACCAGGATGCATAGCAAAGCTGCTATAATGAGCTTCTGATAAAATATCCTTTCTCAGATCAGCTTGATCAGGAATGCACAATCTCTGTTTGTAATATAACCCACCATATGAACCGAATGAATAATCACTGACATGGCCATCTTTCACCCGAGAGATAATGGTAGGCAACCGTTCATCTTGCTTCTGAGCATTTTTCACTTGCTGGAGAAAATTTGCTTAACTTGAATTTCGGAAATCAAAGGTCCATCATTTGATAAGTCCAGACTAACATTCATAGCCTGTAGAGAAGCCATGAACTTCCTACTGAGAGTATCAGCTACAATGTTAGCTTTACCAGGATGATAGTCGATGAAGCACTCATAGTCTTTGATCAATTCAAGCCAACGTCTCTGCCTCAAGTTAAGCTCCTTTTGAGTAAGCAAATACTTCAGACTCTTGTGATCAGTGTAGATGTAGCATTTCTCACCATAGAGATAATGTCTCCAGATTTTCAATGCAAATACAATAGCTGCCAACTCAAGATCATGAGTAGGGTAATTCTTCTCATGAGTTTTAAGCTGTCGGGAGGCATAAGCAATCACCTTGTCTTCCTGCATCAATACACAACCCAATCCATTTCTGGAAGCATCACTGAAGACCATAAAATCCTTATCAGATTCAGGTTGCACTAACACTGGAGCTTCAATCAGCATACACTTGAGTTTCTCAAAGCTCTTGTCACACCTCGTTTGCGCCCTGGTAGAATGAGCCTGTCTGTGTGAGCCTGCATTTGCATGTGTTCGGTATATCATAAGGGTATTTTGGTAAAAATGCATGTTTTTGGGTTTTGTTAGTATGTGGGTGCATATAGGGTATTAGTGTGTGTATGAAATGGGTTATAGTTGTGTGCACTTGAGCATATCATATTATGGTGTTTTAAGTTGGGATATGCTTGTGTGTGTGTTCATACCATTGTAGGGTGTGCATTAGTTGGGAGTGTATTAGGTGTGTGTAGTGCATGTTAGTTTGGTGTGAGTGGTTAGCTTCACCAATAGGAAATGGACACATGCTTAGGGCAAAGAAAAGAAAAAGAAAAAGGAAAGAAAGAAAGGAAATTGGCAGATTCACGTTTCCTTCTTCACTCACCTTCTTCTTCTTCATTTTCTTCATTCTAAGAAATGTGGTGTAGATTCAAGTTTGTATTGGTGGAGTTAATCATCTCTTTGCATCTCTTTGGTAAGTAATTGTATTCTTCTCATCTTGTTTTCCATTTGTTTCATCTTCTTTTTCCTCTTTGGGTTTAGATTTAACTTACGGTTTGCATTGTTGGATGTTCTTTATTGTGTTGTGTTTAGCTGAGGATCCTCGTGATCCTAAGGGCAAGGATATTGCTGGGACAAGTGGAGCTAAGTGATTGAAGCTTAGAATCTCAGGTTTGGGATTTTTACTTGTGGATTGTGCTTGATTTGAACTTACTGTAATTTCTAAGGTTTATGTTCTTGAATGTGGTTATGTATGATTTTGATTGTGATGAGTGTTGAATTAAGTTGTTATATGTCATTTTGATGCTTGAATGATCTTCGGGACGGTAAGAACTGATTTGTGTGATTTTGATTCAAGTTTGGAGTTGATTTCTGTGTTCTGGGAAAATTCTGGAAACCTGGAAAATCGTGTTACTGTAGAAAATTCCCATTTTGCTGTGTCTGTCGCGTGACTAACCAAGAGAGAGGCAAGTCACGAGACGTGACTTCCAGTCACGACTCCTGACCTGCCAGAAAGAAGCTAGTCACGAGTTGTGACTGCCTGTCACAACTCGGGACCAGCCAAGACGAAGCCAGTCACGAGACGTGACACCCAGTCATGACTCGTGACCAGCAAAAGAGAGGCAAGTCATGTGACCGGGAAGTCGGTCACGAGGTGTAACCCCCAGTCACGTCTCGTGACAAGCCTTGTGAGGAGGCCAGTCACGAGTTGTGATGCCAGTCACGACTCGTGACCAGCCAACCTCGTCGGTCACCCCGTTCGGCCCATTTTCGAAAATTTCCCAATTTTAACACAAAAATGGATTCCGTAATACTTCCGAATGGACTTATACTTCTGTATAATGCATGTCATACTTTTATATGCTTTGATATGAGTGATACCATGATTCTTCAGATGAATTATATGTTGTGTTCTGAAATATGATTTGAATGACGCATAACCTGCTAGAGTCAAGTAAGTGGATAGTTAGGCATGCCTAATAGAGTCTTTTAGCTGTAGCCCTTTGTTTCGTTTGGACCCCGATCAGGTCCCCATTTGGTTCCTCGCGAACCCTATTATGTGTTTGGATCTTGTTTAAGGTCCCTCTTTAAAATGATTTGTGAAAGTTAAAAGTAATATGGTTTTCTCGATTCGTACCCGTAAGGTACTGTCTGTAATCGGCTCGTACCCGTAAAGTACTTTCTATGCACTCGTTATCCACTACCTAGAGTCAGCAGATGTTCTTTTTGTGTTCGATTGGTTTGCTCTACTCTTATGACTATATATATGTAATATCTGCATGAGTATATTGATGAAATGTATGTTTAACTATTATGGAAATGGATATGAATTTGAGATATAGAATGTATGGTTTTAAATTGGGAGCATGTTCTTATGAATTATGTTATGAGCTATTGCATTGTGCCATTGTGAATGTGTTATGCCTTGACGACCGTTGTGAATGGCCGTTCATATTTTATGTGTGTTTCCCCACTAAGCGTTTATCGCTTAGCACGGTGTTTTTACCCGTGCAGGTGCGGAAGGAGTTTTGCTTTGAGAGAGTCGCCGCCGTCAAGCCAACACAGAAGGTTTTAGTGTAGGGCTCAGTTTTATAATCTGTAATGATTCTTTTTGTATTGAACTCTCCTGTATCAGTTTTGTTATAGCTTCCGCTTTTGTATTTATATTTTGGTTATGTAATATCTTTTATTCTAGCTGGTTTGATCAGAACATTATTGTAATGGTTTGTTATATTAATGCATGATCATCTATTGCTTTCCTTTCCTTAAAGTTTTTAATTATCTCGTATTTTTGTATGTATGATTATGAATGAATGTATGATTTGCTTTGTTTTTGCTTGGTGACACCTTGACTCATACGGCATCTCACTCCTTATCGGATGGGATCGCCTACGTATGGGTAGGGGGTGTTACAGTTTTTGGCATCAGAGCCTAGGTTTAGGCGTTTCTGGGTGTTGTTGTTGTTTTGGGTTGCTTAGATGTGTATGTGTCTAGATCTGTGTTGGCTGATGCGGGTGTTTCTTGTTTGTTTAGATGGCTTCTAATTCTGCTCGTGGATCACTTGAGGAATCCGCCGAGAGTGTGAACCCTCAAGCTGCAGATCCATCAATTTCTATGTCGGCTCAACATGCTAGGGTCCAGCCCGAGGCCGTAGCCATGCCTTTTGAGGCTATGTTCAGATTGCATCAGGACATGGCTAGGGTTTTGGAGAGAGTGACTGCTCCTAGAGCCCCTATTGAGAGTTTGAGAAGAGCTGGTGTTGAGGATTGAAGATTTGTTTGATCAGCTTCAGGGTGTAGGTGTTTTCTCCAAGATAGATCTTCGATCAGGGTATTATCAGCTTCGAGTTCAGGATGCAGATGTGGTTAAGACTGCATTTCGGACTAGGTATGGCCACTATGAGTTTCTTGTGATGCCGTTTGGTTTGACCAATGCTCCAGTGGCTTTTATGGATTTGATGAACCGTGTGTTTAAGGCATACTTAGATCGATTTATAGTAGTGTTCATTGATGATATCTTGGTGTATTCCAAGGATGAGAGTGAGCATGAGGAGCATCTCCGATTGGTTTTGCAGATGTTGAGAGAGCACATGTTGTTTGCCAAGCTTAGCAAGTGTGATTTATGGCTTCGAGAAGTGTCATTCTTGGGTCACATTGTTTCAGCTAGGGGTATTCAGGTTGATCCGGCCAAGATTGAGGCGATTGTTGATTGGAAAGCGCCTAGAAATGTTCAGGAAGTGAGGAGTTTCCTTGGTTTGGCAGGTTACTACCGTCGGTTTGTTAAGGGCTTTTCTGTGATTGCTGTTCCAATGACTAGATTGTTGAGGAAAGGGGTCAGATTTGAGTGGTCAGATAGATGCCAGGCTTGTTTTGATCAGTTGAAGCAGTTGCTTGTTGAGGTTCCTATTCTTACTCAACCCATCTCGGGTAAAGAGTTTGTCATTTATAGTGATGCTTCGGGTGTTGGCCTTGGATGTGTTTTGATGCAAGAAGGTAAGGTTGTGGCTTATGCTTCTCGTTAGTTAAAGCCACATGAGAAGAACTATCCGACACATGATCTTGAGTTAGCAGCTGTGATCTTTGCCTTGAAGATTTGGCGTCATTATCTTTATGGAGAAAAGTGAAGGATCTTTTCGGACCACAAGAGCTTGAAGTACTTCCTCACACAGAAAGAGTTGAACATGAGACAGCGCCGTTGGCTTGAGTTGTTTAAGGACTACGACTGCATTGTGGATTATCATCCTGGTAAGGCCAATGTAGTCGTTGATGCTTTGAGTCGGAAGTCAGTTTCAGCCTTGTTCCTGAGACGATTCAGATGGAGATTTGGTCCAGATGGGGCTTTACTTGCTCAGTTGCGTGTGAAGCCTACCTTGAGACAGAGGATTATGGATGCTCAGAGGGATGATGTGAGACTTCAGCGGATTGTGCAAGAGGTCAGATCAGGTAAGCAGTCAGAGTTTTCAGTTCAGAATGATGTGCTTATGTTTAGAGATCGCTTGTGTGTGCTAGAGTCTGAGGAGTTGAGGAGACAGCTTATGAGTGAGGCGCATAGTACAGTTTTTACTATGCATCCTGGCAGTAAGAAGATGTATCGGGACATGAGACAGTTTTATTGGTGGTCTGGTATGAAGCGTGATATAGTGGATTTTGTGTCCAAGTGTTTGACTTGTCAGCAGGTAAAGGCCGAGCATCAGGTTCCTTCCGGATTGCTTACACCTTTATCCATTCCTGAGTGGAAGTGGGATGATATCGCCATGGACTTTGTTTCTGGTTTGCCTTTGACTCAAAAGAAGCATGATTCAGTTTGGGTAATTGTGGATCGGCTTACGAAGTCAGCTCACTTTCTGCCAGTTAGAGTGGACTACTCGATGGACAGATTGGCCAGTATCTATGTAGATGAGATAGTTCGGTTGCATGGGGTGCCTTTATCCATAGTTTCAGATCGGGATCCGAGATTCACTTCCAAGTTTTGGAAGGAGTTGCAGAGAGCTTTGGGCACTAGGTTGAAATTTAGTACAGCGTTTCACCCTCAGACAGATGGTCAGTCAGAGCGGGTCATTCAGATCTTAGAGGATATGATGAGGGCTTGTGCTTTGGATTTCCCGGGTAGTTGGGACAGATATGTGTCGCTTATGGAGTTTGCCTACAACAATAGCTTTCAGTCGAGTATCGGTATGTCACCATATGAGGCTTTGTATGGTCATCAGTGTAGGACTCCGGTTTGTTGGACCGAGCTATCCGAGAGATCAGTGATTGGGCCAGACTTGGTGAGAGATACTGAAGAAAAGATCAGAGTTATGCAGCGGAATTTGAAGGCAGCCAAGGATCGACAAAAGTCTTATGCCAATTTGAAGAGGAAAGACGTGCATTTTGAGATCGGGGACAAAGTTTTCCTTAAAGTTTCACCTTGGAGGAAAGTGCTTCGATTTGGAAAGAAAGGCAAGCTTTGTCCTCGTTTCATTGGTCCTTATGAGATTTTGGCTAAGGTAGGACCTGTAGCCTATAGATTGGCATTACCGATGGAGTTAGCAAAGTTGCACGATGTGTTCCATGTTTCGATGCTTCGTCGGTACAGATCAGATCCTTCGCATGTTCTTTTAGTTCAGGATATACAGGTTCAGCCAGATTTTTCATATGATGAGGAACCGCGAGCTATTCTAGCCCGAGAGGTGAGACAATTGAGAAGTAAGCAGATCCCTTTGGTAAAAGTATTGTGGATTCATCATGGAGTCGAGGAAGCGACTTGGGAACCAGAGGAATCGATGAGAGCTCAGCATCCGCAGTTGTTCAGTTCAGGTGAGAATTTTGAGGATGAAATTCTTATTAGTCGGGGAGAGTTGTCACACCCCGTTTGCCCCCTAGTAGAATGAGCCTGTCTGTGTGAGCCTGCATTTGCATGTGTTCGGTATATCATAAGGGTATTTTGGTAAAAATGCATGTTTTTGGGTTTTGTTAGTATGTGGGTGCATATAGGGTATTAGTGTGTGTATTAAATGGGTTATAGTTATGTGCACTTGAGCATATCATATTATGGTGTTTTAAGTTGGGATATGCTTGTGTGTGTGTTCATACCATTGTAGGGTGTGCATTAGTTGGGAGTGTATTAGGTGTGTGTAGTGCATGTTAGTTTGGTGTGAGTGGTTAGCTTCACTAATAGGAAATGGACACATGCTTAGGGCAAAGAAAAGAAAAAGAAAAAGGATAGAAAGAAAGGAAATTGGTAGATTCACGTTTCCTTCTTCACTCACCTTCTTCTTCTTCATTTTCTTCATTCTAAGAATTGTGGTGTAGATTCAAGTTTGTATTGGTGGAGTTAATCATCTCTTTGCATCTCTTTGGTAAGTAATTGTATTCTTCTCATCTTGTTTTCCATTTGTTTCATCTTCCTTTTCCTCTTTGGGTTTAGATTTAACTTAGGGTTTGCATTGTTGGATGTTCTTTGTTGTGTTGTGTTTAGCTGAGGCTCCTCGTGATCCTAAGGGCAAGGATATTGCTGGGACGAGTGGAGCTAAGTGATTGAAGCTTAGAATCTCAGGTTTGGGATTTTTACTTGTGGATTGTGATTGATTTGAACTTACTGTAATTTCTAGGGTTTATGTTCTTGAATGTGGTTATGTATGATTTTGATTGTGATGAGTGTTGAATTAAGTTGTTATATGTCATTTTGATGCTTGAATGATCTTCGGGAAGGTAAGAACTGATTTGTGTGATTTTGATTCAAGTTTGGAGTTGATTTCTGTGTTCTGGGAAAATTCTGGAAAACTGGAAAATCGTGTTACTGTAGAAAATTCCCGTTTTGCTGTGTCTGTCGCGTGACTACCCAAGAGAGAGGCAAGTCACGAGACATGACTTCCAGTCACGACTCGTGACCTGCCGGAAAGAAGCTAGTCACGAGTTGTGACTGCCTGTCACAACTCGTGACCAGCCAAGACGAAGCCAGTCACGACTCGTGACCAGCAAAAGAGAGGCAAGTCACGACGTTACCAGGAAGCCGGTCACGAGGCGTGACCCCCAGTCACGTCTCGTGACAAGCCTTGTGAGGAGGCCAGTCATGAGTTGTGATGCCAGTCACGACTCGTGACCACCCAACCTCGTCGGTCACCCCGTTCGGCCCATTTTCGGAAATTTCCCAGTTTTAACTCAAAAATAGATTCTGTAATACTTCCGAATGGACTTATACTGCTGTATAATGCATGTCATACTTTTATATGCTTTGATATGAGTGATACCATGATTCTTCAGATGAATTATATGTTGTGTTCTGAAATATGATTTGAATGACGCATAACCTGCTAGAGTCAAGTAAGTGGATAGTTAGGCATGCCTAATAGAGTCTTTTAGCTACAGCCCTTTGTTTCGTTTGGACCCCGATCAGGTCCCCGTTTGGTTCCTCGCGAACCCTATTATGTGTTTGGATCTTGTTTAAGGTCCCTCTTTAAAATGATTTGTGAAAGTTAAAAGTAATATGGTTTCCTCGATTCGTACCCGTAAGGTACTGTCTGTAATCGGCTCGTACCCGTAAAGTACTGTCTGTACACTCGTTATCCACTACCTAGAGTCAGCAGGTGTTCTTTTGTTGTTCGATAGGTTTGCTCTACTCTTATGACTATATATATGTAATATCTGCATGAGTATATTGATGAAATGTATGTTTAACTATTATGGAAATGGATATGAATTTGAGATATAGAATGTATGGCTTTAAATTGGGAGCATGTTCTTATGAATTATGTTATGAGCTATTGCATTTTGCCATTGTGAATGTGTTATGCCTTGATGACCGTTGTGAATGGCCGTTCATATTTTATGTGTGTTTCCCCCACTAAGCGTTTATCGCTTAGCACGGTGTTTTTACCCGTGCAGGTGCGGAAGGAGTTTTGCTTTGAGAGAGTCGCCGCCGTCAAGCCAACACAGAAGGTTTTAGTGTAGGGCTCAGTTTTGTAATCTGTAATGATTCTTTTTGTATTGAACTCTACTGTATCAGTTTTGTTATAGCTTCCGCTTTTGTATTTATATTTTGGTTATGTAATATCTTTTATTCCAGCTGGTTTGATCAGAACATTATTGTAATGGTTTGTTATATTAATGCATGATCATCTATTGCTTTCCTTTCCTTAAAGTTTTTAATTATCTCGTATTTTTGTATGTATGATTATGAATGACTGTATGATTTGCTTTGTTTTTGCTTGGTGACACCTTGACTCATACAGCATCTCACTCCTTATCGGATGGGATCGCCTACGTATGGGTAGGGGGTGTTACAGCTCTCCTGACATTTATCTGACCATTCAAACTTGTCATTCTTTTGCAATAACTTGGTTAAAGGAAATGCAATCGAAGAGAAACACTTGATGAACCTTCTGTAATAACCAGCCAAGCCAAGAAAACTACTAACCTCGGTAACACTCCTGGGTGTCTTCCACTAAAGGATCGTTTCAATCTTTTTAGGATCAACTTTAATACCATCTGTTGATACTACATGACACAAAAATGATACCTCATCCAGCCAGAATTCACATTTACTGAACTTGGCATAAAGCTGCTTATCTCACAGAGTCTGCAGAACAATCCTCAAATGCTCATCATGCTCCTCTGGAGTCTTCGAATACACCAAAATATCATCGATAAAAACAACCACAAACTCCAAGTAAGGGTAGAAAACCCTATTCATCAGATCCATAAAAGCTGCAGGAGCATTTGTCAATCCAAAAGGCATGTCCATGAACTCGTAATGACCATATCTGGTGCGATCTGACTTTTTAATTTTTAGCTGATGGTAGCCCGATCTTAAGTCAATCTTGGAAAACACGCCCGCACCTTTCAACTGATCAAACAAATCATCAATCCGAGGTAGTGGATACTTGTTCTTAATGGTGACTTTATTCAACTGTCTATAGTCAATACATAATCGAAGTGATCCATCTTTCTTTTTCACAAAGAGGACTGGTGCTCTCCAAGGTGAAACACTCGGTCTGATGAAGCCTTTATCAAATAATTCTTGCAATTGAATCTTCAATTCTCTGAGTTCTAAAGGTGCCATTCTATAAAAGCAATAGAGATAGGTGCAGTACCAGGTACTAGGTCGATAGTAAACTCTAACTCTCTATCAGGTGGCAGACCTGGAAGTTCTTCAAGAAAAACATCCTGAAACTCCCGAATAGTGGGCACATCTGAAGCCTTAAGTTCATCTTTTTTTAGTCTCTATTGCATAGCACAAGTATGCTACACACCCTTTTTTGATAAGTCTCTTAGCTACAGTAGCTAAAATCACATCAGAAAGAAAATCTGATCTCTCACCCACGACGACAATCTCCTGATCGTCTGCAGTTCTTAAAGTTACTCTCTTCCTCTTACAATCAACAGTGGCGTGGTGAGTGGATAACCAGTCCATACCCAAAATCACGTCAAACTCTCAGAACAGAAAGTCAATCAAATCAGCACAAAACACAAAACTCTAAGCACTAACCGGACAATCTCGATATACTTTATTCACCACTACACTATGCCCCAAAGGATTACTCACTAAAATATCCTGGTCTAATTGACTGTCATGCAACCCTTTATCCCAAGGAATAGCAGTACTAATATAGGAATGCTTAGAACCAGGATCAATCAAACCATAAACTGAATAAGAGAGCAATGAGAATTTACCAATAATGACATCTGGAGCATCATCCTGTTCACGGGCTCTAACAGCATAATGATGTCCAGTGGTACGACCCTGAAGTCGCTGTATTGAAGGGCCTGAAACTGCCTGTGGAGGAGCTATTCCCCTACCACGTCCTCTTTAAGGGACTGACCCTCCACCCAAAGCCGGTGATGCTGTAGTGAACGACTGGGCCTCAAGACAATCTCTGATATGATGTTCTCGGGACCCATATCTGAAACAAGCCCTGTTCATTAATCTGCACTCAGCCGGATGAAACTTCTTACAATGAGGGCACTATGGAACTGGATCTCGTACTCTACTCCTAGGTGCATTAGCTACTGATGTGACTGGGGCACTACTGCCGACTGGGTTCCTCCAAATCGTAATAGGAGCTGCTGATGTATGGCTCTGTGAATGAGGAGGCCCTCTAAACTTCTTACTCTATCTAGCTGCACCAGAAAACTGACCCGGTTTCCTCTTTTGTATGAAACGGGACTATCTATCAGCCTCTTTTGACATAATCGTCTCTACTCTGAGAGCTGCTTCAACCAAGGACCTCATATATGTGAGTCTCTGAGAACCCAAAGCCAATCTGATATTATTATACAGACCTCTTTCAAATCTGTGGCATAACTTCTGCCCAGTCATTGACTCATCATCCAGATAGGCACTGAACCACTCAAACTCTCTCTCGTACTCAGCAACTGACTTACTTCCCTGTCTAAGCCTCCAGAATGCATCTTGCATGGCATATCTATACTCAGAACCAACATATTTCTTCTCAAATTGAGTCTGAAAAAAACCCCAAGTAATCTTATCAGCTGGAGTGTGTTTACGGACTTAACTCCACCAAGTATAAGTAGGACCCTGAAGCAAAGCCACTGCTCCCTGAAGCATCTCATCTAGTGGACTTTGAGTGGTGTCAAACATCCTCTTGAGTTTAAACAACCACTCCTCTGCCTGACCCGTAGTCAAAGGATCACAACCATAAAAATCCTCTGCTCCAAAATAGGCCTCCGTCTAGGTGGAGCTAATTGCTATACAGGACCCCGAGGCTATTGCTGCGATTGCTTAAACTGGTAGAAATTCGCCATCATGTTCATAAACTCAGGCTGCTGCTGAGGAGGAGGAACAATCGACGGAGTAGCCTCATGACGAGACGACCTCGATCGACTAATACTAACTGATGCAACACTCTCCACATCACTATCACGACGACCTTCATCTGAAGACATACTTGCGATCTAACACAAGGAGCAAGCATACATTAGCCTCACATAACTATACTGTCAAAAAATTAGTTGGCATGTACATGTACTTATACTAATCCCATTGACCCACTCCGATCTTAGAACCACCCAAACCTGAGCTCTGATACCAAAACTTGTTGGGCCCTATACCAGTATGTGATACGGATACCAGTTGCCACCGTACTGAACTGACATACACTCTAATACTTTATTATCCGATTAAATAACTGTTCATTTTAATCCGGTTAACCTAATTAAACTATTCAGGTTATTAAATAGACAATTAATTAAAACCGGTAATTTTTTTTTTAATAGTACCGTATACATGAATAGTACCGTATGTATGAATAGTGTCATATGTACAAAAAGTACCGTATGTATAATACTGTGTGAATAGTGCTGTATGGCAAAGACAATTTACTTAAGTCCATTTATACTTATTAATTTATCATCAAACTTAATATTTACTATCTTAATTCACTATTAATTAAGCCGATTGACCTATAACTGTCTAAGTTACTATTCATCTGGTCAATTTTTTCCCTTTAACTTGAAAATCTATATTTTTCTTTATCAATAGTATTAACTTAATTTCTACTAATTATTAAGCATACTAAACACACATAAAATAGTGAAGTTTAGTGATTTATTACAGACCAAAACCCAAACCAATATTATAAGACATATACATGCCAAAATCTTAACATACCTAATATTCTAAATAGTTTCTTTCGTGCCACTTCCAAAGTGTGAGGTATGCACTACTCCAAAACTCTTACAAATTACCTACACGCAGTCAAATAAAACTACGTGCTGATCATTAAATATGCACAGTGGTGATTGCAATTCCAGAAATTTCCACTAAAATTAATTTTTCATGCATAATAATATTCACATAAATAATATCATTTAATATTCATAAATAAATATATTTAATTTAATTCCCAACTAGGCATGCAATATTACATGTAATTATTTTTAAATTACATAATTGGGACAATTACACAATTTATTCACATAAATAATCTTATTACCATTTTATCCTTAACTTATGGTAATATTTCATTTATACCCTTAAACATTTTCAAAATGACAAAAATGTCTTTAGTTCATTTATTCTTCACCCAAAATTACATTTACGCCATTAGTTCATTTTCATTTCACTAATATTACCATTATGCCACTAGTTTAATTATTTTCACTAATATTACAATTTTACCATTAATTTACATGCCAAATTACGGTTTTACCCTCCATTTACCATTTTCATGCCAAATTACACATTTACCCTTAAAAAGTGGCCAATTTTCATATTTAACCATTTAATTACATTTTTACCCTTATTAACCATCCTTAACACGCATATGCACAAAATTACAATTTTGCCCTCAAACTTTTTATATAATAATATTTATGTCCTTTTTCCACATAAATAGTATTTAATCACATTTTAATCATCTAAATCTCATTTTTTACAATTATGCCCCTGTAACACACTGGCAGACTCTATATACAGGATAAACGAGATGTGAACTCTAGAAGTTCACAAAAATACCAGCAGAGTTCTGTGGGACCGCCACCATCTTTTAATACAGAATAGTACACTTCAGATATTCAGATACAGATATTCAGATATTCAGAAGTAGGACCATCATTGGCCTACTAAAAAGTGAGTCGCTATGCTCACACCCACGGTCTTATGTCCCTATGGCATGCCAACATATCCTGAACTAGACTTGACTACCAGATTACGACACATGGCAATATTATTTTATTTTTCATATTATTAATATGATATACATATTTTTCATGATATATCACCATAATATCTCATTCTTTTTCACGCTATTTCATCATGTCACATGTGGTTATCATCATTATATCATCACATGTCATGTAAACTCATTCTTTCATCATGGTACACATGCATACATACATATATGCATAAGGCCCACATACCAATTTTTTTTCACATTAATTCTTTTTATAAATTTTATCATTTATTTAGGCCAATTTCATGATGTATAACATCACCATACCATTAATTTTCGTGAAAACACATCAAAATCATGACTTTACACATGATATACATTCGGCTATACATACATCACATACCTCATGATGTTTTCACATGCTCTAACACATACCATTCATTAGTTCACATGCTAAATAACATAGATCAATCATAAACATGCATAAAACATTAAGAAAACACATGCAAATCACATGGTTACCATTCGGCTAAAGAAGGAATTTTTCACACAAAATTTATTTCTTCATTTTAATCTTCCATACCATTATTTTTAACATCCCTAAGCTTGAATATCATGTTATTTTCAATTAAACATGCATAAATCACATACTTTCTTCACAAATATAATATAAATCCATGCTTTTACCTTGGAAATAATTGGAATTTGTAATCACAAACCTTTGATCCTTGAAATATACTCCTCAATTTTCATTTTCCTTGCCCTTAGCTTGATTGGAGGTTCCCTCACCTATTGGACATAATTATGTCCAAACACAAAAATTAAGATTTAACGAAAACCAAATTTCCTTTCATCAAGTAAACTTGATAAAAATCTAATTCACATCCTAATCTACCTTTAGGAACCTTAAAACCAAATTTAAAACCCTTAAATCTCTTACCTCAATTTTACACCCAAACTTCAAGTCTAGATTTCACCCACTTATACTCCTCCAAACAAAATTCTAAGACAACCAATGGATTCTAGATTAGCTGAATTATGTTAGGGAGGTTTGATCTTGAGGTGAGATGAAGAAAAAATGAAAGAAAAATGGTGAAGAAGAGAGGAGGAAGAATTCGGCCAAGAGAGGAAGAAGAGGGAGGCTGAAACAAATGGAATCCAAGGGGATTTCCAGATTTTTAGGTGTATTTATATGGGTCCAATTGGACGTAACCAGGTCCAACCAAAGTGGTTGAGCCGATGTGGTCCGATTTTTAGTTTTTGGGTCATTTTCCACTATTTTGGTGAAATTTAATGTTCCTAAATTGATTTTCACTCCCAAAAAATTCCATAATTCTTAAAATAGTAAAATTAGTCTCCCTGAAAAATTTCAACTCAATCAGAATTCGTTTGGGATCCGATTCACTTAAACCAGTCCAATTCGGTTCAGTTCGATTTTTCCGTAAAATACAATTCTAATGCTGTCAAAAATTTCTAAAAATTATTCTAAGCCTTTTATCCTCTTATAGTAGACCATTTTATCCGCTCTAACTATTTATAAAAATTCTGTCAAAGTTTAGTCAAACCTTAGTTTAATTGAACTGGACCAGAGAAACTTCAAACTAACTTTCGGAAGCTTATTTGACCTCGTTTTTACACCAGATTACACCGTTTTACTACATTTTTCATCCTCTTTCTGATGGTGAAATAAAATATTTTCGTATACTATTCACCCTGGAGTCAATATTTTGTAGGCCTCACAGTTACTATTCCCGGACCCACAGTTACTACTTACGGAGCAGTCAAAGATGCTGTCACTATTCAATGAGACCCAGTCAATGATGATGTTACACTTTAGGGGACACAGTTACTATTCATTATCATGTCCTCGCTGATGTCATCATGGTCCCACATTTGCTATTTAGTGGGCCCCACTTGGCCCCACTTTTACTATTTAGTGGGTCTCACTTTGGTCCACTTTTTACTTTTCAATTGGTCCCACCTGGACCCACTTTTTACTTTTCAGTGGGTCCTACCTGTGCTCACTGTTACTTTTCAGTGGGTCCCACTTTTCACTGAAGTAAATACTTTCGCTTACTGTTTTGGTTATTTTGGACTCGTTTGACCTCCGATTGACATGAAATTTACGCCTACGGACTCGTATTGACGAGCTCTATCCAATAGTCCAATAAAATATTTTTCGATTCCTGGAAGTACTATTCACCCCGGAAGCACTATTCAATCTTGTAAAATACAATTTATGACTAACCCGGTATTGAAGCTATTACAATAATGACATAATTTTCCAATTTGCCAAAACTTGCCGAAACTTTCGAATTAATGATGATTGTGTCCTTTTTGACACTTCCGTCGCTAAATTAAACACATTCGATTTTCGCTTCACCCTAAACATGCTTTAATGCGGTTAGGATGTATTTTGGGTCCTTACATTATCTTTATGGATAAATTAAATATATTTTATTTTATCCCTAAGGATAATATGAAACAACTTTATCTCTAGGGATAAACTAAATATTTGACATTTATCTTTAAGGATAAATTAAAAGTATTTGATTTATCCCCAAAGATAATTTGAGATCATTTGTCTCTAAGGATAAACCAAATATTAATTTTATCTTCAAGGATAAATTAAAAAGTTTTATGTTTATCTTTAAATCAAAATGCAACCTATAAATAGAGGTGCAAGAGGAGCATATTTAAGGAGGAGAGGAATTTTTGGGAAGAGAAGCTAATTTTCAAAAACAAATATAAAAAGTTTTCTCTTTATATTTGTTTTCATTTTAAAATTCATTCTTAAAGAATTAAGAGTCAATTTGAGAAAGAGACATTAATTATCTCTTTTTGATTTACTCTCTTAAGATTTATATTGTTTTAAAAGAAAACTCTTTTTAGAGAGAGATAGAGAAAGTAATTTTCAATTTTTTTCAATTTTCAACCGATCCTTGTGGAATTCAAGATAGAGATCTGTATGGTCATTACCTTCTAAGAGATCAATTTTCTGAGGGTAAATATTCTGAGCTCAAAGTAGTCATTCTTGCATTAATTTCAATATGTTAATATGAAATATATGATTTGCTTCAAAATGTAGATTAATTTATTTGTTTGGTAATTTTATTATTTTTATGTTAGACTTGTTTTATTGATAGATTGTAAAACCCAATTGTATGAAATAATGTCTTAAAATTCATAAATATAAGTGTTTAAGCTTTGTACATTTAAAAATTTAATTTTTTCGTATATTTTTTACTTCTTGAGACGACCAACAGGAAGAAAGCCTGATCAACGACCGTCCCTCAAGTGAGCGATGGGGCATCGCGAAACACTTCTTCCCAAATAATGGCTACTAAAATTCTCGACGATTTGATTCATAAAAAGTAGAAGTGTCTGTAGACGATATGATGACCAAGTCGGCCACTAGAGAAGGTCATTTTGAGGCTTTAGAGAAGTTCTTTCAAAGGATTGAAAAATACAATCCGCACTTAAACACTAAAAAAATGTATCTTTGGGGTTACCTCGGGAAAGCTTTTGGGTCATGTTATGAGCCAGATAGGGATTGAGATCAATCTTGATAAGGTCAAAGCCATCAGAGAAATGATGGTGCCCTAGAAGGAAAAGGATGTCAGGAGTTTCTTGGGAAAGTTGTAGTACATCAGCAGGTCCATCGTCAACCTTACTTCAATTTATGAGCCTATCTTTAAGCTGCTCAGGCAAAATCGGCCTGCGATATGGAACGATGACTATCAGAAGGCTTTCGAGACCATCAAAGACTACTTATTAAACCCACAAATTTTAAGACCACCTCAGCTAGTTAAGCCTAAAATCCTTTACCTGGCAATAGAGGATAGTTCTATAGGCGCCATGATGGCCCAAGAAGATGAATTTAGAGTAGAGTTCACAGTCTACTACCTTAGTAAAAAGTTTCTCCCTTATGAAATTAAGTATGCCGAGGTTGAGAAAATCTGCTTGGCAACAATTTGGGCTTCCAAGAAATTAAGGCATTACTTTCATTCTTACAAGGTACAGACTATTGCTAAGCAGAATCCTCTCAGAAATCTCCAAAAGGCACCCTCTTTACTAGGAAATATGGGAAGGTGGTTGAAACTCCTACAAAAATTTGATATAGAATATATCACTAGGAAGACCATCAAAGCCCGAGTTGTAGTAGAATTCCTAGCTGAACATCCCATCGAAGGATATCAGATTGAGTATAACTTATCGGATGAAGAGGTTATGGCCATTATAGTGTAAGGTTGGCAATTGTATTTCGATGGGGCAGTTAATAATAAGGGGGCGGAGCAGGAATCATCCTCACAACCCCAGACAGTGAAAAACTTTCATTAGCTAAAAAGTTGAGATATAAGGCTACCAATAATGAAGCTGAATATGAAGCATGTATTTTTAGGTTAGAAGCACTTTTAGCGTTGGGGGCAAAGAATGTAGAAGTTTTCGGGGATTCGTCACTGGTAATCTATCATATCCGAGGTGAATGGTCTGTTAAGAAAGAATGGCTAATGCCATATGTAAAGCACTTAAAGATATTAAGTAGTTAGTTTGAAACTTATACCATCTATTTCGTACCACGAGACGACAACCAATTGGCAGATGCTCTCACAACCCTAGTATCTATGTGGGATAACCCAAAAAGGGTAGTTATAAAGCCTATTTTGATCTCAAGTTCTAAAAGAACTTGCTTTAAAACTGAGCAAGTAATGGATATTGAAGTAGCTGATAAAAGGCCTTAGTATTATGATATTCAGAATTATTTAGAGCATACCGTATTCCTAAAAGAGGCCACCAAGAAAGACCAAACGTTAATTCATAAATTGCCCATGTTTAGATGAGAAGGAAGCTGAGAAAGTTATGGAGGAAACTCATGCTATGGTTTGTAGAACTCACATGAATGGCCTAACTTTAGAAAAGAAGATCACGTGACAAGGGTTCTATTGGCTTATAATGGATACGGACTATAACACCCCCTCTGCCGCCCCCGTTGGAAGGACGACGGCGGGTGCGCTACCGGACGCTCACTCACTACATACGAATATACATGCACTAAGAGGAAGCATTCACTAATAGTAATAATAGAAAACCATATATCATATAATTAAAATTTCTTTATATACAAAATCCAAAATATTACATCTTAAATCCTTTACAAAAAGAATACAGGAGGAGATAACAAAAATAGCTCTACACCTATGTGGCCGACCTGCAGATGCACGACACAAGCAAACTCCCAAAAACCTGTGACCTACACGGGACAAGAACCCGTGCTAAGCGATAACGCTTAGTGGGGAGGAACAAAACACAACAGAACACTATGCAGCAATATCATGCATCAACACATGAATGTAAACATGCATCAACATACAGAATTCATTAAGTACCAGAGGACAGAAGTATATATATGTATTAAGAATGACTATATGAAATAAGAATTGAAAACAGAAAGCATGAAGCAATTACCATAATCAAAATCACGCAATAATCAAAACACTTCACTAAACCAATACCAGACACTTCACACAATAGCCTGAATTTCAATGGTGGAGGATACGAGAACACAGCACGGGAGACCGAAGCCTCAAAAATAATTTTTAATACCCAAAGGTAGCGAAGGAGACCAGAGTCTCAAAACATTTTATCACTACACGGAAAATGACCATCTCGGAGGTCGACCGCTTCGCCCAAACGGGGCGGACACGGGAAGCTGCACTCACCAACCCTTCTTAAGCATGCTTAATTATCCACTACCTTGACACTTTAGGCTCGACAACTCACTCTCAATCATAACAATTACTACACAAGTCTCGAATCAAAACTCCAACATCATATTAATTCACTACAACAACACTAGTATCATAATGTCAACAAAACATAAACTCAATCATTTACCATGCAATAGTGAGAAACCATGCAAAGTGGGACAAGAGAATCAAATTCAGAAAACAGGGTAGGCAAGAAGGGCTTCTATCGCGATCGTGACAGAACACAGGGTACCTCATTGCGGGCTCGCGTTAGGAGGCACGCTCGCGACGAAGCACGCTCGGCAGACTCACACAAAACCGAGCTCTGTCGCACCCGCGACAGCGTCGCGGTCGCGACATAGACCAGTTACTTCCTCCTCGTGCGCACGCTCAGCACTATGCTCGCGTTGAGGATTTGGCCACCGAGCTCTTTGTCGCGCTCGCGACAGAGGGCTCTCCAGCAACAAGGGACCAATTCGCACTCTGTCGCGCTCACGGTAACATCGCGATCGCGACAAAACCCAGATTTGCCCAAAATCTGCATTTTTTCTGCTCTCCTACACACTCAACCTCCAAAACACTTATTCAATCATGCACAAACACTTACCTTGTTGCTTCCATGCATACAAATCATACTCAGGTCCAATATACACTTAACTTGAATAAGAAATCACAATAAATTCCCAAGAACACAAGGAGCACACTTTACCCTAACATAACTACTTCACTACAACAACATACAAATCACTACAATTAAATCATGCTAGATCAGCACTCCCATTAATCGCATACATGCAATCACATAAGAAATTAGCATTTAAAATCTCTAATAACATGCAACCACAATACACATCTGATCCAAAGAGAAAATAGGGATAAACACACTCAAACTTAAACCACTGTAGACACCAGGTCCTGAGGCAGTCCAGGTCAGAGTTACCCGATGAAGAGATCAATGTCGATTTTCGGATAAATGGATGGAATTCGGAGGTTTTCATCTTTCGGTTTCACAAGGATTAAAATCTTTTTCCCTATGGCGTGAGGTTTTGAGAGAATTTGGGAAATTTAGCTTAAAATTGTAATTTTGTTGTTCAGACGGGATGACCGTCAGAGTAGGGATGCCCGTCCCTAATTGGTGTGCCCCGTCTCTAGCATGTAGAGACAGGGCCGTCGTTTGGACAGATAGGCCGTCTCTAGCATATAGGGACAGCCTCGTCTATAGCGGCAAACACGTGTCGGCATAGAGACGTCCGTCCCTAGTCTAGCGCCTTGGCCCGTCTGTGTCCTGATTTCCACGTGACGTAAAGCCCGTCGGTATTTAAAGGGATGGCCGTCGGTAGTGGAACTGATCAGATATACGCCGGATTTGATAAAATTTGAGGGGATGAGCTTTTATCTTAAAAGAGGAGATGAGATTTGGTTAAAAATTGAATTTTAAACTCCTTTTAAAATTCAAACTTTAAACTGATGCTTATCCTATTTATCTCCAAAAATTCTATAAATTGAGAAGAAAATTTCATTAAAAGGGGTTGGAAAAATTAACAATTTTTTTTGGAAGGAAAATTAGCTATTTTTGAGAGAGTGGAAATTTTTAAAGAAAAATCTTTTGTGAGCAATTTACAAAAATCTAAAAATCTCTACTATTTTCAGAATTTTATTCGATAAAAATTCTTTCAGTTAATTGATTTTTCTAAAATTCTTTTTGTGAATTAAGCCAATTTGAGGTAACAAAATTCATTCGTTTTCATCAATCCAGCTAATTCAAATACTTGATCGCTATCAAATTTTCAAAGAAAGAAAAACATAAATTTTCTTTGTTTGATCCATTTTTACTTGATCCTTGTGGAGCGTTCGGGGACCGAAATCATTCGACATTCACCCAAAAAGGTAAAATCCGAGGGTAAACATTTTGGATTGATATTCGTTTAATTTAACTTGACTCATATCAATTGTTTTTTTTTAAATAATATTTTTTTTTTACAAAGAATTGGAATTTTGAAAGGCTTTTTAATTTATTTTCTACCTCTTTTATCTCTTAGCCCGTTTCTTTTAAAGTTTCTAGTTATGTTATTTTTCTTTATTTTATTCATGATTTTGACGCTAATATGTTTATTTCTATGAGTGGTTAATAAGGGTGGTCGCGCTAACCTGAGGCTTCCTATCCGGGTTCTTTCTTTACCCTTGACTTTATTCATTTTATTATGAAGATTATTGTAATATTGCTAGGAAAAAGTCATTAAACCATTTTTATTAATTAATTTGGAATTTTTCCTAAATAAAAATGGGACCAATATCTCAATTTTCTCCATCCAAAATAAAACCATCACATCAAAAATTGTTTATAATAAACATGCATGGCAGGACCAATGTCCTCATCCTAAATGAATATCCCGATTTTTGTATGATTTATATATTATTTTTTAATGGGGTTTGTATTCCACCCCTAATTTTATTGTAATTTATTTTGAGAATGTTTATTTTAATAATTCTTTACTTATTGCTTTTGACGTGGATGATTGCTCCTTAATTAAATGCATTGTATGGAAAGTTGATGAAACAATAAATTCAAAACTTAATTCTAATATTAATCAAGGTACAAATAAATGAGAAGTCCCGAACTCACTCTGGTCTTGGGCTCAATGAGGTTAGAGGTCTAGGACCTCAAAAATATCTCTTGTTCCCTTTCAAAAGGCTTAATTTACATTATCCTAGGCTCCAGAGGGTAGAGGCTGAGACCTCCAAAATCTCTCTGGTTTGCCCAAGATGGATATGTAATGCGCTGTCTTAGGCTCGCTGAGGCTAGACGACCCTTCCCAATGTTTTATGGGGTGGCGACTCCAAGAAACCTCTTTGTTGCCCAAAATAGATGCCCTTGTAAATACCTTACAAGTTTTAATAAATCCCATCCTAATCGCCCTAAAGTGGCTTTCGGGAGGCCACGGGGTTTGGCGCGCGTCACAATGGCGACTCCACTGGGGAAATACTCGAGACTTCGATTCGAAAGTGCCTTGATTAAAAATTATAGTTGAGTTTTAGTTTAAAAATTTCACCTTCTTTCAAAACTGCATTGCATCGCATTAGAGCCTTAGATCTATGCTAGTTTGGTCCCTTTTTTAGCCCCGATGCGTTCCCGAAGCGCGACCCTACTTTCACTCAATATAGGGAAGTGTTAAGGATAATCACCAGCCCAAACCTCGTACCATCATGGTATATTAAATGGTGACCCAATCGATCGTTACGCTCGTGATTAGCTAGACCCGTTGGCAGGGACCATGCTTGGGTAGCCCTAAAGCAACACCACCTTTGACCAGAGCTCATGTAATGGCAATAGATACTCTCCCTAGGTGGTATGAACCGTAATACCTTGCTTGTTGTATGGATCATTATGTATTAGATGAAACCAGATAACCTGACTGGTCACCTAATCAAAGGCTTTCATGCCCCGATAGGCCCATGTAAACTTATTCGGGCTGCCTAAATACATAAGGATCATAATCCATGCGTCTGTGCATTAGTTAGGAGAGGTTATACTATCGGTTTTTCACCGTACACCATACGTGTCCATCGGGTCCCCGGATGATCCATGGGCCAATCCCACCTAGGAAAGAGACTATGACTTCGTGTGCGGAAGTAACAAGGTTGGAAGGACCTATGTGCTTGCATGTGGTTTGTAAATGTTGCATAGCACGATCATGCATCTTAGCACGTTCATGTATCATCCTGACCCTTTATGTTTTTCATCCATCATAGGTTCGCCTAGGTGGACAAGAGGGTCTCAGGGGCGGTTACGTAGAAATCCATTCTTCGAGTTACCAGAAAGGGTGGAGTATTCGGACACTTCTTCTAAAACCAGCTACGCTACTTCAGCTCAGTTTTCTTTACCCGAAGAAATGGCAAACTCACCAAGAGGGGCAGATGCCACCAGGGCAATGATAGCAGAGGAAGTGGGCCGAAGGCTTGAAGAGTTTGAAAATCGGATGTTGGCAATGATGGCCACAATGGGTCAGCAAGAAGCCCCGCAGAACCCACCACCTCCTCCTATGAGAAATAATGAAAGGGGGGAGGTCAGAGAAGACCCCCAAGAGGAAATTCGCATGCCACCTATAAACCTAAGAGCTACTACCTCAGGGGCATAAAGGGGAAGACCAGCCCCAAGGCTAGATGATGATTGGGAAGATGAAGAATATGAGGAGCATATGTCTGAGAAAGGGAAAGCCCCTCAAACTGAAGAAGCCATCTGGAAGAAGATGGAGGAGAAATTTGAAGCAATGACAAGAATACTAACAAAGGGCCGAGGAATAAACCCAGAAGACAAGGAGTTAGAAGGGGAGGATTTAGTCCCAATGAACTTTAAAATGCCGGATGTTCCGAAGTTTGACGGCACTTCTGACCCCATGACACACATAAAGCAGTACTCGCTGGTGATGAAGGGCACCACTTTGACAAAAAATCAGAAGATTGAGTACTTTTACTTGAGTTTGACTGGCCCAGCAGTAGATTGGTACCATGGGCTCGATCGCCGAACCAAGGAGGGCTGGGATTTATTGACGGAAGAGTTTTTGAGGCAATACGACTGCAGTACAAGGATGGAAGTGACCCTGAAGGACCTAGAGCTGTTACAGCAGAAGGGAGGTGAGTCCTTCCATGAGTATCTAACCCGGTGGAGGAATCGGGTGATGGAAATGAAGAAGAAACCGGATACTCAGGATCAAATACGGCTATTCATTAAAAATGTGAGCCCGTATTTGAGAAAAGGATTAAGTATGAAAGGACTGAAGGACTGGGAGTCTTTGAAGGACATCGCCATTGAGGCCGAGGGAGAGTACCTTGTTAAGAGAGCAGCTAATGAGAACTATCCCAAAAGGGGTAGCAATAGCCAGGGGACAAGTAGACCAACAGGTTCCGCTAGTGGCGCGAGGAAAACTGCTGAGGTATCAACTGCTAATGCTACCCCGAGGCATTTTTCCAATCTTGGATGGTCTTTATCATAGGTGCTGAGAAGACTGATGAAAGAGGGTAAGCTACAGCCTATGCCACCCAAACCTGCTAGAACTCAAGGCATGCCAGGATATAAGGATGATGAGTACTGTGCATATCATCAGCACACTGGGCATATAACTGATAACTGCAAGACATTGAGGCACGCAATTCAAGATCTAATTGACTCAAAGCAGATCACAGACCCAGAGAAGAGAGGGGGTCAAAAGAAAGCTGGGTACAACAGTATGCCTCTGCCAGTGAATATGTTTGGGTCTAGTTTACCCGAAAAGTTTGTGTTAAAGGAATTGTAAGGCAACGATGTTCACACTGCTATCACGAACCTCCATGAGGGGAGTGAAGAAGGGCTTCCCACTGCAGTGATCGATTGCTGGTCCACTGATGATAGTGGAACTGAAAACAATAATTCTGAAATATTTTTTGACTTGTGCAATTCGGAGGAGGATGAAGAAGTAAAGAAGAATAAAGTACGAGCTGTGACCCGGAGTGGAAGGGTAGCTCTAGAAGTCGAGAAGCCCCAAGGGCCGATTGAGGGCGAAAAAGGAAAAGAGCCGGAAGAAGATCTGATCGTCAAACAGCTGAAAAAGACGCCGGCTCAGATTTCAATATGGGATCTCTTGAGACAGTCGCCGTCGCATAGACAGAAGGTAGTAGAGGCTTTGTGCGAGGCGACTGTGGCCACAACCATTTCGCCTACGGAACTTCTGGATGTAGTGAAAGGAGGATTGGGAGAAAATGTTATTTTCACTAGCGCTGATCTGCCGGCAGAAGGCCGTAACCATAATTGCCCTTTGTACATAAGGGCACAGATTAACTAAAAGCACACAGCCTGTGTAATGGTAGATGATGGCTCTTCGATAAATGTGTGCCCACAGGTGGCAATGGCGACTTTTGGGGTGACAGAGGATATGTTAGCCAAATTAGATCTAACCATCACAGCATATGACAACTCGCGTAGACATGCTTCGGGGATATTCATGGCGACAGTGAAGACGTGACCAGTAGAGTCGGAAGTGGAGTTTGTGGTACTGCCTATACCCGCCAATTTCTCAGCTCTTCTAGGTAGACCATGGTTTCATAAGTTGGGAGGAGTCCCCTCTACGCTTCACCAGATGGTAAAAATACCTCATGAAGGCCAGATCGTGACTATAAGGGCTGTATGGGAGAATCAGGTTTCAATACTGGAGATCGCTAGGCAGCCATTTAGTGGGTTTCATGTTGCCATGATAGGTGAGGAAGAGCAGAAGGAAGAAAGCCCCCAGGTGCTAAATATGATGAAGAGGATGTCATTCCTCCCTGTCGCAGGACTGGGTAAGAATTCTCAGGGGATGCCAACAGCTATTGCTACCAAGGGCCAAAAAGACAAAAGGGGTATAGGATACACAGGTGTGGTAGGAAGGGGTGAGAAGCCAAAAATGGAAATTCCTCATATCCGGAAGACTTTTGTGCCAGCAACCGTAGCGTGTGCCTATGCAGGGGAAGTTGAACCGCAATGGCTGGATGGAAGAATTGTGCCAGGGTTTGAGGTTTTCAATGATGTCTATGACTGGGACATTGGATTGATCAAGCTAGTAAAGGGCTTTTGGGATGAAGAAATCATGACCAGTAGTACAATTTGGGACCGTGAGATGCCTGAAGAAGTTATCACTTAGAAGATGGTAGTCACCCAGCTAAAGGGGAAAGCAAAGGTAGAGGAAGCCATACAGGAGTTGACTGAGGAGCTTCCAAAGAGCTGAAGTGATGCAAGACCATCAACCGCGGCAGATGTGTCTGCAGAAGAGGAAGAGGAAAATAGTTTAGATTTTTTTTTTACTCCAGAACTTTTCAATGATGTTAATGACAATTTCAATCTTATTAATAAATTGAATGGTTTTGCTTACTTGAGTGATCTTTCCGATGATTTCACTATGCATGATCATGATCATCATCCATCCATATTTGATATTTATTCAACTGATGCTACTCCATTTAATCTTGGAACCATAGAAAATCCAAAAGAAATTTTGATAGCATCAAATATAACTCCTGAAGAGCGAGAAAAATTTGAGAGAATCTTAAAAAAATATGAAAAAGTCTTTGCCTGGACCTACGAAGATATGCCAGGAATCGATCGAGAAGTCGCAGAGCACACTATTCCTACATATCCAGACCACAAACCCATTAAATAGAAGTTGAGAAGGCTTAGGCCAGAATGGGCAGATAAAGTGAAGGAGGAGATTCACCAGCAAATCAAAGCCAAATATCTAGTTAAGGTACAATATCTAACTTGGTTGGCCAATATTGTCCCCGTAGCCAAAAAGAATGGCAAGGTAAGGGTATGCGTAGATTATCGAGACTTGAATAAGGCCTATCGAAAAGATGACTTTCCATTACCCCATATAGATGTGCTAATAGACAGTGCTGCTGCTTGCGAGATGTATAGCTTTGGAGATGGTTACGCGGGCTACAATCAAATTCTCAATAAAATAATCGACTGAATTAAGACGATATTCACTACAAGAAAATCACTAAATAGCGACGGAATATTAGCGACGGAATCAAAACCGTCGCTAAATAGCGACGGAAATAAGTTTCCGTCGCTATTTAGCGACGGAAATAATTACCGTCGCTAAATAGCGACGGAAAATTATTTCCGTCGCTAAATTAGCGACGAAAAAATAAGTCCGTCGCGAAATAGGGCGCCAAACATTCCCGCCAGAATTTGCGACAGATATTAGCGACGGATATCGAAATCCGTCGTTATAAAAAAAATTTATTTCCATTTAGCGACGGAATTTTACTACGTCGCTAAAATTAGTGACGATATTAGAAACCGTTGCTAATTTTAGCGACGGTAATCTAGAACCGTCGCTAAAATTAAATAAAATTTAATTAATAAAATAAATTTAGCGACGGATTTTAAATACCGTCGCTAATTAACGACGGAATGATATTTCCGTCGCTATTTTTAGCGACGGAAATATATTCCGTCGTTAATTAACGACGGAATATGATTTCCGTCGCTATATAGCGACGGAATCGTATTCCGTCGGGAAATCTGAATTAAATTCAGATTTTAAACCCCCTTCCCCCGATCCTCTCTCTCTCCTCCCTCTCCCCTCACTCTGCCTGTCCGATCCCCTGCCCTCTCGCCGCCGACGACCGCCCCCTCCCCTCCGTTCGCCGGTCCCGTCCCCTCCTCCTCCTCCTCCTCTCTTCCCTCCCTTCTCTCTTTTTTTCCCGCTCCTTTCTTCCCTTCTTCTTCCCTCCCTGCCGTGCGCCTTCCTTCTCTCCTTCGCCGCCGTCGACCGCCGCTGCTCCGGCGTTGGCTTCATCTCCTCCTCAGCCCGGTCGACCTCCCTCCTCCGCCTGCTCCTCCTCTCCTCTCCTCCGGCGTCTGGTAAGCCAACAGTACCCATTTGCCCTTTTTTTTTTTTTAATTATTATTATTATTATTATTATTAATTTATTTAACTTAATTAGACAATGAATTATTGTTGATTGATTGTTGAAATAGATTATTAACAATGTTTGTATAATTAACAATAATCATAACTAAATTGGTAGGATGGCTACCATGGATTAGCTGGTAGAGATTTGCCTTCTTCTTTCAAAACGGTGCAATTTGTAACCAAAGCGCTGATTTGATAGCTTTTTGTTTCTCCGCGATCTCTACCTGTGAAGACTGTATAGTCATGCTTTTTGTTTTGTAAAATGCTTTCCAAGTAATTCAAAAATAGCAGTTGTATACTTTTCTTACTGTGCGTGTCACGGCAATTCACAAACGCACATTGGTGATTTTCACCCAACGCAAAGAATGAAATATTTAGTGCAAATGACAATAGTTTCACATCCAAAATTTCTATAAAATCTGATATTGCGAAGTAATTATTCTGTCATCTGAAGCATGACTATACAGTCTATACTCCAAAAACCAATGAGGAAAAAAAAAACTATGAAACACATCTGATTTTTCAACTAAAACGAAAAAGTGGATTTTAATATTACTTAACAATAGAGTCACAATTTAGAATACAACAAATTAACAGAAAGACAGACAAAGCAAATAGTAAATGATCCCCTGAGTATCACAAAAATCAACCTGTTTCACATATATAGTCCTTCTGGTACACCTTCTTTCTTCTTGAACATCACCTTTTCTTTCGCCTTCTTGAAGTCGGCATGTGTAACCTGATATACAAATTTTGGAAAAAATATATGAGGATCTGAATGAGCAATATTTCTGAGGATATGATCAATTTTACAGTCCAGCAGACTTGAAAGTTACGTCTGAATACAAACAAGTGGAACAGTGTATTGAGCTAATAACAGACAATGTTTTAGCAATTACAATTTACAGTGAAGAAGTTTTCACAGTAGGTATCAACAAGTCTTTGCCATGTAAAAGCACTTCTTTTTCAAAGCCACAGACTTAAATCTAATTAAACTTCTATTCAACAAACAATATGGCAATTAAACTTGAAAATAGTTCAGAATCATTTAAATTAAAAGTCAGGGTTTATCCCATGCCAAACTGCAAGCTTCATTTATCAAAAAAAGACATAATAATGTTAATGATGATTTAAATATTTTTAGGATGAATTACCTTTCACCATTCGTTGGTGAAAAAAAAAATACAAAAATAAAATAAAATAAAATAAATCAAGCATCTAACCGTACTAAATCTTCATAACAGCATTCTCTATATCTGTGAAATTTCACCCAAGACTTATCCTTCCCCGCAAACCAAGCAGCTGTTCACTAGTCTTCTTATGAACTTAATTCTCTATATTCACTTGAAAGTGCAAATTAAAAATGCGAGCTCATCTATCCAATTATATTGTCACACGTCATATAATGAGATCTGACAAAGTAAAATAATATGCTTATTGTTTGAGGCCCTATAATAGATTCTTGCATGTGATCCAAAGTATAAAATATTTTGCTCACTGTTTCAGGTACTTCAATATATTCTTGTATGTGATCCCAAAGCGTTTCTTTCAAAGCCTGCAAATCCACCTGTTCATAAGTTTTGTAATGCAGAACTTTAATTTTCTCCACCTGGATGATAAGATAATAACATATTTAGAGTAATAATTTCTGAATAATCATCAAGAAAATTTATCTACCTAATTGCAATTCTAATGAATTCAAATATATACAAAATGGAAGATCTGTGTGGATTATATCTTCCATAAGAAATAAGAGAAGTAGAATATACTCGAAGTAGAATAAGCACTTTATATTTTGTTGAAAATATTTAGTTAATAAAAGATAATTAAATATTCTGATAAGAATCTATATTTGATTTTAAATTCAAATCTTCTTAGAAAGATCATATAAAAATTACTCAATTTACAAGTTTAAAGTTCAATAAGAGACAAAAATTAAGTTTATATCCTTACCTTTTTTTTTGTTGAATATTATACTTTAGATTAAACATTGAATTTGATTTTTTGAAATGGAAGTAAAATTCTACATGTTGCATTCATTAAAAAAAGATACATGATATTCATATGATTATTAGTTGTTTAAAAACCATGATCATGCGCAGTTTTTTTATTTTGAGGAATGACCATGTACTGTACTAGTAGGTTTTCAAGTATCAGTGGGAATAATTTAGTCGTACTATTTAAATCTCTATGATAGGGAAAAACAGCTCCCGTGGAACCAACCATTTTTGAATTCCCAAAAGCTAATTAGTTACTGGGTTTTAACTCCATTCAGATGGATTTGATTTACTACTATCTTGGTTTGACAACCACAGGAAATTATAAGAAAGATGCAAATTTAATTTATGACTATCCCTTTTCACATATGACGACGTCTCAAAAAAATTAAAAATTAAAGTAAGTCTTGTATTATATATGTTAATGTGTTAATGGTTGTCTAATTCCTCTGCTTATTTTGGTAATGCATGCATATATGTTCATCCTTTGTTAACTTTTTCTGGTTTTGCTTTTTTTGAATTAGATTTTTATAATTGTAGTTGAGATGTCTCATTATTCATGTAACAGTTTGGAATTTGCCATGAGTAACATAGATAGATCTTGGATGTATAGACGAAAAACAAGAGATGGTTACATTAATCCTGAATTTGTGGAAGGGGTTCAGTCTTTTATTGAATATGCCAGTTCTCAACCTGCATTTATGGACGGGGTTAAAATAAGATGTCCGTGCAAAAAGTGCAAACATCTTCGTTATCTGTCAATCGATGAAGTGTATTTTCACCTGTTACGAAAGGGTTTTGTGGAAAATTATTTTGAATGGACACGACACGGAGAAACATCAATCTGTAGTACATCGAGTGGAAATGTGGGTTACATGTGGACAACTGAGGGTGAATTTGAAAGAGAGGGGGAATTTGTGGCTGATGATGTAGGGGTGACTGATAATCCATACGTTCAAATGGTTTACGATGCAGCTGGTCATGATTTGAGGGAAAGTATACCAATGTTGGAAGAACCCAACGAAAATGCAGCAAAATTTTATGATTTGCTAAATTCAGCAGATCAGCAGTTATGGCCAGGCTGCGATGACATGACTCAGTTATCTTCTGTAGCTCAGATATTGAATATAAAATCCGAATGCCATATTTCGGATCGAGGTTTTGACCGAATTCTTGCTTGGTATAATAAATCATTGCCTCCTGACCATAAAATGGTTGATAATTTGTACAATGTGAAAAAACTGATCAGTGGTTTAGGTTTGCCTGTTGAGAAAATTGACTGTTGTCGGTTGGGATGTATGTTGTTTTGGAGGGATGACATCAATTTACAAGAGTGCAAATTTTGCAGTCAACCTAGGTACAAATCTAAAAGTGGTGGTAATCAGCGGAAATTGGTACCTTGGAAACGTATGTATTTTTTTCCATTGACTCCCAGGCTTCAAAGACTATATGCATCCGAAGTTACTGCACCTCACATGAGATGGCATGATGAGCACGAAAGTACAGGTGGAATAATGAGCCATCCATCCGATGCAGTTGCATGGAAACATTTCAATAACACCCATCCTGATTTTGCTGCTGAATCTCGAAATGTTCGAGTGTGTTTGAGCACTGACGGATTTCAACCTTTTGGTCAATCAGGGCAACAATATTCATCATGGCCAATCATAATTACTCCATATAATTTGCCTCCATGGATGTGTATGAATGAGGCATATATGTTCTTGACAGTTATTATTCCAGGACCTAGAAATCCGAAGCACAGAATTGATGTATATTTGCAGCCGTTGATTTATGAGTTGCAACAGCTTTGGGATGTCGGTGTTGAAACATATGATGCATCACTTAAACAGAATTTTATGATGAAAGCGGCATTAATGTGGACGGTTAGTGACTTCCCTGCCTATGCTATGTTGTCGGGTTGGAGCACGGCTGGAAAACTAGCATGTCCTTACTGTGGCGACGATTCAGATGCATTTTATCTTCAACATGGGTGCAAAACTTCTTGGTTTGACAACCACAGGAAATTCCTTCCACCTGATCACCCTTTCCGACGCAACAAGAACAAATTTCTTAAGAATAGAGTTGTTCTTGCAAGTCCTCCTGTTATCAGAAGCAGTGAGCAAATTTTACAAGACATTGATGAGTTGGGTTTAGTTAAGGTAACAGAAGTTGATGCTGATGAAGTTAATGTAAGAATCAACAAAAACTTTGGTTGGAGGAAAAGAAGCATTTTTTGGGATTTGCCATATTGGAAGACTAATTTGTTACGGCATAATCTAGATGTGATGCACATTGAAAAAAATGTTTTTGATAATGTGTTCAACACCATTATGAATATAGAAGGGAAGACCAAGGACAATTCAAAATCACGAGCGGATTTAAAGTTGTTATGTAGAAGGCCCGAGTTAGATAAAGATTTTTTAACCGGGAAATATCCAAAAGCATGCTACACGTTGGACAAAAAACAAAAGGAAGTCTTGTGTGATTGGTTAAAAGGACTAAAGTTTCCGGATGGTTACGTCTCCAATTTGGCAAGGTGCGTCGACATGAGAAAGTTCAAATTATTCGGGATGAAAAGTCATGATTGTCACGTTTTCATGCAGAGGCTACTCCCAATAGCATTTCGAGAGTTATTGCCGACAAAAGTGTGGGAAGCTATAACAGAGCTAAGTATGTTTTTCAGAACATTAACGTCCTGCGAGATAAGTGCGGCAGATATGGCAAGATTGGAAATAGAAATTCCAGTAATCCTGTGCAAACTTGAAGCAATATTTCCTCCAAGTTTTTTTGACTGTATGGAGCATCTCCCCGTGCATTTAGCACATGAGGCGAAACTCGCTGGTCCGGTTCAATATCGTTGGATGTATCCATTTGAGCGGTAACTATCTATGACCTTTAATTGCAATTATATTATACCTTTGTATGCTAATTAATGGCATTAAAATATATCATGTAGGTATTTGTTTCACTTGAAGAAAAACGTCAAAAATAAAGCTAGAGTTGAAGGATCAATATGTAATGCTTATTTGGTCGAAGAAGCAAGTACTTTTTGTTCGCATTATTTTGAGCCTCATATACACACGAGACAGCGGAAAGTACCACGTAATGATGATGGCGGGGAATCAAGTAATCAGGACGGAAACTTATCCATTTTTACATATCCTGGGCGTTTACATGGCCGTTCAATAAGGAAAATGCTAGTAGAGAATGAATTAATAGCGGCCCATAGTTATATTCTATTGAATTGCGAGGAAGTTCGTCCTTATGTGAGGTAAGTTTAATATATACCCACAAATATTCATTTGTATTACTATGTGAAGAGTGTAATATATAAATTGATTTTGGCATTTTAGATTATTTGAGGAATGGATACGGGATCTAATGCCTGAAAAAGATGAAAATGAGGTGAATAAGGAAGTCGAAAAGCACTTTCATCATTGGTTCAAGACATATGTAAGTTGTGATTTTGACCATATATTTCCATACATACAATATATATGAAATATATGAATTAAGTGATGTTTGCTTATTGGAATATGTAGGCATCGACAAATGCAATTGACAACAAGTACATCATTGATCTTGCAAAAGGACCTTTGCGATATGTTAAATCATTTCCGGTTTATTTCGTAAATGGATATAAATTTCATACACAGAGTCATGGTCATAACAAGGAAACGGTAAACAGTGGGGTTTGCATTCAAGGAGAGTTGATGGATTATTATGGGCAAATTGTTGATATAATTGAAGTCGAGTACCCCGCGCTGCCAATAAAACGTTGTGTATTATTCAAGTGCGAATGGTATGATCCAACTATTAACGTGGGAACAAAAATACATAGCAGATACAATTTAGTTGAAGTCAACCAGCGTAGAAGATTGAGGAACTTTGAACCATTTGTGTTGGCAATGCAAGTGGGACAGGTATATTATGTCTCTTATCCAAGCGTAAAGCGAGACAGATCGGAATGGTTGCATGCGTGCAAAGTAAAACCAAGAGGCATTTATGAAAGGAAAGGCGCCGGACAAAGTGAACGTTATGAAAATAATGATGCATTTCAGGAGGAAGAATCGGAAGTTCATGAAATCAACAACTCTCTGAATTTTGAAGATAACGAACCATTGAACTATGCGCACAATGAATTTGTTGACATTGATGGTGAGGATGATGAAGAAACTTTGGTTGGCGATGGATCTGATGACGAGCCAGAATTTTCATCTTATACATCGGAAAATGAGGATGATTTGAATGACGATTTACAGCTTAGTGACGATAGCGAATAATTTGTTTAACTACTACTTGCTTATCATGTGAGACCAATTAATATTGCACTGACTTGGATATTAATTTAATATGCTTATTACAATGCAATTATTTTCTATTATCTGACAATATGCATTTCCAATGTAATGACAGGTTCAAAAATGTTTAAGCGAAAGAAGAGAACGGCGATTCCTCCGCGTTTGAGGCAGCATGACGGCGATGACAGTACTGGTGATGGAGGATCCTCATCGCATGGGCTCAATGCCAGCACTCAGGCTGCCGCATCACCGACCATCCCATCCGTTGCGCCATCTACCATTCCTTCCACGGATTCCACTCCTATAGCACACCCTGAATCTATGCCACCTCAGGGGTCAGGAACAGAAGATGCGGAAGAGCCTACGCCTGGCTCAATTGGAGTTGATGGAAGAATGTACATCAATATCACAGCTAAGGAGTAAGTGAATAATATTTCATTCATTATGATTTAAATGACAGTTATTACTTGTACTAACATTATTGACATTGTTATATTTTAGATTGAATCCTTCAGGAAAGTGCTCACGCATAATGACAACTTCTTTCAAAAACAGAATTGAATATGATGGATTTGCCTGGAAGAATTTGTCAGCGGAAATAAAAAGTTTTTATTTCGAAGAATTCAAGGTAAAACATTTATGATATTGTATGTTACATAACGAATTATATTTTACTCTTGCTAACAATTTGTTTTTTTTCTGTCTGCCTTATAAGAAACAATGTTATTGGAACCCGGCGCTTGACGAGATCATGTATTCTGTGTGGGAGACTCGTGCGCGGGCACGTTACAGAGATTTTGTTTGCTTGATAAAGGATGGTGGTGTCCGACCTCGCTACATGACCGAAGATTTATGGGGACATTGGACACAGTATTGGGCGACCCCTGAAGCCATTTCCATTTCAGAGAGAAATTCTAGTAATAGACGGGGAGGACCTGATGGACTCAGTTCATGCTCGCACACTGGAGGGTCGATGTCACATCGGGAACATGCAGATAGACTGGTAAGTTTTACATAATATTACTGTTATCACTGTAATTAATGGTTACAATTTCTAAAATATATCTCATTACCATAGAGGAGGATGGGAATGTTACTTGTGTGAGGAGTTTGCATTGTTGTGGAATGTTGGATGGTAGCTGAATGTCGAAATTTTGAAGTGTTTTTTTATCTTTGTATACAGGAGGTATGCTCCAAATATAGGGGAAATTCTGCCAAAATTTTAGTAAAAACTTATAGGAATAGTCAATAAATTATAATAGTTCGCCTTTAATTCTTTTTATTTTTGCAGGGACAATCGATGGGTCGACCGGCTACACTCCCTGAGGTATTCTTACACACCCACACAAACAAGCATGATGGTCAAACGTTTGTCAATTCCCGGTCAAGGATTTTACATGTATGTCCACATTACTATATTATACAAATTTTAAAGATTAGTTATTATTAATCGTTACTTATTGTAAAACACTTGTCCTATGACAGGAACAAGTTGAAGATGCAATTCAGCAACGCTCACAGACTTCTGATCATGTTGATGCGAATCAGATCTATTATGAAGTGGCTGGTGGTAGAGACCAGCGAGGACGGGTATTTGGCTTAGGTTCTTTGGCCAAATCTTGTTACTCGCATTCCTCGGGTTCAAGTACTGCTGCATCTAATAGACGGTCATCCAGAGAAGTACTTGAACTTTAGAATACTGTAAGTGAGCTGAGATCGGAATTGCAACAGTCACAGACTCGATGGCAAGACTCAGAGGTTCGATTGCAACAATCTCTGGACTACATATCTGAGTTACGCAATGAGATGGCAAATTTATCTGACCTACGCACTGAGATGGCAAATTTGAAGGGTATGTTTGCCTCGTCATCGCATCAGTCTGATCGGACGCCGCCGCCGCCACCAGTTTAGTTCTCATTTTGTATTACACATACATGGATATTATGTTGTTAACTAATTACTAACTTTATAATTAGCACAATTATTAAATTCGAATATTATTGGATATTGAAATTTAGATATTATTATGATTTTTTTCATTATTTAGCAATTAGTTTTAACAGGTTATATTTACATAAAAATAAAATACAAAAAAAGAATATTCAAATTTTCTTTAAAATTACCGACGGAAAAATTGTTTTCCGTCGGTAAAATTTCCTAAATTACCGACGGAAATTTTTTCCCGTCGGTAAAATTTACCGACGGAAAACAATTTCCGTCGGTAATTTTTACCGACGGAATTACAATTTCCGTCGGTAATTTTTACCGACGGAATTAAAATTTCCGTCGGTAAATTTTACCGACGGAATTACAATTTCCGTCGGTAAAATTTACCGACGGAAAAAAATTTCCGTCGGTAATTTACCGACGGAATTAGAATTTTCGTCGTTAAATTTTACCGACGGAAATTTTTCCGTCGGTAAATTTCCCTACGGATTTTATGCCGACGGAATAATTTTCCGTCGGCATTCACATTTCCCGACGGAAATTACACATTTTCCGTCGGTAATTTCCGTCGGGAAATGTTGTTTTTCTTGTAGTGATTCATTACGGAATGGGGGACCTATGCTTATCGAGCAATGCCTTTTGGCCTGAAAAATGCAGGAGCCACTTATCAGAGGATGGCAACAAAAATCTTGAATGACTTGATCCATAAAGAAGTGGAGGTATATGTGGACGACATGATGATCAAGTCAGCCACTAGAGAAGGTCATTTTGAAGCCCTGGAAAAGTTCTTCCTAAGGATAAATAAGTATGATCTACGGTTAAATCCTAAGAAATGTATCTTTGGTGTTACCTTAAAGAAGCTCCTAGGACACGTGGTTAGCTAGAGGGGTATTGAGATTGACCCGGATAAGGTTAAGGCCATCAGAGAAATGATAATACCAAAGAAGGAAAAGGACGTAAGAAGCTTTCTGGGCAGGTTGCAATACATCAGTAGGTTTATTGCTAAGCTTACTTCAATCTGTGAACCGATCTTCAAACTACTCAGAAAAGACCAACCAGTAGTATGGAACGAAAGTTGTTAGAAGGCTTTCAATACTGTCAGAGAGTATATGCTGAATCCACTGGTGTTGAGGCCGCCGAAGCCAGTCAGGCCATTGATTTTGTATTTGGCTATAGAAGACAGTTCTGTAGGCACCATGATGACCCAAGAGGATGAATTTGGAGTGGAATTTGTTGTTTACTACCTTAGCAAGAAGTTCCTGGCCCATGAGGCTAAGTATACAGAAGTAGAAAAGATTTGCCTTGCCATAATCTGGGCTTCTTAGAAGTTGCGGCATTACTTTCATGCCTACAGGGTACAGGCAGTAGCTAAGTAGAATCCTTTAAGGTACTTACAGGAAGCCCCCTCTTTACTCGGGAAAATGGGTAGGTGGTTGTTGTTGCAACAAGAATTCGATGTAGAGTATATTACTCGGAAAACTATCAAAGGGCATGCAGTGGTTGAATTCCTAGCAGAACACCCAATTCAAGGAGACTTGTACGGGTTTAACTTTCCAGATGAGGATGTGACAGTTATCGGAGTTCAAGGTTGGCAGTTGCACTTTGACGAAGCCGTGAACAACAAGTGGGCAGGAGTAGGGATCATTTTAACAACCCCGGATGATGAGAAGCTCCCTTTGGACAAGAAATTGAGGTTCAAGGCTACCAATAATGAAGCTGAGTATGAAGCATGTACCTTTGGGTTGGAGGCATTGATAGCCTTAGGAGCAAAAAAGGTGGAAGTGTTTGGTGATTCCTCCCTGGTGATCAATCAAATCCGAGGTGAATGGGCCGTTAAAAAAGAGAGGCTAATGCCATACATCAAGCACTTGAGAGACCTGAGCAGTCAATTTAAAGTGTGCACATTTCGGTTCATTCCAAGGGACGAAAACCAGTTAGCCGATGTGCTTGCCACTTTAGTCTCAATATGGGACAACCCCGAAGGGGTGGTTATGAGGCCAGTTTTGATTTTTAGCTCTGAGAGAACTAGCTTCGAATCTAAATCAATAATGGAGATAACGTGGTATTATGATATTAAGAACTATCTAGAGAATGCGACGTTTCCAGAGGAAGCTACCGAGAAAGATCAGAGAATGATTCGCAAGCTATCTACTCAGTTCATCTGCATAAATGGAGCGTTGTAGAAATGGCAGGCTGATGGTATCCAGTTGAGGTGTTTGGATGAGAAAGAGGCTAAGAGGGTGATGGAAGAAACACATGCCGGAGTATGCGGGGCCCATATGAACGGGCTGACATTGGCCAAAAAGATTATGACACAAGGATTCTTCTGGCTCACCGTGGATAACGATTGCTCGAAGTATGTAAAGTAGTGTCAGTTATGCCAGTAGTATGCAGATTTAAGGCACCTGCCCATTTTAGAATTACATAATCTGACATCACCTTGGCCATTCGCAGCTTGGGTGATTGATATTATTGGGGAAGTACGCCCCATGGCCTCCAATGGGCATAGATACATCATTGTCGCCATCGACTACTTTACCAAATGGGTAGAAGCTGAGTCCTTTAGGAAAGTTGATGCTCGGGATATTGCAAAATTCATCGAGAAGAACTTGATATGTAGGTATGGCCTTCCACACCATGTGGTATCTGACAACGGGGTCCAGTTCATGGCCAAAACGAAGAAGTTACTCCAGAAGTATGGTATCGAGCACCACAAGTCTTCTCCATATCGTCCTCAAGCCAACGGGGCAGTTGAAGCCGCCAACAAGAATGTCAAGAGGATCCTAGCTAGGATGGTCCAGAATTATAAAGATTGGGCGAAAAAGTTGCCTTGTGCATTGTGGGGTTACAGAACAACCATCAGAATTTCAACAGGAGCCACTCCATATTCTTTGGTATATGGGACGGAGGCAGTATTACCGGTCGAGGTCGAACTTAAGTCACTGAGGGTGATAATGGAAGCAGAGATTTCGGAGGCCGAATGGGTGCGGCAGCGGCTACAATGCTTGAACATGTTGGATGAGAACAGGTTAAAAGCCAACTATCACAACCAGATCTACCAAAAGAGGCTCGATAGGTCTTTTGGAAAGAAAGTCAGGAAACATCCATTGAAGGAGGGGGATCTGGTATTTAAACAGATGAGACCAGGTGCACCAGATATTAGAGGAAAGTTCAGACCAATGTGGGAAGGACCGTTCATCCTCAAGAAGCTCCTGTCAAAAGGGGTTGCGATTCTGTCGGATAGCGATGGCAATGAATTCAAAGAATCGATCAATATTGAGAGACTCAAAAGGTTCCATGGCTAAAGATAATAAAATCAAAAGAAGAGAATAAAAGCCCCGTGGGTCAAAAACTGAAAAAAGGCTGCCTTGCTAAAATTGGCCACCTCGTCAGGGTGAAAATAAAAAAAAAGGCATCCTGGGCAAAAATTAGAGGCTTGAGAGAAAATATCCAATCGTGAAAACCCGAGAGGGCCGATTGGTAATGGGAGTTGATGCTATTTCCATGAATGAATGTAGTCTTGCATAATTGAATTAGTGTAAAAAATGATCATGTATGCTGAAATCGTACTGAAATATACACAATGCTGTGAAATAAAATAAGACTTGACTTATTCATTTACATCGTTGTCCAATTCTGCTTTAAAAAGAAACATATTGTTCAAATTGCATGCAAAGCTAAACTATGCCCTACTACTACTCTCGCTAGCCAAATGCCTCAGTCGCCATGTTCGGTTATCAGATGACGGCTAAGTATCCACCTCTTGTACGCGCTGGTAGAGGTGATAGAGTGGTTCCCGAAGGGAGGTATGATAGTCTTCAATGGAAGTTGGCTCCAGTGCTCATGATAGCGGGAGGCAAAAGCCGCAGAAAGGACTCCACCTCGAAAGGATAGAGGGAGTCTCACCACATCCTAAGTCATTCCAAGTTGACGAGAGCAGCGGGCTGTGATGTAGAAGGTTGCCTCACGAAGCTCGCATAGGGGAACGCATCCTGAAGACCCATCAATAACTGCACTAGATAAGGGATGCCAAGCATGCATGAAGCTAATATCCTCATCTGATATCTCACTGAATCTGGTAATGCCTTCATCAGGGGTCCCAGGTAGGTATAGACGCCGGCGAGGAAGAAAATGCTTCGCAGAGTACTAACTAATGACCCCAGAAGGAGGCTCTGACAGCAACTTCAATTTCTCTTGCAACCAAATCTGAAAGAAAAAGTAAGGAAAAATAAAAGCCAAAGAAAATAAGATAAAAGGCAAAGAAAAGCCGCTGGAGTAAGTTGGATTTACTTCAGGCAAAAATTAGGCATAGGGTTGTGTGAAAATCCGAAAGGACGCACTTCCCGCTAAGAAAAGCTAGTGTGAAAATCCACAAGGGACGCACTACCTTTTAAAACAATGACATACCTGGAGTAATAAGGGGCTCCCAGAGAATGAAGTGGTAGGATCGGCACGGACAGAGTCCAAACCCAAGATAGTCTCAGCCAGAATAAGTGGGAAAGGGGTCAGCCCATGGTGAAAATCGTCCAAAATTCCAAAGAGACGAGGGTCTCCAAGCAGCTCCTCTGAAGTCACCATCAGATACTTCATCAGACAGAAAAGAAAGATGACACTTACGCTGTATGAAGGAAGGTTAGAGAATTCATCCAGTGCTTTAATCAGAGGTTTTAAGGCAAATACAGGGCCCTGAGGAACTAGACGAGTAGCGTCAGAAGGAGCTATACTTAAGGACAGAGCAATATCTCGAGGTCGAACCAAACCACAACGAGGAACGCAGGGCAAAGCACTAGGAGGATACCAGCTCCCGATAATAGCAGCAAGTTCTTCAGGCAGGGGGCATATTTCCTGGTAGGTGAACCTGAAAACATTAAAGCGAGGGTCCCAGAAGTGGGTCGCAGCTAAAAGAAGGTTGTGGTCTATCTGGACTCTTCGTAAAAATCTCAGCCCAGAAAGGGGGGCAAGGGTGCTATTTTCCCAAGTTTGAGCATCGTCTAAGATACGATGCATTTTGGGAAGAAGAGGAAAATTCATTCCTCAGGGGCTAAAATCGAAGTCGCTAAAGGAAACAAGGAAGAAAAAAAGGAAAAAATTGGAGAAAGTAGCCTATTATGAAGCTAAAATGAGAGAAAAGGCACAGAATCCAAGAAAATGGTGAACTTTACAAGATTGATTTACCGACAGCTAGCCTGTCCCTCACTCAGATGGTTATCCCGTCTGTAATTGTCCACCTGGCAGATCTTTGCATCATCACGTGCATTAATTAGGATGCCACCGCGATGATATGCTCCGCACGATCAGCCTGAGCCTCAGGCCCCAGATTGGATGAGTGCCGAGGTCAGATAGAGGTATACAGCGTTGGCTGAGGTGCAGTTCCGAGCTAGCCGCTTTATCTCTAGGCCATTCCTCGAGGCTCTAGGGATGGCAGACGAGGTTGATGATCTGATGGCGGGTGTGGGATGGACTAAGTTTCTGACGCCTGCTTTTCAGACTCATCTAGACATAGTTCGGTAGTTCCTTGCTACATTACAGTACAGGGGGTACCAAAGGTCCGACACAGAGGAGGGTGTCCTACAGTTTTGGATAGAGGGCCACCAATATAGCATTACCCGTCTGCGATTTGCACAGGCTATGGGGCTTCCACTTGGGCAGGATGTTATAGTGCCCTAGAGAGCAGTTAGACGCCACCACTGGGCGGCCATTGTGTTACCGGGAGTGCCGTATGACCATGATACGGCAAAGAGCATGGTACTCTCATCACAGGCCCTTCGCTATGTTCACAGGGTTTTATCCAGCTCTTATCTGGGACGAGCTGGTAACCCTGGGTCTCTCAATGCCGCAGAGATTTAGAGTTTGTGGGCCATGGTGGCAGGCCAGCAGCTTAACATCAGTCATGAGATTTTGGTTAACCTGGTGAGAGTATCTAGGGGGACAACCCCTGTAGTATATGTTGGTGGGGTTATTACTAGACTGCTTTTGAGTTTGGGTGTCCTTCCAGATATCCTTAGGCATGCCTTGGAGGAGAGCATTTATGTAGACGCTCCGGCAGCTATTACGATGGCTATGATATTGTCGATACCGGGTCAGGCCGAGGCATATAGACTCCGCACTATTCATGAGACCAGACGTGCATTTAGCCTGCCCTCACTAGAGCCAGTAGAGGAGCAGCCTCAGATGGAGCAGCCTCAGATAGAGCAGCCTCAGATAGAGCAGCCTCAGGAGCAGCCTCAGATGGAGCAGCAGCCTCCCGAGCAGCAGCAGCACCAGGAGGACCAGCCTCCCTGATATCCAGAGCACTAGGAGGACCAGCCTCCCTGATATCCAGAGCACGAGGAGGAGCATCCGGGTACACCTTCTGACATGGGGATTGAGTTCACCCTGGATGACTTGTTTGGTACTCCTCCGGTGCAGAGAGTGCAGAGTCCTATTCCTTCTCCACTATCGAGAGTACAGCGGACAGTTCATCGGGCACCTGAGAGATTCAGCCCATATGCTAGAGCAGGGGACCCGGGGGCATCTACTTCTACAGTTCCACCTCCAGAGCGAGCACCAGAGTCAGCTCCCCCTCCATCTACACCATCGACTCACCAGGCACAGCCAGATTTTACTGCGATTTTGACCTCTATATTCGCATCCTTTGAGCACAGACATGAGGAGAGAGATAGGGCCCTTCTCGAGCAGCTCGGGGAGCGAGATAGAGTAATTTTAGAGCGGCTGGATCAGCAGCAGGGTATCATTCAGGAGCAGGGGAGGTTTATTGACTATTTGAGATGGGAGAAGGAGAGACTCGTAGGTCAGTTAAGGCAGGCGATGAGGGCCTCCCCGGATGAGGCGACCCAGAGGATAGATGCATCTGTACAGATGGTGGATGCGTTAGTTGAGGCTCTTAATTTCAGGATCCAGGTCCTAGAGGGTGCCATACCTCCCATCGCCCAGTCCTTGAGAGAGTTTAGAGAGTAGATAGAGGATAGGCTGAGGAGTATGGGGACTACCTCTACAGATCAGACCCCCTGCCTGGGCGACGCTTTCAGAGAGTTAGGGGGGTCGTCACTGATACGCTACAGTTCATGACGGTATGTGCACAGCCTTTTCTTGATGGGTATGCTCAGGTCCAGTTCCAGCAGCAGGACCCAGCGAGAGCGCAGCCGTTATCAGTACCGGTGGCTATACCTCCCATATACCAGCGGCAGGCCAGAGCCTCGGCTGCTCAGGAGGCCGGACCATCAGCCCCTCCCAGTCAGCCACAGCCGGTTCATCTATCAGATGATGATGATGATCCAGAGGAGCCCTTAGATTATTTGCCATTATAGACTATTCAGGGAGTTCTTCTAGCTTTATATTTATGCTTTTGTTGTAATCACATTTGTATATTGTACAAAATTTAACATCTTAGTGGAAAAACATTTATGGTTAACCTGTTAAATGTGCATGTTATTTCTTCATGATTTAACTTTCTTTAAAAAAAAGAGGAAAAAAGACAATTGATCATATGGTAAAAAGGATGATAAATAATAAAGGGCAACATAAAAATGTTCATAAATCTACCAATCGAGTTAATTGGCGCGAGAATTAACAAGAATCTCTTACAATACAGGAACATGGTTTTAACCAATTCGAAAATGACCAGCAGTCAAAAGGAAGGATAAGCAGATCAAACATTATGTCCTTTAAGATCACATTCAATATTAGATGAGAATCAACATATCAGAATCGTACCTTGCAGATTGGATGGGGGTTAGTAAGGAAAGACGGGACTAGCAATATAAATCAGACACCATGCAGGCTGAGATGAGGCTAGCAGAACAGATTAGCCACCGTGCATGCCGAGACGTGGACAGCGGGGTACAGGCGATAGATTGGATCCACACTTCGTAAGTCTAGAGCAGACTTGATGCAGCTCAAGAGAGCAAACCTCGCGTTTTGTAAGTTTGGAGCAGACTCGATGCATCGCCATCCGCACTTCGTAAGTCTGGAGCAGACTCAGTGTAGCTCAGGAGAGTAACCCTCGTGTTTTGTAAGTCTGGAGCAGGCTTGACACATCGCCATCCGCACTTCGTAAGTCTGGAGCAGACTCGGTGCAGCTCAAGAGAGCAATCCTCATGTGTTGTAAGTCTGGAGCAGACTCGACGCATCGCCATCCGCACTTCGTAAGTCTTGAGCAGACTCGCTGCAGCTCAGTAGAGCAACCCTCGTGTTTTGTAAGTCTAGAACAGACTCGACGCATCGCTACTTCCACGGCAAAAAGGTAAGGACTGCCACAGGTATGCGTTTCTTTCCTTTCTTCTCTGAATTTTGGCTCATCTAGACACTAGTGCTATAGTTTCCCCAAAATTGGGGGCAACTGTAGACACCGAGTCCTGAGGCAGTCCAGGTCAGAGTTACCCAATGAAGAGATCAATGTCGGCTTTCGGATAAATGGATGGAATTCGGAGGTTTTCGTCTTTCGGTTTCACAAGGATTAAAATCTTTTTCCCTATGGCGTAAGGTTTTGAGAGAATTTGGGAAATTTAGCTTAAAATTGTAATTTTGTTGTTCAAACGGGATGACCGTCAGAGTAGGGACGCCCGTCCCTAGTTGGTGTGCCCCGTCTCTAGCATATAGAGACGGGCCGTCGTTTGGACAGATAGGCCGTCTCTAGCATATAGGGACGGCCCCGTCTGTAGCGGCGGACACGTGTCGGCATAGAGACGTCCGTCCCTAGTCCCGCGCCTTGGCCCGTCTATGTCCCGATTTCCATGCGACGTAAAGCCCGTCGGTATTTAAAGGGATGGCCGTCAATAGTGGAACTGATCAGATATGCGCCCGATTTGATAAAATTTGAGGGGATAAGCTTTTATCTTAAAAGAGGAGATGAGATTTGGTTAAAAATTGTATTTTAAACTCCTTTTAAAATTCAAACTTTAAACTGAATCTTATCCTATTTAACTCCAAAAATTCTATAAATCGAGAAGAAAATTTCATTAAAAGGGGTTGGAAAAATTAACAATTTTTTTTGGAAGGAAAATTAGCTATTTTTGAGAGTGGAAATTTTTAAAGAAAAATCTTATGTGAGCAATTTACAAAAATCTAAAAATCTCTACTATTTTCAGAATTCTATTCGATAAAAATTCTTTCAGTTAATTGATTTTTCTAAAATTCTTTTTGTGAATTAAGCCAATTTGAGGTACCAAAATTCATTCATTTCCATCAATCCAGCTAATTCAAATACTTGATCGCTGTCAAATTTTCAAAGAAAGAAAAACATGAATTTTCTTTCTTTGATCCATTTTTACTTGATCCTTGTGGAGCGTGCGGGGACCGAAATCATTCAACATTCACCCAAAAAGGTAAAATCCGAGGGTAAACATTCTGGATTGATATTCGTTTAATTTAACTTGACTCATATCAATTGTTTTTTTTGAAATAATATTTTTTTACAAAGAATTGGAATTTTGAAAGGCTTTTTAATTTATTTTCTACCTCTTTTATCTCTTAGCCCGTTTCTTTTAAAGTTTCTAATTATGTTATTTTTCTTTATTTTATTCATGATTTTGACACTAATATGTTTATTTCTATGAGTTATTTTTTTTTTACCATGTTGGAATTGGGGTGGTTAATGAGGGTGGTCGCGCTAACCTGAGGCTTCCTATCTGGGTTCTTTCTTTACCCTTGACTTTATTCATTTTATTATGAAGATTATTGTAATATCGCTAGGAAAAAGTCATTAAACCATTTTTATTAATTAATTTGGAATTTTTCCTAAATAAAAATGGGACCAATGTCTCAATTTTCTCCATCCAAAATAAAACCATCACATCAAAAATTATTTATAATAAACATGCATGACAGGACCAATGTCCTCACTCCAAATGAATATCCCGATTTTTGTATGATTTATATATTGTTTTTTAATGGGGGTTATATTCCGCCCCTAGTTTTATTGTAATTTATTTTGAGAATTTTTATTTTAATAATGCTTTACTTATTGCTTTTAACGTGGATGATTGCGCCTTAATTAAATGCATCGTGTGGAAAGTTGATGAAACAATAAATTCAAAACTTAATTCTAATATTAATCAAGGTACAAATAAATGAGAAGTCCCGAACTCACTCTGGTCTTGGGCTCAATGAGGTTAGTGGTCTAGGACCTCCAAAATATCTCTTGTTCTCTTTCAAAAGGCTTAATTTACGTTTTCTTAGGCTCCAGGGGGTAGAGGCTGAGACCTCCAAAATCTCTCTGGTTTGCCCAAGATGGATATGTAATGCGCCGTCTTAGGCTCGCTGAGGCTAGACAACCCTTCCAAATGTTCTATTGGGTGGCGACTCCAAGAAACCTCTTTGTTGCCCAAAATAGACGCCCTTGTAAATACCTTACAAGTTTTAATGAATCCCATCCTGATCGCCCTAAAGTGGGCGTTCGGGAGGCCACGGGGTTCGGCACGCGTCACAACCACAAACAAGGCTCCCAAACCTCTTGTGGTCTAAAACCCAACTGATCTTCACTCTTGAACCTTCTCCTTGCCTTTACTCTTCTTCTTGCCACTCGATTCTTGCACAAACCCAATCAAAACACACTTAAATTAAGCCATGCATAACACATCCAAAACCAGAAATTAAGGAATAAGAAGAAGATGAAGATACCCAACTCCAACCCCAAGCACTTACCTTTCAAAAACCTAGCTCAAAACTTAAGGAAGCCCCACTCTAAACTCAAGGAAAATTACAAGAGAGAGGGGTTGAGAACAGAAAATGAAGCAAGGGGGAGTAGGGAGAACGGGAAAAATGGGAACAAAGGGGAGAAGGGCAGCTTCCACGGGAAGCTTCATCCAAAATCTGCCCTCCCTTACCTCTCTCTTCCTTTTCATTAAATGTTCTCACCCATCAAGCCAAATGTCAAGCTCCTATTGGTTCCAACAACCAACTTGACTTATTCCTTCTATGCACCAAACACAACACACACACAATCATCTCTACATAAATATCCACATCCTTGTTACCAAACCCATATTCCACTAAATCACTTCTCATAAAATACTTTACATACATGGCACCATACACACAAACCACACTAGATTAATCCCAACAATTATGCTACTTCCATACACCACATGCACACCATATAATTTCTACTCTTAACATACTTAATTAATTTCTTTGCACTAAAGTCCTTATTATCTAATTTCTCTTGCTAAAATTACTGAAATACTCTAAATATTCTAACTTACCACGCAGATTCCGACTAGACCCTTTTTGGGTTGTTACACGGACTATTAAAAATATATGAAGCAATGTCAATTATGTCAACGGTATGCAGATTTGAGGCATCTACCAATCTTGGAATTGCATAACTTAACGTCGCCATGGCCATTTGCAGCCTGGGGAATAGATATCATGGGCGAGATACGCTAAACAGCCTCAAATGGACACAAGTTCATTATAGTCGCTATCAATTACTTTACAAAATGGGACGGCCGTCCCTCACGCAAGAGGTGCCACAACCTTTAGAGAGACGGGGTGTAAAGAGAGAGGCATTTTCGAATTTTTATTTTACTTATCGATCAAGGCTTGTCCCTTCTCTGAGGGACGCCTATCATGTGCTACCTGATAGCGATTTTCAATTTTCTCTCAATAGAAAATCTAAAATCTTATCTTAGAAAAAGAAATTCTGATTTTTTAGGGATAAATTTGAATTGATTTAAAATATTTATCTTTAATGATAAATTAAAGATATTTGATTTTATCCCTAAAGATAATATGAAACCACTTTATCTCTAGGGATAAATCAAATATGACATTTAACTTTAGGGATAAATTAAAAGTATTTTATTTTATTCCCAAAGATAATTTGAGATCATTTATCTTTAAGGATAAACCAAATATGAATTTTATCTTCAAGGATAAATTAAAAAGTTTCATGTTTATCCTTAAATCAAAATGTATCTTATAAATAGAGGTGCAAGAGGAGCATTAATGGAGGAGAGGAAAGTTTTCTCTTCATATTTGTTTTCATCTTAAAATTCATTCTCAAAGAATTAAGAGTCTATTTGAGAAAGAGATATTAATTCTCTCTTCTTGATTTACTCTTCTAAGATTTACATTGTTTTAAAAGAAAACTCTTTTTAGAGAGAGAGAAAGTGATTTTCAATTTATTTCAATTTTCAATAGATCCTTGTGGAATTCAGGATAAAGATCTGCATGGTCATTGCCTTCTAAGAGATCAAATTTTCTGAGGGTAAATATTATGAGTTCAAAGTAGTCATTCTTGCATTAATTTCAATATATTGATATGAAATATATGATTTGTTTCAAAATGTAGATTAATTTATTTGTTTGGTATTATTGTTTTTATGTTAGACTTGTTTTATTGACAGATTGTAAAACCCAATTGCATTTAATAATATCTTAAAATTCATAAATATAAGTGTTTAAGCTTTGTATATTTTAAAAATGGATTTTGTCATTTATTTTTGACTTCTAGAGATAACCGACGGGAAGAAGGTCCAACTGATGGTTGTTGCTCAGGGAAGCGATAGGGCATCGCGAAACACTTCTTCCTTCTGTTGGTCACCTCTCGAACGGCCATCCCTGGTCTATTTCTTCTTAATTTTTGATTTTTTTTGTTTTTTTTCCTTATATTATATTTTACTTTATTTAATTTAAATGTTTCTTCAATGTTTCTCTACTGTTTTGTCATTTATTCTATCTTTAATTCTTTATTTTGATGTTTCTAACATGTTATTTTGTTTTGGTTTTTATGAGTTTTACTTTTAAGTATGGATGATAGAATTGGGGCTCAAATTGGACAAGCGACTTTATTTTGTTTCATTGACTTTATTTTGGTTCATTCTCTTTCATCCTTCTCTTTTAGCATTATTTAGTTTTTATTCTTCTCAAATTTTATTTATTTAACTTTAGTTATCATAAATGTTATTTTTATTTTCGTTAATATAAAAAGCACTAAAAATATTTTTTATGAATAAAATAAGACTTTCCTTAATAAAATAGGACCAATGTCCTAGATTTTCTCCAATAAAATGTCACCTTAAAAAATATCATTTTTGTAAATATGCATGAGAGAACCAATGTTCCCTCCTTAAATAAAGGCCCAGTTTTATGCATGATTTTCATCTCTTTTATTGGTTAGGGTTGTATCCTGCCTTATTTGCTGTAAATTAATGTGCTCTTTTGTTTTATTTAAATTGTATCATTTATTGCTTTCGTTATGTGCTTGATTTGCTCTTTAATAAATTGTATAATTGTATGAGAAAATGAAGAAAATTTAACTTAAAAATCTCATTTATAACTTTAACCAAGGTATAAATAAAAGTAATATCCCGAATTCTCTTTGGTCTTAAGCTTCATGAGGTTAGATAAACCTTCATAATGTTTTGTTGGGATAGAAATTCCAAAATATTTCTTATTGCCCAAAATAGACATATATGTATCGTCTTAGGCTCAATGAGGCTAGATGAACTTTCCCAATGTTCTATTGGTTGCGACTCCAAAACACCTCTTGTTGCCCAAATTAGACGCCCTTGTAATCTTTACGGGTTTGAAGAACCTCTCTCAGATCCTAAAAGCGGGTTCTCGAGAGACCTCGGGGTTCGGCACACGTCACAAGGATGCCTCAGAGACGCAATCCTTCACAGGAGCATCTAGAGCCTGAGGCTTTAGAGTGGATGAGCCCGGATTAGAGGACTAGATTTGAGGCCTTAGCCCACGCCCAGTTTTGCTCTAGCCGGTTCATATCGAGACCTTTTTATAGCAGATGGGGATGTTAGAGATGATGAACACCTTACTGGCAGCAGCTGAGTGGACCGAGTTCCTCAAGCCATCTTTCCAGACCTACCCGGAGGTAGCCAAAGATTTCTGTGCCATGTTACAATATAGAGGGTTCTAGAGGCCGGATACAGACGAGGGGGTCATCCAGTTCTGAGTTTGAGGACATCCCTTCAGCATGACCTGCAGGGCCTTCGCCCAGGCTTTTGGACTGCGCACAGAAGCGCATGTTTTGGTGCCGGAGAGAGAAATACGGAGACACCATTGGGAGACCATCACACTACCAAGGCTCCCTATGACCATAACATGGCGAAGAGCACGATGCTCTCCTCCCAGGGTCTCAGGTACACACACCGAGTACTATCTAGTTCACATCTAGGCCGAGCAAAGAGTTCGGCATAGATTAACTGCACAGAGATATGGAGCCTATGGGCTATGCTGATAAGGAGGCCACTCAACATTAGCCATGAGATCGTGGCTAATCTTGTTAGACTAGCTCGGGGCTCCACTTCATACATCAGTGCTGGAGGTGTGATCACCAGGGTATTACTATACTTGAGGGCTGACATTGCCACCTTCTGGCCACTTGTGGATAAGGATATTTACGTTGAGTTGACCCCAGCCCAGAATATGGGGATGGTTGCCTAGGTGTCAGGGTGCCTCGTAGAGTACCGGTTGCTCACCATTGTGGAGACATGTCGATTCTTTCACCTCCCTGTGCTCACACCTATAGTAAAGGAGGCCCAGCTAGAGGAGCAGAAACCGCAAGAGCCCCATCTAGAGGAGTAGTCACCACACTAGCCACAGCCCAAGGAGTAGCCCCACACTCCTAAGGGGATGGATTTTAATAGAGATATGGACAAGTTACTTCGCACTCTAGCTTCATAGCATGGCCAGAGTCGTACTCCTCCACCACCGTGAGTCCAGCGCTCCGAGCCTTGATATGATAGTAGATTCCACCCCTACGGATGACTTGGCCACCCAGGGGCATCCATGTAATGCCCATCCCAGACCACTCGTATGGCTTTGCTATGGCAGTCGAAGATGGTCATTACGTATAACATCACACGCATCATGTAATGGCCGAAATGTTAGCTTAGTAGTATTCTGTGAATTCTATAGAGTATGTAGTGTGATTCTGATATGATATGATTGTTTTAGTACCCTTAACTACAGTAGAGTTAAGGAGTTAAGTGTGTTCGAGGTATAGCAATTCTAGGATGGGTGACCTATTTGGAAGTAATATAGCTAAAAATGGCAGCTGCCTGCTAAAAGATTTTTATTTGGCAATTTTGATCTGTGGACTGCCAGGAGTCTAGTGGTAAAATTTGGAGTGAAAATGACATCATATAGGTCCCCGAAAGTTAAATAGAAGTTAGCCCTCAGTTCGGTTCAATAATGAATTGAGGTTGACTTAAGTTTGAATTAATTTTTTAAAATAGGAATTGAGCTCCAAAAGTTAATTTGAAGGTATTTCATAACTCTAAATAATATATAGGAAGTTTTGATAGTGAAAATCTAATTTTTACGGCAGTGTAGAAAAAGTGTCTAATCGGACCGGTTTAAGTGAACTGGATCCAAAACAGACTCCGATTGAGCTGAAATTTTTCATTGAGGCTATTTTCATATTTTAAGCATGATGGAATTGGTTGGGATTGAAAATAAGTGGAGGAACTGATAGTTACCATTGTAAAGTGGAAAAATGGCTTAAAAACTGAAATTTAACTCAAACCGATTGGAGCACTTCGGTTGGACATGGTTCGGTTCAAATCCATCCTATATAGACCCCCACAAGACCATATTTCTCTAGAAAAATCCAGCCTCCACTGCCTCTATTCTTCTTCCTCCTTGGTCGAATACTACTCCTTAGTTCTTCCTCCATTTTTCTTCAACTCTCCTCTAATTTTTCCACAAAATCAAGCCTGCTAATTAAAGATCAACTTTTTATAACTTGGTAATGGTATTTGGAGTCCATTTAAATGGTTAGAGAAATCCAAGTTTTCAAACGTTAGGTGTGATTTTGAGGTAATTGATTTAGGTGTGTGATTTTGAGGTAATTGATTTAGGTGTTTTTAATTGGGTTTAAAGGTCCCTATGGGTACTTTTAAGTATGTATAGTATGTTTATGAAGTTATTTTGCAAAAAGAAAGCATGAAATTGATGGAATCTCCTTGTATGTATTCGGCCACCATAGTAGAGCAAAGTGAAGAAGGTGGTTTCAAAACTAAAGGTAAAGAAAGGAAAGCCTAAGAAGCCTAGTGCAAGTATTTGAGATTTGTGGTTACAAAATCCCTTTATTTTCATTGATTTAGATTGGATTTTAGGTTATGTTTTGATATTAGATTGTGACAAGCGCATGATTAAATGATTCTTATATGATAATCATTATTAGAAAGACTAAATATGCTTATGTATGTGTTTAAAGTGAAAAGATGAAACATGGAACTTAAAACCTAACCTATGCCGAATTGAGCAATAGTGAAATTTTTATTGTATTTGGGTAGTTAAAGGTTATAAATTATGTAATTGATAAGTATAACATGTAATTGGACTAATTGCGTAGTTAATGGAATGAAAAATGAACCTAGTGAATTATTGATGGTTAGGCCGAATAGGGTTTGTTGAGATATCAATGTGTATTTTGATGCTTTATCTAATATAATGTCATAAAATGAGTGAATAATGATAATTGAGTGGGTATGAAAAATTGTAGGTAAAGAAGAATGGAATGGCCGAATATGACATGTTGTTATTTTAAGTGATATAAGTAAATAGGGATTCCATACCACGGTCCGAGTCATGATGACTCACTATCGATAGGCTAATGACGGTTTATCTCAGTGTATAGTGTATAAAGTGAACAGTAAGTGCAGTGCCAATGATGAATGGTTCATTTGGGATCATTTTTTAGTGTATTGGATCTGTGGGGTCCACGTGCCGTATATCCGATTCAAAAAATTTTATTGGGTGTATAATAAGGCCATTATGGTAAAAATGCATTTAAATTAATTAAAATAGTGATAAATAAGAAAATAAGTGAAAAGGGGACTAAATTAAAGGAAATAGAAAGTTTAGGGGCAAAACGGTAATTTTACACCTAATAGATAAAAATGGAGTAAATTAGGTGAAAAGTGTAATTAAAACTAATAATAGGGTTGTAGACACCGGGTCTTGAGTCAGCCTAAATCGAAGTTACTCGATGATAATAAGATGCGTTCTCACAGACAAAAAGGTTAAAAGTGGTGATTTTCTTGTAAAATTTGCATTTTAGAGTGAAAAATTAAAAAATAATAAAAAATATTTTAAAAAAATTAGATTTGAAAAATGGGGTTTAGAAATTACAATATTTTTCAAAAAATAAAAAATAAAAAAAAAATTAGTTTTGGAGCGTCGCGCGGCCGTGCGTGAGCGCAGCGTCGTACGCGACGCCGTCGCTTAATAGCGACGGGCGTGCGTCCCTCCCTTCCTGGCCGTCGCTAAAACATCTGAAACTTCTCTTTTCCGATTTTTCACCCTAAATGAAGGTTTTTGAGTCCAAATTAAATTTTAAAACATTTTCCTAGATAATTAATTAATAAAACCTGACTTTATCATTAAAAATAAAGGAATTTGTGTTAAAATAAAATTCTTTTCCCTAATTGAATTAGGGCATCATTTTTTCATCCTGTAAATTTTTTATGACAAAAACCTAAAAGGGTTGCCTCCATTATTTTTTTTTTCACATCAAAATTTTCTGCATCTTTTCTTTTTGGATTTACTTTCTTTTCTTTTCAAAAATTTTCAGATTTCTCTTTTAATTAATATGGTTTAATTGAGATTGGGAAATTAATTTTCAACTCTTAATTATTCTAATTAAGTTCTTTGTTTGTCTCCATAAACATAAGAAATTAATTCTCTCTTTTGAATCAATTTTTTTATTCTGGAGCATTCAAATTAATTTTTTTATTTCATCCATAAACAAAAGTGATTAATTTTATTGCTAAATTATTTTCTCAAGCAATTTTTCAAGGAGGTCATCACTTTACCTTCATCAAATCCAAAAATCTGAGGGTAAATATTCTGGGCTTGATTTTTATTTTCTTTTATTTTGTTTATATTTAATTTGTTCATGTATATTTTATTGTTTTTATTAATTTACTTATTGTTTTCATTTATTTGTTTATTTTATTATTGTTATATTTGTTTTACTTAATATGTTTATATATTATATTATTCTTATTCATGTGAATATTGATTGTTTATTATTTTTAACATGTAATCGATTTACTTTACTTTGATTTCTCATTATTTTTAAATACAATTAATAAATTCATTTTAATTAATACTTTTAGCATATAAATGTTTTAATATTAATTGTGATTATACTAATTAACCATGTGGCTCATTTAATCGTTTTCATCATTCTTTCATTTATTCGTTTTTATTATTCTTTTCTTCATTATTTTATATATTCGTTGATTTGTTTATATTCATCATTATTATTATCATGTTCATATTTTCTTGTATTAATTTATTAACATGTTTTATTTTATTTTAATCACCTTATTTTATTGTTTATTATATTTGTTTTATTCAATTACTAACATTATTTTATTTGTGTTTTATTTTTATTTCACATCTTATTTTTCTTTTTGGATATTTTGCTAGTACCCGAGGAGTTCCAAGGAGGCTCGTTTGGCGGGGTCTTTTTCTTTGATTTTTATTATTTGTATCATTTTTATTTGGCTTTTCCATTTATTTTTGCCATATAATTTTCTTATAAAATTGTTTATTTAGGCCCGCTAGAAAGAAAGTCACTAAACGTTTTTTATTTATTAACTTGGTATTTTTCCTAAATAAAATGGGATCGATGTCCCAATTTTCTCCATCCAGAATCATCACATCAAAATTATTTCATAATAAGTATACATGCGAGGACCAATGTCCTCACCATAAATATCCCGATTTATGTATGATTTTTATTTTATTTACAATGGGGGTTGTATTCTGCCCCTAGTTTTGTTGTATTTTATTTTCATGTACTTTATTTTATTTACCCTTTTATTTATCGCTTTCCTTGAATGATCAAACTTGCGCTCTAATTATTGCATCGAAATGTATGAGAAAAGGGATGAAAACTTAAATTCAAAACTTAATTATAAAATAACCAAGGTATGAATAAATGAGAAGTCCCGAACCATCTCTAGTCTTTGGGCTCAATGAGGCGAGCGGACCATTCCGATGATTCATTGGAATGGGATCTCCAAGACACCTCTTGTGTCCCACCAAAAGACTTAAATTTACAATCCTAGGCTCCACGGGGTTAGAGGGTCATTCCAGTGTTCTATTGGGATGATATCTCCAAGATCCCTTTGGCTTATCCAAAATGGATAGTATGTGCCCTCTTAGGCTCACCGAGGCTAGACGACCTATCCCAATATTCTATTGGGTGGCGACTCCAAGAAACCTCCTTGTTGCCCAAAATAGATGCACTTGTAAATACCTTACAAGTTTTCATGAACCTCTCTCGAAAGCCCTAAAAGCGGGCCTTCGAGGAGTCCTACGGGGTTCGGCGCACGTCACAGTGGCTACTCCACTGGGGACCTCTAAGTGGCTTCGATTCGAAAATACCTTGGTTAAAATTTATAATTGAGTTTTAATTTAAAATTTTTATCCCTTTTCGAAGTTGCATATCATAGCATTAGAGCCTTAGATCTATGCTAGTTTTGTCCCTTTATTAGCCCCGGTGCATTCTCAAAGCATGACCCTACGTTCACTCAATGTAAGGAAGTGTTAAGGATAATCACTGGCCCAAGCCTCGTGCCATCAAGGTATATCAAATGGTGACCCGATTTGTCGTCACGCTCGTGATGAGCTGGACCCGTCGGCAGAGACCATGGTTGGGTAACCCCAAAATATCATCACCCATGACCAAAGCTCATGTAATGGCAATAGATACTTCCCTTAGGTGACATGTACCTTAATACAATGCTTTCTATGTGGGCCATTATATATTGAACAAATTCAACCAAATTAAATGGGCTTTTATCAAAGGCTTTTATACCTCGATGGACCCATCTTAATTTAGTTGAAATGTTTAAATATATAAAGGCTAAAATCCATATGTATGCACATTAGATAAGAGATATTATGATGCCGGTTTTCCATCGAGCACCATACGCGTCCATTGGGTTCCCCGCTAACCCATGGATCAAGCCCACCTAGGAGAGAGACTACATTACCTCGTGTGTGGAAGTAATAAGGTTGGAAGGATCTACTTGCTTGCATGTGATTATAAATATTGCATAACTCACTATCATGCATTGTATATGTCATTCATGCATCATTCTAACAATCTAATTTTTTTCACCCATTATAGATTCATCTAAGTGGACAAGAGGTTCCGACGGTCGACTAGTAAGGTCAAATCCGCTTTTTGAGTTGCCAAAATTGGTGTCCAATTGGGATTCTGAGTCACTCTCTCTAGAACCACCAACGGCAGAAGAAGCTGGAGCTTTGACCACTCAGGACCTAGCTAGGAGGCTAGAAGATTTTGAGTGTAGAATGATGGATATGATGGGCGCCATGGCTGAAAGGATTGCCCATCCACCTACTGCCCCACAGCCACCTGCTGCTCTACAACCACAGGTAGCCCCTCATCGGGGGCAAGCCGAACCACCTGCTGGTGGGGAGGCTCCCTTCGTTGGAGTTGCTGCTCGACAACCCAAAATTGATCACAGAGCTGCCGCACCTATCGAGCTAAGAAGGGAAAGGATTCATAATCCCAATGATAATTTCCTAATGGAGGAGGAAGACGAAGAGCCAATAGTCCACCATGTTGTGAGGCCCAGGGCACCCAGGGGGAAAGACGAAGCCTTAAGGGGGATGAGGCAACAGATTGAGGCAATCACGCGCATACTGTCAGCTGGAAAGGGGGTCAACCCAGAAGACAGAGATCTGGGGGATGAAGAGCTGCTGCCCCAAAGATTTAAGATGCTCGAGCTGCCGAACTTTGATGGCACCTCTGACCCATCTGCCCACGTTAAGCAGTACACCTTGGTCATGAAAGGCACATGGTTGAGTAAAAAGCAAAAGGTGGAATATTTCTGTCTTAGTCTAGTGGGCCCGGCAGTTGACTGGTATCACGGGTTGGATAGGAGGTCCAAGGAGGACTGGGACCTTTTGACCGAAGAGTTCATGAAGTAGTACGACTGCAGCACCAGGATGGAGGTCACCCTAAAAGACCTTGAGCTCTTACAGCAATGGAGCGACTAATCATTCTATGAGTACCTCACCAGATAGAGGAACAGGGTCATGGAGATGAAGAGGAAGCCTGACACCGCTGACCAGATCAGGTTATTCATCAGAAATGACTGCCCTTATTTGAGGGATTTGCTAAGCTTTAAGGGGCTCAGGGATTGGGAGTCGCTCAAGGATATCGCTGTAGAGGTTGAGGCAGCCTACCTAGCAAAGAAAGCAAGCCATAATAACTTTGCTGGGAAAAGCTATGGGAACCAGTCTGGGCTTAGACCGGGAGGTGCTAGGAGAAGCAACAATAGGAATGGTAAGACAACCGAAGTGTCAGCTACTGCAGTGGGGCAACGCCAGAGCTACTACTCCAACTTAGACCGATCTCTATCTTGGGTGTTGGAGAGATTGATGAAAGAGGGTAAGCTGTAACCTTTAGTGACTAGACCGGCTATGAATCAAGGGCAGCCAGGGCATAGAGAAGACCAGTACTGCGCTTACCACCAGCACACCGGCCACCTGACGGATTACTGCCGAACATTGAAAAACAAGATCCAGGATCTTATTGACACCAATCAGATCACGAATCCTGAGAAGAGAGAAAAGAAGAAAAAGGCAAGTTACAATGCGGTCCCTCCACCATGATTATGATCGAGTCCTCTTAATCCACTAGTGAGAATGGAAATGAAGAATATGTTCTTTCTTTTTCAATCTTTGTTATGATTTCGAGAACAATTTTTTATGACAATGTTTGGTTATTTCAATAGAACAATTTTTGCTTATTTGTATGATATTTCTATTGATTTCATTTAACATGATCACAATGCATTTACTTTGAAATTAATTCAAATTATATAACTGCAGTTAATCTCAAAACTTTGGGGAACCCAAAGAAAATCTTGATAGCATCTGATATAACTCCTGTACAGAGGGAAATTCAGAAAAAAAATAATAAAGAAAAACTAGTTGCAATTAGGGGATTGGAAGGAAACTCACTAAGAGCACTAGAACCTTTCTGATTATCCATCAAAGCAATACCTGGATAAGACGGAACCTAGAAAATGATTTAGGCAACATTTTCTTTGTATAGCTCTCTAAATGAATATTTTCTATCCTTATTCTACAACCGCTTGCTAGCCCGTTGAGCTTTATGGAGGTATGCTAAATGCGTGCCAATTTTGTTGTTACACATGTTAAAACTATCCCCTCGCCTAAAATGATTTTTGCCTCCCCCTAGAAGAGTGGCCACTCTAGAAGGGATGGATGTACGTTTTAACAATTTTTTTTTGGGTTATCAAAAATTGCCTTGGTAAGGATGAGTTTACACTTTGGGAAGAGGGTTTCAGTCATGCACAAAAGACATGAGCTCAAACAAAAAATAAAATAAAATAAAATAAAATAAAATAGAGCTCAAAATAGTAACCACTTGACGAGTTTTGATGATTACCTTTTTAACTGTCATTCTGATCTTAATGAGCTAAAACGTTACTGAACCCAAGTTCAAGAATACCTTTATATATGCAACTGAGCTGAGAATGGTTCATCCATCAGTCGAGTAAATATTGCGGCCATATTTTCTCTAGCGACCTGATCTTCCTTTTACAGCCATCTACCTAAGCCTAACATTACAACCAAAGTAAGACCTCTTGATTCTTGCTTCAGTCTTATCCAATTAGCGGAGATGACCTTCTAATAAGGTTTGGTAAGTAAGAAGAGGCATATGGTGTTTCTTGAGCTTAAAGCGAGGAGCCACGAGTGCATTCATGCTTTCGAGTTAAGTCTCATCCCCAAAGTTTCATCTAGAATTCGCGTTCAAAAAAAATGATGAGAGAAAATCTACAATCATGAAAACCCGTGAGGACTGATTGATAACAGGAGTTTGATGCTTTCAAGATCTATCTCGAGATTAGGTGAGGTTCTGTATTTTTTGAGATTAATGCCAAACAATGATCATGTTTAATAAAATCAAATTGAAACACATGCATTTATCCAATGATGTGATCAGAGTATTATACCCTATGTGATCAAAGTCATGTATCTGCCTACCCTCTGCTACTCTCAGCACGCAAACGCTTCAGTCGACTCATCCTGCTATCAAGTGTGAAGAATCAAACTCACACAACCATATCCCAAGGCTCCTGAAAGATTCTTGCCAATAGCTTCAACAATCTGCACAAAAAAAAGCCCGTTAGAGTGAAAACCGTAACTGGCGCTCTAAGCAAAGATTAGGCAAAAGGATAGGGTGAAAACCTGGAAACAGGCAGTCTGTCCTTCAAAAAATAAAAAAGAAAAAGAAAAAGCCGCTGGATTGGGTTGGGTCCATTCCAGGAAAAAATAAGGCATAGGGTTATGTGAAAATCCACAAAGGACGCATTTCCCGCTAAGAAAAGCTGGTGTGAAAATCCACAAGGGACGCACTACCTTCAAATAATGACTATAGGTATCGGATGAGAATCTTGCAATCCTAAAGGGCATGAAATTCAAAAGCAGCTTAAAAGGCATCGATGCTACTGTAAATCACAGCTAGCTCGGCTATCATCTCCAAGTCCACATAGATGAATTCTTATACTGCATTCCTGCATGACTCATGCATTTCACTTGCATGCTCACTATTTTTCCTACATATTTTAGTTTCCCTATTTTGCAGAAGGAGAGATTTGATGCGAACACCGACCAAAGTCGAGTGACGACATCAGTCCAAACAATCAACCAAAGACCTCTCCGGGGGCAGACCTCAACAAAAGACCTCTCAAGGGGCAACCAATCAATAAAAATATCAATCCAAATAGCCAGCCAAAACAACAATCCAAACATCATCTCAAACACTAATTCAGATCCCAACTAAAGACCTCTCCGAGGGCAAATCTCAACCAAAGACCTCTCAGGGGGCACCATCATCGAAGGGTTAGCACGATGGCAGCACTACTACGCTACGGGGGGTTAGTACGACCACGGCACTACCACTTCAGCAAATCGAAGGGTTAACATGATGGCGTCACTATTACTCTACGGAGGGTTAGCACGACCACGGCACTACCACTTCATCAAATCGAAGAGTTAGCACGATGGCGGCACTATTACTCTACGGAGGGTTAGCACGATCACGACACTACCACTTCAGCAAATCGAAGGGTTAGCACGATGGCAGCACTACTACTCTACGGAGGGTTAGCACGAGCACGGCACTACCACTTCATTAAATCGAAGGGTTAGCACGATGGCGGCACTACTACTCTACGGAGGGTTAACACAACCACGACACTACCACTTCATCAAATCGAAGGGTTAGCACGATGGCGGCACTACTACTCTACGGAGGGTTAGCTCGATGGCAGCACTACCACTTCAACAAATCGAAGGGTTAGCATGATGGCGGCACTACTACTCTACGGAGGGTTAGCACGACCACGGCACTACCACTTCATCAAATCGAAGGGTTAGTACGATGGCGGCACTACTACTCTACGGAGAGTTAGCTCGACCACGGCACTACCACTTCATCAAATCGAAGGGTTAGCACGATGGCGGCACTACCACTCTACGGAGGGTTAGCACGACCACGGCACTACCGCTTCAACAAACAATAACACACCTACAACATAGCCACTACTACCACCATAGGTTCTCCGCTTCAGAAAGGTAAGGGCACGATGGCAGCACCACTTCAGCAAATCGAAGGGTTAGCACGATGGCAGCACTACTACTCTACGGAGGGTTAGCACGAGCACGGCACTACCACTTCATTAAATCGAAGGGTTAGCATGATGGCGACACTACTACTCTACGGAGGGTTAACACAACCACGGCACTACCACTTCATCAAATCGAAGGGTTAGCAAGATGGCGGCACTACTACTGTACAGAGGGTTAGCTCAATGGCAGCACTACCACTTCAACAAATCGAAGGGTTAGCATGATGGCGGCACTACTACTCTACGGAGGGTTAGCACGACCACGGTACTACCACTTCATCAAATCGAAGGGTTAGTACGATGGCGGCACTACTACTCTACGGAGAGTTAGCTCGACCACGGCACGACCACTTCATCAAATCGAAGGGTTAGCACGATGGCGGCACTACCACTCTACGGAGGGTTAGCACGACCACGGCACTGCTGCTTCAACAAACAATAACACACCTACAACATAGCCACTACTACCACCACAGGTTCTCCGCTTCAGAAAGGTAAGGGCACGATGGCAGCACCACTTCAGCAAATCGAAGGGTTAGCACGATGGCAGCACTACTACTCTACGGAGGGTTAGCACGAGCACGGCACTACCACTTCATTAAATCGAAGGGTTAGCACGATGGCGGCACTACTACTCTAAGGAGGGTTAACACAACCACGGCACTACCACTTCATCAAATCGAAGGGTTAGCACGATGGCGGCACTACTACTCTACGGAGGGTTAGCTCGATGGCAGCACTACCACTTCAACAAATCGAAGGGTTAGCATGATGGCGGCACTACTACTCTACGGAGGGTTAGCACGACCACGGCACTACCACTTCATCAAATCGAAGGGTTAGTACGATGGCGGCACTACTACTCTACGGAGAGTTAGTTCGACCACGGCACTACCACTTCATCAAATTGAAGGGTTAGCACGATGGCGGCACTACCACTCTACGGAGGGTTAGCACGACCACGACACTACCGCTTCAACAAACAATAACACACCTACAACATAGCCACTACTACCACCACAGGTTCTCCGCTTCAGAAAGGTAAGGGCTGTCTCAAGTACGCATCTCTTTACTTCTTCTTTGAGTTTAGGCTCACCTAGATACTAGTATACTGGATTTCCCTAAACTGGGGGCAACTGTAGATACCGGGTCCTGAGTCAGCCTAAATCGAAGTTACCCGATGATGATAAGATGCCTTGTCACAGGCAAAAAGGTTAAAAGTGGTGATTTCCTTGTAAAATTTGCATTTTAGAGTGAAAAATTGAAAAATAATAAAAAATATTTTAAAAAAATTAGATTTGAAAAATGGGCTTAGAAATTATAATATTTTAAAAAAAAAATTAGTTTCGGAGCGTCGGCCGCACGCGCGTTGTGGGCATTCACGCGCAGCGTTGCACGCGACGCCGTCGCTCAATAGCGACGGGCGTGCGTCCCTCCCTTCCTGGCCGTCGCTAAAACATCTAAAACTTCTCTTTTTCTATTTTTCACCCTTCTTTTCACCCTAAATGAAGGTTTTTGAGTCCAAATTAAATTCTAAACATTTTCCTAGATAATTAATTAATAAAACCTGACTTTATCATTAAAAATAAAGGAATTTGTGTTAAAATAAAATTATTTTCGCTAATTGAATTAGGGCATTATTTTTTCATCCTATAAATTCTTTATGATGAAAACCTAAAAGGGCAGCCTCCAATATCAGAATTTTCTGCATTCTTTCTTCTTTGATTTACTTTCTTTTCTTTTCAAAAATTTTCAGATTTCTCTTTTAATTAATAAGGTTTAATTGAGATTGGTGTAGACACCGGGTCCCGAGTAGCCTTGATCAGGATTACCCGATGATGAAATTTAGCTATGCCGGCTTATAGGCAAAAAGATTGGAGCTCAGAAGTGATTTTTCTTGTCTTTTCGGTGAGTAAAAAGGGTATTTTAAAAATATTTTTTAAATTATTTTGAAGAAGAAAAAGTGTGTTTTAGGTTGAGGGTATTTTATATAAAAAAATAAAAAAAAAAATTAAAAAAAAAAAAAAAAAAGGTGAAAAATGATGAAAAAATGAAGAAAGTAGGAAAAATGGAAAATGGGGGAAAAGATTCGCGACGGAAGGGCGACGGCCAGGGGCCGTCGCGAATATCCGTGCGCGGAGCGCTGCGGAGCGTGCGCGGAGCGCGGCCGACGCCCTGGGCGTCGGTAGCTCTGCGCGCACGACGCCTTGGGCGTCGCTCGCTCCGCGCACGTCGTGCGCGGAGACTCCGCGCATCCGCGCGGAAACGTGCGCGAGGCGCACGATTGACGCCCCACTTCGCCCATTTCGCCCACTTTTCGACCCCCACTCGATTTTCAACCGTTTTTGGACGGTTTTTGGTGGTTTTTGGGTAGTTTTTGATGATTAAAAACACTGGAAAAATTGAGAACAAGGGGAGGACGAGTGAGGAACATTTTGGAGGAAAAAAAACTGAATTTTGGAGCTTTGAGTTGAAAGAAAAAATCCATCTTACACACTTGTTTCCAAGAGCTTTTCTTCAAGTTTTGAAGCTATTTTCTAAGGATTTTCACAAGAGAAGACAAGGAATTCAACACTTCTATCTTCAATTCTTCAAAACTGAATTTGAGGGTAATTATTCTTGGCTTTACTCATTAATTCTCTTGTTAATTTCATTTATTTTGGCTTCCAATTAACATATCAAACATGTAAATTCTCTTAGTCTCCATATTCTTCTTCTTATTTTTTTTATCTTCAATTGTTCATATAACAAATAAGCTTTTTAAATTCTATTATCTTTTTTTTCATGTCAAATTATTCTTTGTTCATGTAATTATGCATGTTTTAGGTTGTAAATACCTTTAATTTCTTAATGCTATATCATGTTTATTATTATGCTGTCTTTTGCATGTATGAGTGTTATAATCATTATTTTATGCTAGTCATGCATGTTAAGTTGTGTTATTCTCATGTTACATTTTTAATTCATGTCTTAGCTATAGTAAAATTGATTGTCAATAATTTTCCATGCACGTTAATCACTAATATTAATAAGTTGCATGTGCCATGATACTTTCTCATCTTATGCATGTTAAATTGCATCTTAATTATTCTATGCATGTTAAATTGCATCTTAACTATTTTATGCATGTTAAATTACATTATGATTATTTTATGCATATTATATTTTCATGGTACATATTATCTTTTTATGTCATATTATTTCGTTGGTTTAATCACTAACATGAATTTCTTTTGTTTTATTTTTGGTTGCACATCATTGTTTTTACTTTCAATTGAGCATCCATGCACGTTGAAGGAGGAGTTGCGGGGTTTGGTATTTTCTTTATACATTTTTAATTCCCATTTTATTTACATTGCTTTGTATATATTCTTTAAATAAAATGTTTTCTTATGCGCACCAAAATAAAAATCACCAAAATATTTTTACTAAATTAACTTGGATCTTTCATAATAAAGCGGGACCAATGTCCCAGTTTTCATCCCAAATAAAATTACCACATCCAAAATATTTTCTTTAATTGAGCATGCGGGGACCAAAGTCCTCATGATTAATAAATTCCCCGGTTTTATGCATGTTTGCACTTTTAAAAGGGAGTTGTATTCCGCTCCTTGTATTATTGTAATTCATTGCTTTACTTGCTAATTTATGGTTTTCCTAACATGAGTAAATGCGCCTTAAATTAATTGCATTGTGTGGAGAGAGAGCGAATTAATGACAATTAAAATTCAATCATAAATTAATCGAGGTAGAAATAGATGAGAAATCCCGGACCCAGCTCTGGTCTTTGGGCTCGAGAGGTTAGAGGTTATCCTCCAATATACTTCTTGGGTCATGAGACTTTAGCGCTAATCCTAGGCCTCATGGCCCAACATGGATACTAAGCGCAGTCTTAGGCTCTCCGAGGCGAGAGTAACTTTCTCAATGTTCTATTGGGTGGCGACTCCATGATACCTCTGTGTTGCTCAACATAGACGCACTTGCGATTTATTGCAAGATGCCAACGGACCCGCAAATGCCCGATCTCCCTCAAGCGGGCGGTCATAGGGGCGGCGCTCGGGATCCGGCGCGCGTCACAGTGGCGACTCCACTGGGGAACGATATGGTTCGAGATTTCAATTTGAAAATACCTCGTTTAACATTTATGGTTAAAATTTAATTCATAAATTCGCTTTATCTCAAAATTGCATATCATCTCATTAGAGCTTTAAATTAAGTTAGTTTGGTCCCTCTTTTAGCCCCGGTGCGTTCCTGAAGCACCTCCTCATTTTCACTCAATTTGGGGAAGTGTTAAGGATAATCACCAGCCCAAGCCACGTACCTCAATGGTATATCAAAATGACGACCCGATCGGTCGCTATGCTTGTGATGAGCTAGACCCGTCGGCAGGGATCATGCTTGGGTAGCCTTAAAGTAACATCTCCCTTGTCCAAAGCTCATGTAATGGCAATAGATACTTCCACTAGGTGAAATGTACCGTAATACTATGCTTGCTATATGGGCCATCATATATTAAACGAAATCAATTTAATTAAATGATCTTCATCAAAGGCTTTCATGCCCCGGTGGGCCCATCTTAGTTAAGTTGAATTGTTTAAATACATAATTGCCAAACACCCATACGTATGTACATTAGATAGGAGTTGTTATGCTGCCGGTTTTTTTACCGCGCACCATACGTGTCCATTGGGTTCCACGTTAATCCATGGATCAAGCCCACCTAGGAAAGAGACCGCACTACCACGTGTGTGGGAGATATAAGGTTGGAAGGATCTATCTGCTTGCATGTGTTTGTCTATGTTGCATCAGCACGAGCATGCATTGCATTTTAATCACGCATCATCTTAACAATTTTTGCACTTCAGCCATCATAGATTCTCCTGGGTGGTCTAGAGGTCCCGACGGACGGTTAAGAAGGACGCCGCTTTTGGGGTTAACAGAGTTAGTGTCGGATCAGAGTTCAGAGTCAGTCTTAGAAGGAAGTGTGGGGTTTTCTTCTGAATCATCAACAGAAGTAAGCATGGCTAATCCATCAAATGAGTCTGATGCAACTCGGGCAATAATCACCGAGGAGGTAGGAAAGAGAATGGAGGAATTTGAAGCCCGAATGATTGCAATGATGGGCAATCTTGCCACCACTATAGCTGGGCAACAAGCTGCTGCTGCCCCTATCCGAGTACCAGCTGAACAAGAGGTTGTAAGAGAAGAACGTCCTGTTGCAATTAACCAACCAGTGGTTGACCCACCTGTTGTCGAGCAAAGAGTACCTGCACCCATTGAGCGCAGAGAAGGCCCCAGGTCTGAAGTTGAGTTTGGGGGAGATGAGCATGAGGAGCATGCAGTAGCTAAAGAGAAGTCGCCAAAACTAGATGAGGCAATGTGGAGGAAAATGGAAGAGAGATTTGAGGTCATGGCAAGGATGATGACCGTGGGAAAAGGAATGAACCCAGAAGACCGAGAGCTGGATGGGGATGACCTAATTCCCCAGAATTTTAAGATGCCGGACATTCCCAAATTTGATGGAACCTCTGACCCTGCCGCACACATCAAGCAATACTCGCTAGTCATGAAGGGAACGACCTTAACAAGAAAGCAGAAGATAGAATATTTCTGCTTGAGTCTCACAGGAGCTGCTATTGATTGGTACCATGGGCTTGACAGGAGATCCAAGGAGGACTGGGACTTGTTGACTGAAGAGTTCCTTAAGCAGTACGATTGCAGTACCCGGATGGAGGTCACTTTGAAAGATCTCGAGTTGTTACAGCAGAAGGCTGGGGAGTCCTTCCACGAGTACCTTACTCGGTGGAGAAACCGGGTTATGGAGATGAAACGCAAACCAGACACTTCTGATCAGATCCGGCTATTCATTCGAAATGCCAGCCCTTATTTAAGAGAGGGACTGAAAATGAAGGGACTCAAGGATTGGGAGTCTTTGAAGGACATTGCCATAGAAGCGGAAGGAGAATATTTATCCAAGAGGGCAAATAGTGAGTCCTATGCCCGGAGGGGATACAGCAATCAGGGGACGGCCAAACCAGTAGGTTCAAGCAGTGGTAACAGAGTTGGGAAGACTGCCGAGGTGTCTGCAACCGGCGTAAGTCAGAGGTATTTCTCCAACTTGGGTAAGCCTTTATCATGGGTGCTGAAGAGGCTAATAAAAGAAGGAAAACTGCGGCCCCTATCACCTAAACCGGCCAAGGCCCAAGGGCAGCCAGGGCACAAAGAGAATGAATACTGCGCATTCCACCAACATACCGGGCATTTGACGGACGAGTGTATAACGCTAAGACATCGGGTCCAAGATCTAATTGACAACAAGCAGATCACCGATCCTGAGCAGAGAGAAAGCAAGAAGAAGTCTGGTTATAACACAGTGCCACCTCCAGTCTTTATGATCGGATCGAGCCTACCAGAATGGTATGTGATGCAAGACCTATATGGAAATGAGTATGTCGCTATTACTCGCCCTGCAGTGAATGAAGAAGGGATTTCCGTGGCAGCAATAGACTGTTGGTCCACTAGTGAGAGTGGAGATGATGAAGATGAGAAAAATGGAGAGTTTATGGATCCGTGGGATTCAGAGGAAGAAGAAAGAGTAGAAGCAGTAACCAGAAGTGGGAGGGTCATTCCAGAAGCTGAGAAGCAGCAGGACCCAGCACAAGCAATCGCAGAGAAAGAGCCGGAAGAAAATTCAATAGTGAAGCAACTGAAAAAGACCACGGCTCAGATATCTATTTGGGACCTCTTGAGACAGTCCCCCTCGCACCGACAGAAGTTAGTCGAAGCATTGAGTGTATCAACTGTAGCAACTACAATCTCCCCATCTGAGCTGTTAGACCTTGTAAAGGGGGGATCCGGGGAGAAGTTGGTTTTTTCTGATGCAGACCTACCAACAGAGGGTCGTAACCACAACCGACCATTGTACATCAAGGCACAGATCAATGGTAAACATACCGCTTGTGTCATGGTTGATGACGGGTCATCGATAAATGTCTGCCCTTTGGTGGCACTTCAGGCCTTTGGGATGGATGAGAGTATGTTAAGCAAATCTGACCTGACCATCACTGCCTACGACAACTCCAGGAGGCAAGCATCGGGAATTTTCAAAGCTTTGGTAAAGACAGGGCCCATTGAGACAGAAACAGATTTTGTGGTCTTGCCGATTCCAGCAAACTTCTCAGCTCTGCTTGGTAGATCGTGGTTCCACAAGTTAGGGGGAGTACCATCCACATTACATCAGATAATTAAAATACCCCATGAAGGAGAAGTAGTGACCATTAAAGCAGCAAGAGAGAACCAAGTGTCTGCCTTAGAGATCTCTAATCAGCCATTCAGTGGCTTTCATGTATCGATGATCGGAGAAGAGCAAAACCTAGAAGGTAGCCCTCAAGTGGTGAATATGCTAAAGAAGATGCACTTCCTCCCAGGGGCTGGTTTGGGAAAAGAGTCACAAGGGCTGCAGAATGCTATCACTACACGTGGTCAGAAAGATCGAAAGGGGTTGGGCTACAAAGGAGAATATGGTAAGAAGAAAGGGTCAGGGAAGATTCCCCATATTTCGGAGAGCTTTGTGCCATCATCATCGGTTTGTGCCTACACTGGAGAAGAAGAACCGCAATGGGTAGATGGGAAGATTATCCCTGGATTTGAAATTTTTAACGATGTCTTTGATTGGGAGATCGGAGTTGTTAAAACTGTAGAGAACTTTTGGGATGAGGAGATTATGACCCAATGCAGCATATGGGACAGGGATGAGCCTGAAGAGATCGTCACTGATAAGCTATTAGCCACTAAGCTCAAAGGGAAGGAGAAGATAGTGGAGCCAGAGCCGAAGATTGAAGATCTCAAGATTTCACCAAATCAAGAAGCCAAAGCACAATCGGCTGCAGCATCAGCATCGACTGAAGTTGATAGTCATTTAGATTCTCTTTTTATACCAGAACTCTTTGAGAACAATGTTAATGTTTCTGATTATGTTAATGAGATGAACAACTTTGCTTACTTGTGTGATGTTTCTGATGATTTCATTTCGTATGATCATAAGCATGATGCATTCATTTTTGATATTAATTCAATTGGCACAACTGCATTTAATCTCGGAACTTTGGAAAATCCAAAGGAAATTTTGCTAGCGTCAGACATAACTCCTGAAGAGAGAATAAAATTTGAGAGAATATTAAAAAAATATGAAAAAGTCTTTGCCTGGACCTATGAGGATATGCCGGGAATAGATCGAGATGTTGCCGAACATGCCATCCCAACTTACCCAGAGTTTAAACCAGTCAAGCAAAAGCTTCGGAGGCTTAGGCCAGAATGGGCACAGAAAGTGAAAGAGGAGATCCATAAGCAGATTGAGGCTAAGTTCCTGATAGAGGTTCAATACCCAACATGGTTAGCTAATGTGGTTCCTGTAGCTAAGAAAGACGGTAAGGTTCGAGTATGCGTCGACTATCGAGACCTGAACAAAGCTTGCCCTAAAGATGATTTCCCACTGCCTCATATTGATGTGCTAGTAGATAGTGCTGCTGCTTGCATGATGTACAGCTTTGTGGATGGATACGCAGGGTACAATCAAATTCTTAACAAGATAGTGGACCGGATCAAGACAGCCTTTATCACCGAGTGGGGGACATATGCCTATCGGGTTATGCCTTTTGGGTTGAAGAATGCAGGAGCAACCTATCAGAGGATGGCAACCAAGGTTCTCAATGACTTAATCCACAAAGAAGTGGAGGTGTACGTCGACGACATGATGATTAAGTCGGCTACCAGGGAAGGTCACTTTGAAGCATTAGAAAAGTTCTTTCAAAGGATTAGCAAGTATGATCTGCGACTCAATCCCAAGAAGTGCATTTTTGGAGTTACATCAGGAAAGTTGTTAGGCCATGTGGTAAGCCAGAGGGGAATCGAGGTAGATCCCGATAAGGTCAAAGCCATAAGAGAGATGCCAGTGCCCCAGAAGGAGAAGGACGTCAGAAGTTTCCTAGGGAAGCTTCAGTACATCAGTCGATTTATTGCCAAGCTAGCTTCGGTATGTGAGCCTATTTTCAAGCTTCTTAGGAAGAGTCAGCCGGTGCTATGGAACGATGACTGTCAACTGGCCTTTGACACCATTAAGGACTATCTGCTAAATCCTCCAGTGTTAAGACCACCACGCCGTGCCAAACCATTAATCCTGTACCTGGCTGTGGAAGATAACTCAGTGGGTGCTATGATGTCTCAGGAAGACGATTTTGGTGTAGAGTTTGCCGTTTACTATCTTAGCAAGAAATTCCTGCCTTACGAAGCCAAATATGTAGAGGTGGAAAAGATTTGTTTAGCGGTTATCTGGGCTTCTAAGAAGTTGCGACACTACTTTCATTCCTTCAAGGTACAAACGGTTGCCAAACATAATCCGCTCAGATACCTCCAAGAAGCACCCTCTCTACTAGGGAAGATGGGAAGATGGTTACTGCTATTGCAGGAATTTGATATTGAGTACATAACCAGGAAAACCATTAAGGGAAGAGCTGTAGCGGAGTTCTTAGCCGAGCATCCTATTGAGGGAGATCAGTTTGAATACAACTTCCCAGATGAAGATGTCACGGCCATAACAGTACAAGGGTGGCAATTATTCTTTGATGGAGCAGTCAATAATAAGGGAGCAGGCGTGGGAGTTATTCTTACGACCCCAGATGGTGAAAGGTTACCATTGGCTAAGAAGCTGAGGTATAAGGCTACCAATAATGAAGCAGAATACGAAGCTTGCATCTTTGGATTGGAAGCATTACTCGCTCTGGGGGCAAAGACCGCAGAAGTATTCGGAGATTCTTCCTTGGTAATTCATCAGATCAGAAGGGAGTGGTCAGTCAAGGAAGAAAGGCTATTGCCTTATGTAAAGCACTTGAGAGCGTTGAGCAGCCAATTTGAGATTTGCACTTTTCACTTCATCCCCAGAGACGAAAATCAGTTAGCTGATGCTCTAGCAACTTTAGTGTCAATATGGGACAACCCAACAGGAGTTGCGATGAAACCCGTGCTGATATATAGTTCGAAAAGACCTTGCTTTGAAGCTGAACAGGTGATGGACATTGAGGCCACTGATGGAAATCCATGGTATTATGACATTCAGAATTATTTAGAGAGATCAGTCTTTCCAGAGGAAGCCACTGAGAAGGACCAAAGAATGATCAGGAAGTTATCCACTCAATTCATCAGTGTTAATGGCACTTTATACAAAAGGCAAGCTGATGGTATCCAGTTAAGATGTCTGGCAGAGAAAGAAGCTAAAAGAGTTATGGAAGAAGTTCATGCCGGGGTTTGTGGAGCTCACATGAATGGCTTAGCCTTAGCAAAGAAGATCATGCGCCAAGGGTTTTATTGGCTCACAATGGATAAAGATTGTTCAAAATTTGTGAAGAAATGCCAGTTATGCCAACAGTATGCGAATTTGAGGCATGTGCCAGTTTCAGAGTTACATAACTTAACATCTCCATGGCCATTTGCAGCATGGGAAATAGACATCATAGGCGAAATCCATCCTACTGCTTCTAATGGGCATAGATTCATCATAGTTGCCATTGACTACTTCACTAAGTGGGTTGAGGCTGAATCTTTCAAGAAGGTTGATGCAAGGGATATGGCTAAATTCATCGAGCGGAATTTGATATGCAGATATGGTCTCCCACATCACATTGTGTCTGATAATGGGGTACAATTCCTAGCAGAGACTAAACAGATGCTCCAGAAATATAGGATCCAACATCATAAGTCTTCTCCTTATCGTCCTCAAGCGAATGGTGCAGTTGAAGCGGCGAATAAGAATGTGAAGAGAATTTTAGCCAAGATGGTTCAGAACTACAAGGATTGGGCAGAAAAGTTACCATTCGCACTTTGGGGATATAGAACAACAATCAGAACCTCTACGGGGGCAACACCATTCTCTCTGGTGTATGGAACTGAAGCAGTCCTGCCGGTTGAAATTGAGCTGAAATCATTAAGGGTAGTCCTGGAAGCCGAGATTCCGGAGACAGAATGGGCACAACAGCGATTGTTGCAGTTGAATCTATTGGATGAAGATAGGTTGAGAGCCTATTACCACAATCAGGTTTATCAGAAGAGACTAGCTCGGTCCTTTGGCAAGAAGGTACGAAAGCACCCGTTAAAAGAAGGGGATTTGGTCTTTAAGATGATGAGGCCGGGAGTTCCAGACATACGAGGAAAATTCAGACCAACCTGGGAAGGACCTTTCATTTTGAAAAAGTTGCTAACAAAAGGAGCAGCAATTTTAACAGACAGCGATGGGAATGAGTTCAAGGACCCGGTCAATGTCGATAGACTTAAAAGGTTCCATGGCTAAAGACCAAAAATAAAAAGAAGAGAATAAATGCCCCGCGTGTCGAAAACCGAAAAAAGGCGGCCTTTGCTAAAATTGGGCGCCCTGTCAGGGTGAAAACCGAAAAAAGGCATCCTGGGCAAAAATTAAGGGCCAAGAGAAAATATTCAATCGAGAAAACCCGAGAGGGCCGATTGATAACAGGAGTTTGATGCTGACAAAACCCACTCCGAGATTAGGTGTAGTCATATGCTTTTGAATTCTTGTCAAATGAAAATCATGTATGATGAAATCATATAGAAATGTACACAATTTCGCAATGAATAAAAGAATACATTTTCATTGATCATTCAGTTCTGTCTTAAAAAGAAATATACCAATTGTTCATCTAATGATTATTGCTCAGTCCCTTCATTGGATATGTGCTATTTGCTCTTAACAGAAGCTTTGGTGATAACCTTAAAAAAAAAAAAAAAAAAAAAAAAGAAGGCCGTTAGAGATGAAAACCGTAATTGGCTCTCTAAGCAAAAGTTAGGCCAAAGGGCAGGGTGAAAACCTGGAAATAGGCAGTCTGCCCTACAAAAAAAAAAATAAAAAAATAAAAAAAAATAAACAAAAGCCGCTGGATTGGGTTGGGTCCATTCCAGGCAAAAGTTAGGCAAAGGGTTGTGTGAAAATCCCATAAGGGACGCATTTCCCGCAAAGAAAAGCTAGTGCGAAAATCCACAAGGGACGCACTACCTTTAAAACAATGACATTCAATGCCTGGAGCGATAAGGCGGCATTATTTCAAGATGATCTTCCGTCAGTCAGACAACACACAACACAGAACATGAAATAGAATCCCAAGTAAATGATCATTGACCAGGGGGCAAGGGATATACACCGGACGTCTTTTTCAGAAAGCTTGTCGACGATCCTCAGGATTCAGGGGGCATGGTACAGCAGACAAGCTATAAGTTCAGCAAACCATGGATAACCTAGGGCGCGATCTATACATTTTTGCAAGCATTTGCATTCCATAACATACACACATGATTTCTTGTATACTCCTATGCATACAATCTTGCAGGAGAAATCGGCGGGAAACACCCACAAAAGCCAAGTGATGACACTAGTCCAAACATCTAAAGGAGCAAAAAATTAAAAAATAAAAAATAAAAAATTAATTCACAACGGTTAGCACGATGGCGGCACTACCCACAAGAGGTTAGCACGACCACGGCACTACCAAAATTCACAGCGGTAAGCACGATGGCGGCACAACCCACAAGAGGTTAGCACGACCACGGCACTACCAAAATTCACAGCGGTAAGCACGATGGCGGCACAACCCACAAGAGGTTAGCACGACCACGGCACTACCAAAATTCACAACGGTAAGCACGACCACGGCACTACCAGTTCACAGCGGTTAGCACGATGGCGGCACTACCCACAAGAGGTTAGCACGACCACGGCACTACCAGTTCACAGCGGTTAGCACGATGGCGGCACTACCCACAAGAGGTTAGCACGACCACGGCACTACCAGTTCACAGCGGTTAGCACGATGGCGACACTACCCACAAGAGGTTAGCACGACCACGGCATTACCAATGCACAATGTTTAGCACGATAGCGGCGCCACCCACAAGAGGTTAGCGCACCTACGGTATTACCAGCTACAACAAAAAAGACAGCAGCAGCTATCATCATAACTCCATCAAGCAGGAAGATCGCCGCTTCAGGTATGCGTTTCTTTCCTTTTCCTGAATTTTGGCTCACCTAGGCACCCATGCACTAGTCTCTTCAAAATTGGGGGCAACTGTAGACACCGGGTCCCGAGTAGCCTTGATCAGGATTACCCGATGATGAAATTTAGCTATGCCGGCTTATAGGCAAAAAGATTGGAGCTCAGAAGTGATTTTCCTTGTCTTTTCGGTGAGTAAAAAGGGTATTTTAAAAATATTTTTTAAATTATTTTGAAGAAGAAAAAGTGTGTTTTAGGTTGAGGGTATTTTATATAAAAAAATAAAAAAAAAATAAAAAAAAAAATAAAAAAGGTGAAAAATGATGAAAAAATGAAGAAAGTAGGAAAAATGGAAAATGGGGGAAAAGATTCGCGACGGAAGGGCGACGGCCAGGGGCCGTCGCGAATATCCGTGCGCGGAGCGCGGCCGACGCCCTGGGCGTCGGCAGCTCTGCGCGCACGACGCCTTGGGCGTCGCTCGCTCCGCGCACGTCGTGCGCGGAGACTCCGCGCATCCGCGCGGAAACGTGCGCGAGGCGCACGATTGACGCCCCACTTCGCCCATTTCGCCCACTTTTCGACCCCCACTCGATTTTCAACCGTTTTTGGACGGTTTTTGGTGGTTTTTGGGTAGTTTTTGATGATTAAAAACACTGGAAAAATTGAGAACAAGGGGAGGACGAGTGAGGAACATTTTGGAGGAAAAAAAACTGAATTTTGGAGCTTTGAGTTGAAAGAAAAAATCCATCTTACACACTTGTTTCCAAGAGCTTTTCTTCAAGTTTTGAAGCTATTTTCTAAGGATTTTCACAAGAGAAGACAAGGAATTCAACACTTCTATCTTCAATTCTTCAAAACTGAATTTGAGGGTAATTATTCTTGGCTTTACTCATTAATTCTCTTGTTAATTTCATTTATTTTGGCTTCCAATTAACATATCAAACATGTAAATTCTCTTAGTCTCCATATTCTTCTTCTTATTTTTTTTATCTTCAATTGTTCATATAACAAATAAGCTTTTTAAATTCTATTATCTTTTTTTTCATGTCAAATTATTCTTTGTTCATGTAATTATGCATGTTTTAGGTTGTAAATACCTTTAATTTCTTAATGCTATATCATGTTTATTATTATGCTGTCTTTTGCATGTATGAGTGTTATAATCATTATTTTATGCTAGTCATGCATGTTAAGTTGTGTTATTCTCATGTTACATTTTTAATTCATGTCTTAGCTATAGTAAAATTGATTGTCAATAATTTTCCATGCACGTTAATCACTAATATTAATAAGTTGCATGTGCCATGATACTTTCTCATCTTATGCATGTTAAATTGCATCTTAATTATTCTATGCATGTTAAATTGCATCTTAACTATTTTATGCATGTTAAATTACATTATGATTATTTTATGCATATTATATTTTCATGGTACATATTATCTTTTTATGTCATATTATTTCGTTGGTTTAATCACTAACATGAATTTCTTTTGTTTTATTTTTGGTTGCACATCATTGTTTTTACTTTCAATTGAGCATCCATGCACGTTGAAGGAGGAGTTGCGGGGTTTGGTATTTTCTTTATACATTTTTAATTCCCATTTTATTTACATTGCTTTGTATATATTCTTTAAATAAAATGTTTTCTTATGCGCACCAAAATAAAAATCACCAAAATATTTTTACTAAATTAACTTGGATCTTTCATAATAAAGCGGGACCAATGTCCCAGTTTTCATCCCAAATAAAATTACCACATCCAAAATATTTTCTTTAATTGAGCATGCGGGGACCAAAGTCCTCATGATTAATAAATTCCCCGGTTTTATGCATGTTTGCACTTTTAAAAGGGAGTTGTATTCCGCTCCTTGTATTATTGTAATTCATTGCTTTACTTGCTAATTTATGGTTTTCCTAACATGAGTAAATGCGCCTTAAATTAATTGCATTGTGTGGAGAGAGAGCGAATTAATGACAATTAAAATTCAATCATAAATTAATCGAGGTAGAAATAGATGAGAAATCCCGGACCCAGCTCTGGTCTTTGGGCTCGAGAGGTTAGAGGTTATCCTCCAATATACTTCTTGGGTCATGAGACTTTAGCGCTAATCCTAGGCCTCATGGCCCAACATGGATACTAAGCGCAGTCTTAGGCTCTCCGAGGCGAGAGTAACTTTCTCAATGTTCTATTGGGTGGCGACTCCATGATACCTCTGTGTTGCTCAACATAGACGCACTTGCGATTTATTGCAAGATGCCAACGGACCCGCAAATGCCCGATCTCCCTCAAGCGGGCGGTCATAGGGGCGGCGCTCGGGATCCGGCGCGCCTCACAATTGGCAAATTAATTTTCAACTCTTAATTATTCCAATTAATTTCTTTGTTTGTCTCCATAAACATAAAAAATTAATTCTCTTTCGAATCAATTTTTTTATTCTTGAGCATTCAAATTAATTTCTTTATTTCATCCATAAACAAAAGTGATTAATTTTATTGCTAAATTATTTTCTCAAGCAATTTTTCAAGGTGGTCATCACTTTACCTTCATCGAATCCAAAAGTCTGAGGGTAAATATTCTGGGCTTGATTTTTATTTTCTTTTATTTTGTTTATATTTAATTTATTCATGTATATTTTATTGTTTTTATTAATTTACTTATTGTTTTCATTTATTTGTTTATTTTATTATTGTTATATTTATTTTTTTTTAATATGTTTATATATTATATTATTCTTATTCATGTAAATATTGATTGTTTATTATTTTTAACATGTAATCGGTTTACTTACTTTGATTTCTCATTATTTTTAAATACAATTAATAAATTCATTTTAATTGGTACTTTTAGCATATAAATGTTTTAATATTAATTGTGATTATACTAATTAACCATGTGGCTCATTTAATCATTTTCATCATTCTTTCATTTATTCGTTTTTATTATTCTTTTCTTCATTATTTTATATATTCGTTGATTTGTTTATATTCATCAATATTATTATCATGTTCATATTTTCTTGTATTAATTTATTAGCATGTTTTATTTTATTTTAATCACCTTATTTTATTGTTTATTATATTTGATTTATTCAATTACTAACATTATTTTATTTGTGTTTTATTTTTATTTCACATCTTATTTTTCTTTTTGGATATTTTGCGAGTACCCGAGGAGTTCCAAGGAGGCTCGTTTGGCGGGGTCTTTTTCTTTGATTTTTATTATTTGTATCATTTTTATTTGGCTTTTCCATTTATTTTTGCCATATAATTTTCTTATAAAATTGTTTATTTAGGCCCGCTAGAAAGAAAGTCACTAAACGTTTTTTATTTATTAACTTGGTATTTTTCCTAAATAAAATGGGATCGATGTCCCAATTTTCTCCATCCAGAATCATCACATAAAAATTATTTCATAATAAGTATACATGCGAGGACCAATGTCCTCACCATAATCAATATCCCGATTTATGTATGATTTTTATTTTATTTACAATGGGGGTTGTATTCTGCCCCTAGTTTTGTTGTATTTTATTTTCATGTACTTTATTTTATTTACCCTTTTATTTATCGCTTTCCTTGAATGATCAAACTTGCGCTCTAATTATTGCATCGAAATGTATGAGAAAAGGGATGAAAACTTAAATTCAAAACTTAATTATAAAATAACCAAGGTATGAATAAATGAGAAGTCCCGAACCATCTCTGGTCTTTGGGCTCAACGAGGCGAGAGGATCATTTTGAGGTTTCATTGGAATGTCATCTCCAAGACACCTCTTGTGTCCCACCAAAAGACTTAAATTTACAATCCTAGGCTCTACGGGGTTAAAGGGCCATTCCAGCATTCTATTGGGGTGATATCTCCAAGATCTCTTTGGCTTGCCCAAAATGGATATTTTGCGCCGTCTTAGGCTCACCGAGGCTAGACGACCTGTCCCAATGTTCTATTGGGTGGCGACTCCAAGAAACATACTTGTTGCCTAAAATAGACGCACTTGTAAATACCTTACAGGTTTTCATGAACCTCTCTGGAAAGCCCTAAAAGCGGGCCTTCGGGGCATCCTATGGGGTTCAGCGCGTGTCAGAAGGGTAAAGAAATTAAAGTATAGGGACTAAATTGTAACTCGGTGTGAAAGTGGTAAATTAGGGACTAAAATGTAATTTTATAGGTTATGTAATAACTTAGATGAAAGATAAGTGTAAATAAGGGCATTTTAGTAAATAAGAAGAAATAAGGAACATAATTGCAATTTTTTAAAAAGTTGAGGATCTAATTATAATTTTTTAATTTGTAAGGCAAATTGAAGGACTAAACTGTAAATAGTAAATTTTATATACATATAAGTGAAGAAGTGATTTTAATGATAAATTTAGAGTTAAATTTTAATTAATGCATGTAATAGTTTAAAAATATTATGTTAGTTAAATATAATAATTAGTAGTGAAAATACTTGGATTTGCAACCACCATTGGGCATATTTAATGCTCAGCATGTAGTTTGTATTGACTGCATATAGGTATGCCTTAGGAGTGGAGCAAAGCATACCTCAGTGTTTTTGGGAGAGCAATTGGAGACCGAATTGTGGAAGTTTATTTTGTATGTATAATTATTGGCATGTATATAAACTCTGGATTAATTGTAATATATGTCCATGTATGACTGGTGTATAACTTTACGATGGATGGATATTTTGGGTTGTTAATGATATTGATTATGACATTATTGTTGTGCCACTATGTGGGTTGTGCATTGGTTGAATTATAGGTTTGGGTAGTTAAAATTATAAGCTGTCAAACTGCCAAAATTTGACCAAATGAATAGTAATATTAGACAGTTAAGGGTCATTCAGCAAGATGGATTATTAAGTAAATAAAGAATAGGTGTTTTCATTTTAAAAGTTTAAAAAAAATAAAAATAAATAAAATTTACCCTAAATTTTGCATCAAAGTTTTAAGACTATTTTCAATCATGGTAATCATACAGTATTGTTAAGTAGCGTGTACGTATAGTATAAGGGTGTTACATGTATTTTGGTATCAGAACGCGGTTTAGGCGATTCTAAGGTCGGAGTGGGTTTTAAGAATTGTTCAAGTGTATATACATGCCAATTGATGAATGAATGGTATTTTGTGGTACTGATGTATGCTTGCTCCTTTGTTTATAGTGAGTGGTGGCGACTGATGAAAGCTATAGTGTTAGAGATGCCGAGAGTGGAGCTTCGACCAGTGTGGGCCAAGTTGAGGCTCCACCATAGCAGGCCACTCCTCCAGTAGCACCACCTCATCCTCCGCCACAGCCTGATTTTCTGAACATGATGGCGAATTATATTCAACATCGACTGTGCGCCGAGCAGGGGCATCCACCTCAAATTCTAATGCAACCTCTTGCTCCACCTAAAAAGAAGCCAAGTTTGGAGCAGCTAAATAGAATGGGAGCTGGAGATTTCTTTTGCCATGACCCTTTGACTCTAGTGCAGGCTGAAGAGTGGTTGTTCCAGATTAAGAGATTATTCGAGATTATTCATAGCCCACCGGAGGAGATGTTCGAGGGGATAGTTGCATTACTCCAGGGTCCAGCATATTTTTGGTGGAATTCAGTTCGAAAGCACACCCTAGTGTATCAGTTGACTTGGGATTATTTTCTGGCCCAGTTTGAGAAAAAGTATATTAGATCTGAATATAAAACTTCTATGCAAGACGCTTTGTGGAGGCTTAGATAGGGCAATAAGACGGTTGCAGAGTGTGAACGTGATTTCAAGCGTCTGAGTGCTTACCTGGATGATACCTTGAGAACATGAGATAGACTGGTGGAGAGATTCGAGCGGGCTTTGCATAACCGCATCAGACAGATCGTTGGTGCGCGGAGGCACCCTAATTTGTGATCGCTAGTGGAAGCTGCCCTGAAAATCGAAGCAATTCAGATTGATGAAGCTAAAAGACAGACTAGGTTCAAATAGAAAAGGAAACTGGGACAATCTAGTGGTACGGGGAGTCAGAGTAAGTGATCTAAAGGGCCACCTCCTTCTCAGAGTAGAGGATCTATTGCACCAGCTCGCAGTTAGAAGAATCCGGCTGGTAGTAGTGTCCTAGCTTCTTCAGTAGGCAGTGCACCGAGAGGCAGAGGAAGGGGTACTGTCCAGCAGTGTGAGCATTGTGGTAGATCTCATCTATGAGAGTTCAGATATTTATCTAGAACTTGCTTCAAGTGTGGATTGAAGGAACATTTGGTGAAAGATTGTCCTAATGACGAGCCATCTTCAGCTACTTCTTCGGCCCTAGGTTCAGACACTATGGCAGCTAGAGTAAGAAGTAGAGAGACAACTTCTAATACTCTAGCAAGACCTCCTTCCTAGCCATTATAGGGACAAGGATGTGGTGTAGGCTGTACATATGCAGTGAGAGCCAGGGATCTGGAGGATGCACTTGACGTGATTATAGGTAAATTCTCCTTATTGTTTGATTCAGTGTATGCACTTATTGATCCCAGGTTTACACACTCCTATATTAGTACTGATATTGCATGGGGTAAAGGGTTGAGTGATTCACCTTTAGATCATGACATCTTAGTAAGCAATCATTTGGGTCACAGTGTGTTAGTGAATAAAGTGTATAGGGATTGTCCCATTAATGTGCAAGGATGTGTGTGACGCGCGCCGAAAGTACCCAGCAAGGGCCCTCACTTTGAATCCACCTTCGGGATTCGAGGTATGTGGTTTGCGTCATTTGATCATGGGCGCCATGAGACATCATCGGTGTATCCCTCCCAATAGAACATTGGGGAGAAGTACCTAGCCTAATGACGCCTAAAGGCACCTTCGAGGTATTTGGAGTCGCCACCCAATTTACGTGAAATTGGGAAAAGGTTTCTCACCTCTATCGGTCTAAACCAGAGATATGGTGTCCGGGACTTCCCTCTTATTTATGCCTTGGTTAATTATAAATGGATTTTTAACTTCTTAAAATTATACCTCTCATCTCACGCGATCGATGCATTTTAAATTAAATAGCGCATTGCAAGCATTCAAAAAGCGATAAAGGAAAGCAATAAATGAAGCAGTAAAAGAAAGCGATAAATGAAAGCGATAAACATGCAAGCATGCAATTACAATAGAAATAAGGGCATAATACAACCCCATTAAAAGGAGATTAAAGATGTAAGTGGGACGGAATACAAACCCCAAAAGATAAATAAAGTTGCCCCAAATATTAATTACAAGGGCCCAAAGGAAAATAATGTACATAAATTTAAATACTCACGCAAGATCAAAATAAAAGACATGCATAAATCGGGACATTACTTCAGGAACATTGGTTCCTTCGTGCCTATTCTAAGGTTTAGGAACATTGATTCCTTCGCATTTATTTAAAGAGGGTTCGAAAAGTCATTTTGACTGTTGAGTGAAAATCGGGATGAGTGATCCCATTTTTGGAGAAAATCAACTATTCGTTTTAATTGTGATATTTTTATGGTTGGGCTAAAACAAGGGACGTTGGTCCCAATTTTATTAGTGAAAATCCCGATTTAATTATAAAAGTATTTTTGTGACTTTTTATCTCACGCGTGCATAAATAAAATAAATATTTACAAATAAACACGTAACACATAAAGAGAGAGTCGAAAAGATCTCACCAAACCAAAGTGAACCTCCACGCGTTGCAACCCATCCGGGGAGTCGCGGGACGCTCACATAGCTCGACTCAAATAAAATCTCATACAAAAATTAACATCAAAATATATTAGCGAATATTCTAAGTGAATTAATCAAACAAATGCAACATGCAACAATAACACCAATAATAAATAATAAATAATGGTGACAACTATAATATTATGAGACACACAAATATTAATATAATGCTGATAGATGATGATGATAATTATAGGAATAATGATGATAACAGTGGTACAAATAGGATATATAATAATAATAATAATAATAATAATAATAATAATAATAATACCCAGTAGCAAATATGAAATAGGCAAATAATAAGTTAATGACATAAAGATAATAATAATAATAATAATAATAATAATAATAATAATAATAATAATAATAATAATAATAATAATAAACATGGCAGTGGGTATAAACATAAAGACATGATGATATTGATAGCAATAATAATAATAATAATAATAATAATAATAATAATAATAATAATAATAATAATAATAATAATAATAATAATAATAATAATAATAGTATCAACAGTGTGGTAACAGCGACATAAATACAAGGATCATCATAATAATAATAATAAGAATAAGAATAAGAATAAGAATAAGAATAACAATGGGATGGCGCCAGAAATCACAAGAAAAATGAATTAAAATCATGAACAGATTCTAATAGTAGCAAAAACCAAAGAATAATATTAGACAAAAGGCATGATTTTTAATGGCAAAAGAGGCAAAAATATTCACAATAATAAATAACATGCAAATAAATAAATAAAATTGGTCGAAGTGTTTACCCTCAGAATTTTTAGATCGGAGAGGCGGTGTCTCGATTTGTTTTTCTTGTCGGATTTTTGGTGACAAATATTTGAAGAAAATGTAGAAATTGGTGTTTCAAAATAAATTAAGAGAATATTTTGATAAAAATATTTTTTTGGTGGATGATTGAGCAAAGGAAATTAATTTTCCAAGCTCAAATCACACAAGAAATAGATTACACTTTTTGAAGAAAAATAAATAGATTGAAGCTTAAGAAAAATGAAAATAAGCCTAAGAATATTTTGAAGGAAAAAAGGGTTTGCTGGAGAGGAGAAGGCTAGAGAGAAAACTCAAGAAAATTTCCCCTTGAAAAATAGTTGTCATCCTCAAAAAAATCAATATCGAATCCCATTTGATTAATCTGATTGTTCCAAAATAGAAAAAAGGCAAAAGCTTCTTCTAATTTGTCTTCCTGGAATTTACACGAAAACAGAAAATTTTTCGGTCAAAACGGCGAGAAAATAGCTGAAAAACAAGTAGAAAATAAAGCCCCGCGTGGTGTAACAACGCGCGCAGTAACCTCGATACTTAATTCCCTTTTTTAATTAAATCAATTACTTAATTTATTCAATTAAATTAAGAAAACTAATTTAATTCCCCTTTTTTCAATTAAATAAATTAAATAATTCGGTTCAATTAAATTAAATAACTAATTTAATTTTTTTGTTTTATCAAAATAGCACTTTCCAATAATATTATTTTTGGATTTAGAATTAATAATAATTTTTTTAAGATAAAAAAAAAACGAGGGTCTCGATAAGGGAAGCATCATTTTTGACATCTCTACCTATAAGCCAGTATCATTTTCATCATCGGGTAATTCTGATCTTGGACCATCTCGGGACTCGGTGTCTACAGTTGCCCCCAATTTTGGGGAACTTAGAACCTAGGTGCCTAAGTGAGCCAAAATTCAGAAAAGAAAGGAAAGAGGCGCGTACCTGATGCGGCTGTCTTCCCGAACTGGCTAAAGTTGCTGTGGGTAGTTACCGTCTGTTCGTCGATGTGTTAACCCCTATTGTTTTGGCATCTAACCTATGCAGTGTCTAGCCTTGTTGATGTGGTCTGTAATTGACCTTAATGTGGTGTCTAACCTCTTCCGTTGTGGCATCTAACCTGTCGATGCAGATATACTCATGGATTGAAAGGATTTAGAATATTTTGGAAAAAGCTCAATACTACGAAGGATAACGCTCCGAAAAGACCGAGAATGCCTTGAAAAAAGGACTTAAAGATAATGCTCCGAAGAGACTGAGAATGCCTTGAGAAAGGACTTAAAGATAATGCTCCGAAGAGACTGAGAATGCCTTGTGATGAGGACTTAAAGATAATGCTCCGAAGAGACTGAGAATGCCTTGAGAAAGGACTTAAAGATAATGCTTCGAAGAGACTGAGAATGCCTTGTGATGAAGGACTTAAAGATAATGCTTCGAAGAGACTGAGAATGCCTTGTGAAGAAGGACTTAAAGATAATGCTCCGAAGAGACTGAGAATGCCTTGTGATGAAGGACTTAAAGATAATGCTCCGAAGAGACTGAGAATGCCTTGTGAAGAAGGACTTAATGATAATGCTCCAAAGAGACTGAGAATGCCTTGTGATGAAGGACTTAAAGATAATGCTCCGAAGAGACTGAGAATGCCTTGTGGAGAAGGACTTAAAAATAATGCTCCGAAGAGACTGAGAATGCCCCGTGAAGGAGGACTTAAAGATAATATTTTGAAGAGATTAAGGATGCCTGTTGGATAAGGATCTAGAGCTAACGCTCCGAAGAGACTGAGAATGCCTTACGAACAAGGACTTTGAAGGTAATATTTTGAAGATATTGAGGGTGCCTGTTGGATAAGGACTTAGAGATAATTCTCCGAAGAGACTGAGAATGCCTTTTGAACAAGGACTTTGAAGGTAATATTTTGAAGATATTGAGGGTGCCTGTTGGATAAGGACTTAGAGATAATGCTCCGAAGAGACTGAGAATGCCTTTTGAACAAGGACTTTGAAGGTAATATTTTGAAGATATTGAGGATGCCTGTTGGATAAGGACTTAGAGATAATGGGAAGATTAGATGCACGTGATAAGTGCTTGTGCTAAGCATGTGCAAAGGATTACGTGTTGCAAGTACGCAAAGATCATGTGCACGAAATGTGTGCGAAGAATTGCTTGTGCAAGATATATATAAAGTTCATGCATGCGTGAATGCACATTGAGGCATCATCAAATGCCACGCCTGTGAGGGGCATATGTATGCAATAATGCAGGATAAGGATTCATCCGAGTGGATTTGGGTGCCGAAAGCCGGTTTGGTCGTGATTTGCAGTAGGATCGGTGCCCCCTGGAATTGCTTTTGAATTTCGTGCCTTTAGGGGATTATGAGGCTCTCCTCTGATACCTGTAGTCATTATTTGAAGGTAGTGCGTCCCTCATGGATTTTCACACTAGCTTTTCTTAGCGGCAGATGCGTTCTTATCGGATTTTCACATAACCCTGTGCCTTATTTTTTTGCCTGAAATGGACCCAACCCAATCCAGCGGCTTTTATTTATCTCATTTTTTGTAGGGCAGACTGCCTGTCGCCAGGTTTTCACCCTACCCTTTGGCCTAACTTTTGCTTAGAGCGCCAGTCACGGTTTTCATCTCTAATGGCCTTTTTTTTTTTTTTGAGAGAAGTTGGAGTTGTTGCGAAAGGTCTTTCGGGTATAATTGGCATGTGCTTATATCTCAGACTTTGGTTGTATGTGCTTGGCTCTTTATTAGGAAGGTGCTGTAGGGTTGGCTTCACAGTGGGTAGCAAGATGATGAGTTGCCTGAAGTGCCTGAGTAGCGAGGATGGCAGAGGGTAGGTAGTAACAATGTGCTGGTTTTATATCTGACTCAGACCACTTTGAGTGTGCAAGATGAACTGCTCTGGTCATACCAATACATCTTTGCATAAATCCATATATTTCAATCTGATTTCATATCACATGATCACTATTTGGCATTAACTTGAAAAATATGAGACATCATCTAATCTCGGGATAGATCTTGAGAGCATCAAACTCCTGTTATCAATCAGCCCTCGCGAGTTTTCTTGATTGAATATTTTCTCTCCTCCTTTTTTTTTATTCTTTTTTTTAGCCTTTGCCATGGACCCTCTTTCAGTCCGTCAGTATAGATCGAATTCGCTTTCATCTTCGTCAGCCGGGGAGACTGCTGCTTTTGAGAGTGGCTCTTCTTGGTATTAAAGTCTTGGTCTTAACCCTCATGCAGACTGGTTGAGGTGATGGGTTCCTTATTTGGGGCTTGAATGTGAAATATCACGCTTGGCTTTTATTGGCTTTGGTGGTTCAAACTCTGAGGCGACTTTTCAATGGTCGAGATGGGGTGACAGGTTGGGCTTGAATGATTTGGGGTAGTCTTATCTGTTTCAATGGTCCGAACCTTGGAATGGCCTTTCAACGGCAGGGATTGGACGGATGGTTTGTGAATTAGCCTTTTAGGTCTTTTTCAGCGGCTAAGAAGAATGGAAATGTGTAGATCAACGGGATTTGAACAAAACTTGTCTCCAAATAACATTCCTTTGCCCCCTGATCAACTCTCTCTTTTCTTCACGCCTTATTTTTTTTTTTTTACCCCATTTTTTTCTTACAAGCTTTGATCAAGTCCTGAAGTTTACACATACGTGCACTTTTCATCTTAACCAATGGGACCATTGTTGTTTAATTTGGCCGGACATTAAATTTTGGTAAGAATTTTGGCTATGAGGGTTTTGGATGGTTAAAGGTTAGTCATAATCGGTTTTGGGGGTGCACATTTCAAAGGGGTTGAGAGGAAAAAAGGTCATATGGCTTGGTTCTGATGGGTTGTATATTCTTCGTGGTGGTTTTGAGTTTCGCTTGTCCAATTTCTGATGAAGATCTTAGAGCTTTATTTTATTTGGCAGCATCATATGCGTCCCAGATATTGGGGGGTGCAACAGAATGGTTCTTAATATTTGGTTTGTTGTCACGTTGGCACGTGAAAGTAGCGTTGGTCTTGAGAATGTCCTTGTCCATCTTTAGCGTGTTGTACTAGATCCGGGCAAAGGCTCTCTTTTTTTTTATCTCTCAAAATTATTCTCTCCTCAAGAGTTATATCAGATGCTATCAAGACTTTATTTGGATTCCCCAAGGTTCCCAAAATTAGATGGAGTCGTATTAATTGAATTAATGCCAAAATGAATGAATGCATTGTGATCATAAGAAATGAAATCGAAGAAATATCGCATAAACAAAACAAAAATTGTTCAACATGTTACAATAACCAAATTGTCCTAAAAGAGTTCTGGAATTGAAAAGCAGTAAGCATTCAAAACACGATCTTCTGCTTGTGGCTTTGGAGGAACATGCCGATGAAGTGGGTCAGGGCCCAGCCACACCTTTGGTGGAAGGATTGTATTGTAGTCTGCCTTTTTCTTCTTCTCTCTTTTCTCGAGATCCGTGATTTGCTTGGAATCGATGAGGTCCTAAACCCGGTCTCTCAAAGTCCGGCAGTAGTTTGTCAAATGTCCAGTGTGCTGGTGGAATGCACAATATTGATCCGCTCTGTGGTGGGGCTGCCCCTGACTGCTGGCGGGCCTTGCCGGTAATGGCTGCAATAACCCCCTTTTCACTAGCTTCTCAAAAACCCGCGACAAGGGTCTACCCAAATCAGAGTAACATCTCTGATTCCTTCTCACTGATGGCTCTCCCGCTTTTTTAACATTGCACTTACAGCCATCTCGGATATTTAGGTTTGCATTTTTCAGAGCATGCGCCTTCACCAGATCTCCATCCTCCTCAAGCATATTGTCATGTTCTAGAGTAGGCCTCTTACCACCTCCTTGTCCCACTGGTAAATCAAGCGGTTCCTTGCCTCGGGGCTTAGTGGCACTAGGAGATGCCGTGGTTCTCGCTGTATGGGCTATCTCGACAGGGGCCAACTCAACCCGGTTAAAGGTAGCCGCCATCAATCGGGCTTGTAGGACTAGCGCCAGGGCATATATTCTCTCCTTAATCATAGCTGTTAACCTCCTTTCGAGCTCCTCAAGCCGTTTATCCATCTCTTGGGCCATTAATGCACGAGTCTCCTCAATCTGTCGTGAAAGGCCGGCTATACTCAATTCCTGGTTAGAACCCTCTTGTTTTTCACCTTCCTCTTCCTCCCCGCTTTCGCTGCTGGACCAACAGCCTATCGTTGCCACAAAAATCTCTCCCTCATCTGCCTCAGGGCCAGTAGTAGTGGCATACCCATTTCCATACAAGTCTTGCAGCACATACCATTCCGGTAGGCTTGAACCAATCATGGCACAATGGGCTGACTTCTCTTGACTTTCTCTCTGCCCAGGATTAATAGCCTGTTTGCCATCGATCAAGGCTTGAATGCGGTCCCTTAAAGGACGATAGTAGTCTGTTCTGTGCCCTGTGTACTGATGATATGCGCAATACCAGTCCGTCTTATGCTTTGGCTTCCCTTGACTTGGGGCAGGCCTAGCTGGCAAGGGTTGCACCTTTCCTTCCTTGATGAGACGGGTGAAGTGCCAAGATAATGGTCTGCCCGAGATAGTGAGATGTTTGGGAGCCGTTCCTATGGAGGAGACTTCTGCCACCTTATCATTGCCTCCGTTATCACTGCTGCTTCCCTTATTTTTGCCCGAAGCCACATCTGTAGATCTAGCCACTTTATCTAGATGCTCAGCCTCAACTTCAATGGCTATGTCCTTAAGTGACTCCCAATCTTTGAGTCCTTTCATTTTTAACCCATCCCTTAAATATGGACTAGCATTTTGGATAAATAGCCTAATTTGATCTGAGGTATCAGGCTTTCTATTTATCTCCATCACTCGATTCCTCTATCGGGTCAAGTACTCATGGAATGATTCCCCTGACTTCTGCTTCAGCACTTCTAAATCTTTCAATGTGACCTCAATCTTGGTACTGCAATCATACTGGCCAAGGAATTCTTCTATTAACAGATTCCAGTCTTCTCTCGTTCTTAGATCCAGCCCATGATACCAATCCACTATTGGGCCAGCTAAGCTGAGGCAAAAGTACTCTATTTTCTGCTTCTTTTTCAGCCCTGTACCCTTCATGATTAGGGTGTATTGCTTGATGTGTGCAGCGGGGTTAGAAGTGCCATCGAATTTGGACATATCGGGCATCTTAAAGTTCAAAGGGACCAGGTCTTCATCATCCAGCTCTCGATCCTCAGGTTTTATTCCCTTTCTTCCCGTTAACATCTTCGTTATGGCTTCAAGCTTCTCCTCCATCTTTTTTACCATGTCATCCTCATCAGGGTTCGTGATCTTTGCTCTTTCTGGTCCAACCGGCACAGCTGTAGCTTTAATCTCATATATAGATTGGTGGGCAATGCCTCCAACGAGGGGAGCCTCTCCACCAGTGGGTGGTTTGGCTTGCCCCCGGGGAGGGGCCACCGGTGGCTATGGAGTAGCTGGTACAGGCGATGCAGGTGGTTGAGCAAATCTTTCTGCCATGGTACCCATCATGTCTAGCATCCTTCTTTTGAATTCCTCTAGTCTCCTAGCAAGGTCTGCGGTAGTCAAAGCTCTGGTTTCTCTGCCATGGAAGACAATTCACTAGCTGTAGAGAGTGATTCAGAATCCCAAACAGGCACTAATTCTAGCAATTCAAAGGGTGAGTCTGTCATCACTAGTCGATCTTCAAAACCTCTAGTCCACCCTGATGAATCCATGATGGCTGAAAGATCCAGATTGTTAGAATGATACATGGACGGCATATAAAATACATGATCGTGCCATGTAAATGGTCTTTGATGAGTGTGAGATTAATGGATTACCATAATACGATGGGATGCATGGAGGAAATTACATGCAGGATGGTATGTACATGCGAAAAATGATATGCAGACGAGAGGATATATACACGTATAGCATGAGAGAAAATTTATTATTGTTTATATATACATGCATTTGTTTCATTGATATGCATAAATGACATGCGATGCATGAGCATGCTGTGCAGCAATCATAACCACACGCAAGCAAGTAGATCCTTCCAACCTTATCACTCCCACACACGAGGTCGTGCGGTCCCTTTCTTAGGTGGGCTTAGACCATGGGTCAACGGGGGACCCGATGAACGCGCGATGCACACGGTAAAAAAAAAATCGGCAGCATAACACTCTTAAGCTAATGAACATACGTATGAGTTTTGGCCATTACGTATTCGAACATTTCAATCTCATTAAGATGGGCCCGTTGGGGCATGAAAGCCTTTGATAGAAGACCACTTAATTTGGTTGATTTTGTCCAATACGTGATGACCCATATCACAAGCATTGTATTAAGGAGCATGCTACCTGGGGGAAGTTTCTTCTTGCTATTACATGGGCTTTGGTCAAGGGGATAAAATTTTAGGGCTACCCTAGCATGGTCCCTGCCAATAGGTCTAGCTTATCATGAGCGCAGCGACCGATCGGGTCTCCATTCGATATACCAAAAGGTACAAGGCTTGGGCTGGTGATTATCCCTAACACTTCCCTACAATGAGTGAAAGTAAGGTCGTGCTTTTGGACCGCACCGAGGTAAAAAGGGACCAACTAGCGTAATTCTAAGGCTCTAAGATGTAATGCAAATTTTTGAAAAGAGATAGAATTTTAAGTTTTAAAAACCCAATTATATATTTTAACTAAAGCACTTTCAGAGCAAAGTCTCAAACACAAAGTCCCCACTGGAGTTGCCACTGTGACGCGCGCCGGAAGTACCCAGCAAGGGCCCTCACTTTGAATCCGCCTTCGAGATTCAAGGTATGTGGTTTGCGTCATTTGATCATGGGCGCCATGAGACATCATCGGTGTATCCCTCCCAATAGAAAATTGGGGAGAAGTACCTAGCCTAATGACGCCTAAAGGCACCTTCGAGGTATTTGGAGTGGCCACCCAATTTACGTGAAATTGGGAAAAGGTTTCTCACCTCTATCGGTCTAAACCAGAGATACAGTGTCCGGGACTTCCCTCTTATTTATGCCTTGGTTAATTATAAATGGATTTTTAACTTCTTAAAATTATACCTCTCATCTCACGCGATCGATGCATTTTGAATTAAATAGCGCATTGCAAGCATTCAAAAAGCGATAAAGGAAAGCAATAAATAAAGCAGTAAAAGAAAGCAATAAATAAAAGCGATAAACACGCATGCACGCAATTACAATAGAAATAGGGGCAGAATACAACCCCATTAAAAGGAGATTAAAGATGTAAGTGGGACTGAATACAATCCCCAAAAGATAAATAAAGTTGCCCCAAAAATTAATTACAAGGTCCCAAAGGAAAATAATGTACATAAATTTAAACACTCACGCAAGATCAAAATAAAAGACATGCACAAATCGGGACATTACTTCAAGAACATTGGTTCCTTCATGCCTATTCTAAGGTTTAGGAACATTGATTCCTTCGCATTTATTTAAAGAGGGTTCGAAAAGTCATTTTGACTGTTGAGTGAAAATCGGGATGAGTGATCCCATTTTTGGAGAAAATTGACTATTCGTTTTAATTGTGATATTTTTATGGTTGGGCTAAAACAAGGGACGTTGGTCCCAATTTTATTAGTGAAAATCCCGATTTAATTATAAAAGTATTTTTGTGACTTTTTATCTCACGCTTGCATAAATAAAATAAATATTTACAAATAAACATGTAACACATAAAGAGAGAGTCGAAAAGACCTCACCAAACCGAAGTGACCCTCCACGCGTTGCAACGCATCCGGGGAGTCGCGGGACGCTCACATAGCTCGACTCAAATAAAATCTCATACAAAAATTAACATCAAAATATATTAGCAAATATTCTAAGTGAATTAATCAAACAAATGCAACATGCAACAATAACACCAATAATATATAATAAATAATGGTGACAACTATAATATTATGAGACACACAAATATTAATATAATGCTGATAGATGATGATGATAATTATAGGAATAATGATGATAACAGTGGCACAAATAGGATATATAATAATAATAATAATAATAATAATAATAATAATAATAATAATAATAATAATACCCAGTAGCAAATATGAAATAGGCAAACAATAAGTTAATGACATAATAATAATAATAATAATAATAATAATAATAATAATAATAATAATAATAATAATAATAATAATAATAATAATAATAATAATAATAATAATAATAATAATAATAATAATAAACATGGCAGTGGGTATAAACATAAAGACATGATGATATTGATAGCAATAATAATAATAATAATAATAATAATAATAATAATAATAATAATAATAATATCAACAGCGTGGTAACAGCGACATAAATACAAGGATCATAATAATAATAATAATAATAATAATAATAATAATAATAATAATAATAATAATAATAATAATAATAATAATAATAATAATAATAATAATAAGAATGGGATAGCGCCAGAAATCACAAGAAAAATGAATTAAAATCATGAACAGATTCCAACAGTAGCAAAAGCCAAAGAATAATATTAGACAAAAGGCATGATTTTTAATGGCAAAAGAGGCAAAAATATTCACAATAATAAATAACATGCAAATAAATAAATAAAATTTGTCCAAGTGTTTACCCTCAGAATTTTTAGATCGGAGAGGCGGTGTCTCGATTTGTTTTCCTTGTCGGATTTGTGGTGACAAATATTTGAAGAAAATGTAGAAATTGGTGTTTCAAAATAAATTAAGAGAATATTTTGATAAAAATATTTTTTTGGTGGATGATTGAGCAAAGGAAATTAATTTTCCAAGCTCAAATAACACAAGAAATAGATTACACTTTTTGAAGAAAAATAAATAGATTGAAGCTTAAGAAAATGAAAATAAGCCTAAGAACATTTTGAAGGAAAAAAGGGTTTGCTGGAGAGGAGAAGGCTAGAGAGAAAACTCAAGAAAATTTCCCCTTGAAAAATAGTTGTCGTCCTCAAAAAAATGAATATTGAATCCCATTTGATTAATCTGATTGTTCCAAAATAGAAAAAGGCCAAAAGCTTCTTTTAATTTATCTTCCCGGAATTTACACGAAAACAGAAAATTTTTCGGTCAAAACGGCGAGAAAATAGCTGAAAAACAAGCAGAAAATGAAGCCCTGCGTGGTGAGGGAGACCGCACGTAACAACGCGCACAGTAACCTCGGTACCACACGGCCACTTTAAGGAAGTGGCCACGTGGTATCACTTCCATAAAGTGGTACCACGCGTGGTACCACTTACCACTTTTATAAAGTGGCCAAAATGGCCACTTTATAAAAGTGGCAGCGTGGCCAAACAAGAAAAGAAATTTTAATTTCTTTTTAATTTTTTTTATCTCTCTTTCTTTTTTTTTAAAAAAATATTTTTTTAATTAAACTAATTAACTAATTTAACAACTAATTCCCTTTTTTAATTAAATCAATTACTTAATTTATTCAATTAAATTAAGAAAACTAATTTATTTCCCCTTTTTTCAATTAAATTAATTAATTAATTCAGTTCAATTAAATTAAATAACTAATTTAATTTTTTTATTTTATCAAAATAACACTTTCCAATAATATTATTTTTGGAATTAGAATTAATAATAATTTTTTTATGATAAAAAAAACGAGGGTCTCGACAAGGGAAGCATCATTTTTGACACCTCTACCTATAAGCCAGTATCATTTTCATTATCAGGTAATTCTGATCTTGGACCGTCTCGGGGCCCGGTGTCTACAATGTGTTTTCCTAACAACTTGATGGAACTTCCCTTTCAAGAGTTTGATTTCATCCTGGGTATGGATTGGTTAGCCACTCATCAAGTAACTGTTGAATGTAAAAGGAAAAGAGCAACTCTTAAAACCGTAGATGATTGGGAAATTACGGTAGTGAGGCAAAGGATAAACTACCTTTTTGATGTAATATCATCCACCGCTGCGAAACTGTTGTTAAGGAAAGGATGTGTTGCTTACTTATGTTAAGCAATGGAAGCAAAGAAAGAAACTTCCAAGGTGATTGATGTACTTACTATGTGCGAGTTTTAAGATATTTTCCCTGAAGAACTTCTAGGCTTGCAACCTGACAGGGAGATTGAATTCACTATTGACTTAGCTCCGGGTATCGCACCTATTTTTATTGCTCCATATAGAATGGCTCTAGCGGAATTGAAAGAATTGAAGATTCAATTGCAAGAGTTGCTTGAGAAAGGCTTCATTAGGCCGAGTACATCACCATGGGGAGCACAAGTGTTGTTCGCGAAAAGAAAAATGGGTCCTTAGGTTATATATCGACTTCCGTCAGTTAAATAAATTGACAATCAAGAATAAATATCCTCTCCCCCGCATAGAAGATCTATTTGATCAGTTGAAAGGTGCAGGCATATTTTCAAAGATTGATTTGAGATCAGCCTACCATCAATTGAAGATAAAGGAAGCAGATGTGCCAAAAACTGCTTTTCGCACTAGGTACGGCCATTATGAGTTCTTGGTTTTTCCTTTTGGGCTTACAAATTCACCAACAGCTTTTATGGACCTTATAAACTGGATCTTCCATCCATATTTGGATCAATTTGTGGTGGTTTTTATTGATGATATCCTGGTGTATTCAAAGACTCTAGAAGAACATGATCAGCATTTGCAGTATGTTCTGCAAACACTCAGGGATAAAAAGCTATATGCTAAGTTTAGCAAGTGTAATTTTTGGTTAAATGAAGTATCCTTTTTGGGTCATGTTGTGTCAGTTGAAGGTATCAAAGTAGACCCTAAGAAGATAGAAGTAGTATTGCAGTAGAGGACACCCAAGAATGTCACAGAAATTAGAAGCTTCTTGGGTTTAGCAGGGTATTACAGAAGGTTTGTTAAAAGTTTCTCCACCATTGCAACACCTTTAACTCATTTATTATAGAAGAAGGTTAAGTTTGAATCGATTGACAGATGTCAAGCAAGCTTCGAGAAACTTAAGAAGATGTTGATAGAAGCTCTAGTGTTGACCCCACCTGAGTCAGGTAAAGACTTCAGAATTTACAGTGATGCATCTTTGAATGGATTAGGTTATGTTCTGATGCAAGAAGGTAAAGTGATCACCTATGCCTCACGATAGCTTAAGAATCATGAAAAGATCTACCCTACCTATGATCTTGAGCTAGCAGCAATTGTGTTTGCATTAAAGATTTGGAGGCATTACTTATTTGGTGAGAAGTGCTACATCTTCACTGATCATAAAAGTTTGAAATACTTGCTTACTCAGAAAGAACTTAACATCAGACAGAGAAGATGGCTTAAGCTAATAAAAGACTATGAATTTTTCACCGATTACCACCCAGGGAAGGCAAATATTGTGGTTGATGCACTCAGTAGAAAGTTCATGACAGCATTGATAGCTACGAATGTGAAACTAGATGTGTCTGATGATTGAGCATTGATAGCAGAATTACAAATGAAGCCCAATTTTGTGCAACAAGTGAAAGCAGCTAAGAGACAAAATGACAAGTTGTCTACCTTGATGGACCGAGTAAAAGATGGTGACAATGGTGATTACTCCTTAGCTTCGGATGGTAGTCTTTACTATAAACAAAGATTATGTGTGCCCAGTCAACCAAAATTAAAAAAGAATATCTTGATAGAAGCCCATCACAGTAGTTATGCTTTGCATCAAGGCGGTAACAACATGTATCAAGACTTGAAGATGCATTATTTGTGTCCGAGTTTGAAGCGGGATGTGATAGAATTTGTGAGTAAATATGCGAGCAAGTAAAAACCGAACATTAGGTTCCATTTGGGTTACTCCAACCTATCTCAATACCCGAATGGAAATTGGATAGAGTAACAATGGATTTTGTGACAGGATTACCACTCACTCGAAAGAAGCATGATGTAATTTGGGTGGTTATTGACATGCTTACTAAATCTGCTCAATTCCTATAGGTGAGAATGGATTATCCATTAACCAAATTGGCTGAAATCTACATAAATGAGACAATGAGGCTTCATGGAGTACCCTCATCTATCATTTCTGATAGAAATTCAAGGTTTACATCACAATTTTGGAAGAAGTTACAGGAAGCCTTGGGTACGAGGTTACACTTTAGTACAACATTTCACCCTCAGACTGATGGGCAATCAAAGCGGGTAATTTAGATACTCGAGGACATGTTGAGATGTTGCATTCTTGAGTTTAAGAATAGCTGGAAAAGGTATCTACCATTAGCTGAATTTGCTTATAACAACAATTATCAATGCAGCATTAAAATGGCTCCTTATAAGGCATTGTATGGAAGGAAGTGTAGAGCTCTTCTTTGTTGGACAGAGTTGAGTGAAAAGAAGCTTGTGGGGTCAGATCTTATTTGGGAAACAGAAGAAAAAGTTCGTGTGATCAAGGATCGATTGAAGGAAGCTAGGGATAGACAGAAATTGTATACTGATTTGAAAAGAAGAGATATAGAATTTCAAATAGGAGAAAAAGTATTCTTGAAGGTATCTCCATGGAAAAGGGTTCTCAGGTTTTGAAAGAAGGGCAAATTGAGTCCGAGATTCATTGGGTCATATGAAATTGTGCAACGAGTTAGACCAGTGGTGTCACTCCCCGTTTGCCCCCTAGTAGAATGAGCCATATGTGTGTGCATGCGTATGTGTATCTTGGCATGTGTTTTAAGGGCATTTTGGGAATATTGCATGTTTTATGAGTTTTGTTAGCATGTGGTGCATGTATGTTATTAGGGTGGATATTAGTGGGTTGCATTTGGGTGTGTTTTGCTCACACCTTGGTAGGATGTGAGTAAGTTGAGTTATGTTTGTGTGCATATGAGCATATCATTATAGGGTGTGCATTAGTTGGGAATGCATTGTGTGTGTGTGAAGCATGGAATTAGGGTGTGAGTGAGCAAGTTCCACCACTAGGAGGTTGACAAGTGTATTAGGTTAGGGAAAAAGAATTAAGAAAAGAAGGAGGAGAGAAGGGAAATCAAAAATTCATTCCCGTTTTTCCCCTTCTACTTCCATCTCCTTCTTCCTTTTTCCTTTCCCTAGTTATTACTAGCTAGAAATCAAGCTTTGGTAGTGGAAATTGGTCACTCTTGCTTCTAAATTGGTAAGTTTGTGTCTTTGTCTTGCTTTGATTCATGTTCTTCATCTCTTTCTTTGTAATTTCTGGGTTTAGATTGATTTAGGGTTTGCTTTGTTTTGTGTGTTCTTTGGTTGTGATGTTAGTTGAGCCTCCTCATGACCCTAAGGGCAAGGAGAAGGTTGGTTGCAGTGGATCTAAGTGTCTAGGAGCTAAGGAGTTACAGGTTTGGGATTATTTTTATACGTGTTGGGTGGTTGATGATTTTGTGTGGTTTGAATGCTGAAAATTGGTATGATGTTTATGTGTATTTGGTATTTGGACTTTGATGTTCTTAGTATGTTGAGCCTAGAATTTAGTTGGGTGAGTTTAAGATTGTGATTTTGGTGAATCATGTGTGTATGAGAATTGTTAAATGTGATTTCTTAAGGTTAAAATTAATTAGATGATTATTATGTTTTTAAATGATTGGCTTTGTATCTCAGGTAGGAAAGGTAAGTTTGAGGTTGATGTTATGGTTTAAATGTGTGAATTATGATGTGTGTGGTTTTGTGTTTAGAATTGGAGTGATTTCTGCAGATTTCAGGGTTTTCCAGAAATTACACGGCGGTATGGGTAAGGCTGACAGCCCAGTGATTCGAGGGAAACCTTAAGAAATTGCAAGGCCGTGGTTTTACATGGCGGTAAGGGAAGGACCATACCGCCGTGTAAAATGCTACTGCCCAGATACATTTTTGGAGCTGTGAGTTTCACACGGCGGTATGGGTTTTCGCTTGCAGCCGTGTGAAACGCCTCTGTTCGGAGCTGTGTAAGATATCTTGCACGGCGGTAAGGAACATTCCATACCACCATGTAAAATGCCTCTGTCCAGCTGTGTTTGACATGTTACACGGCGGTATGGACTAAGCCATACCCCCGTGTAAACTGTCTTACACGGCGGTATGGATTGACCATACCGCCGTGTAAAATGCTACTGTCCTCCTTATATGCAGATTTTTGACTTCCTTCCTTTTCACTCCTTTTCCACTTGTGTTTGGTTTTAATTATTAATTAGTGTTATTTTATCTATCTAACATCATTTGATTGTGTGTTTTGCTATGCTATAATAGTATGTGTTATATGTAATAATAAAGTGAGTTATGCTCAAGTATGAACTCTATATGTGATGAATATTAGAATGTAAATTGTTTTATGCATGACCAGCTAGAGTCTAGTAAGTGGATAGTTAGGCATGCCTAATGGAGTCTTTTAGCTGCAGCCTCAGTTCAGTTCGGACCCCGATCAGGTCCTCGTTTGGTTCCTCGCGAACCCCTCAGTATCGGATCTTGTTTAAGGTCCCCTCAGTAAAATGTTTCGAAAATAATAAAGTAAAATGGTTTTCGATTCGTACCTGTAAGGTACTGTCAGTTATCGATTCGTACCCGTAAGGTACTGTCTGTATACTTGTTATCCACTATTGTGAGCCAGCAGGTGTTATCTGTTATGTCTGCTATGTATTACTCCGATATGATTATGCAAATGTGATATTCAAATGAGTTTAATAATGAGATGTATATTCAATTAATATGATTATGAACATGAGTATGTGATGCGGAATGTATGGCTTTAATATGCAAGCATGTTCATATATTTTCATATATGATGTTATGTTATGGATATTTGCATTTGCCATTATGAATGTGTTATGCCTTGACGACCATTGTGAGTGGCCGTCCATATCATATATGTGTTTCCCCACTAAGCGTTTATCGCTTAGCACGGTGTTCTTACCCGTGCAGGTGCGGAGGATATTATTGCTTTGAGAGAGTCGCCGCCAGTCAAGGCAACACAAGAGGGTTAGTGTTAGGGCTTTAGTCTTTTATAGTAGGATGATTCTTTTTGTAATAGAACTCTCTTATATCTTTATAGCTTCCGCATATGTATTAATCTTTTGGGATATGTAATCTTTTGTATTTTCAGCAAGTTGATCAGAATAGTAATGTAATGGATATTGTTATATTAATGCATGATCAACTGTTCCCTATTTTTTAGTGTTTGCAAAGTTTTTAATTACTCTGTGTTTATATATGTATGCTTTAGAAGATTGTATGATTTGTACTGTACTTGTGTGGTAGCACCTTGACTCATACGGTATCTCACTCCTTATTGGATGGGATCGCCTATGTATGGGTAGGGGGTGTTACAGTTTTTGGTATTAGAGCTTAGGTTTAGGCATTTCTGGGTGTTGTTGATGTGTTGATGTGTATAGATATGTATATGTCTAGTCCTGTGTTGGCTGATGCGGTTGTCCTCTTGTTTATTTTAGATGGCTTCTAACTCTGTTCGTGGATCACTTGAGGAGTCCGCCGAGAGTGTAAACCCTCAAGCTGTGGATCCTTCGATTTTTGTGTCAGCTCAACATGCTAGGGTCCAGCCTGAGGCCGCTGCCATGCCTTTTGAAGCTATGTTCAGGCTATCACAGGATATGGCTAGGGTCTTGGAGAGAGTGACTACTCCTAGAGCGCCTATAGAGAACTTGAGAAGGGCTGGTGTTGAAGACTTCTATGGTACTGGGTTGGATGAGTCAGAGTTGGCTGAGAAATGGGTAGACAAAGTGAAGCGTGCTTTGAGAGAAGTCCGGTGTGCTCCTGACCAGCAGGCAGAGTGTGCAGTGGCTTTACTGCAAGGGTCCGCTTATGAATGGTGGGAATTGGTTTGTAGGCATCTTTAGCTACCTGATCCGATTACTTGGGATTTCTTTGAGGGAGAATTCACAAATAAGTACATAACTCAGACCTATAAGGATGCTAGATGGGCACAGTTTCTGAGCTTGAAACAGAGGGCTTTGTCGGTTTCAGAGTTTGAGAAAGAGTTCAACCGGTTGTCTAACTATGCTCCAGTAGGTATTATGACTGATGAGTTCAGATGCCGTCATTTTGAGGCAGGGTTGAATGAGTCCTTAAGGGTTATATTGATTTCTTTGATGAGCACTCTTGGGGTAAATCATTATCAGATTGTGGATGCTGCTGTAATGCCCTAAAATTTTTGGTGTTTTTATTAATAGCTTGACATGCTAAATATTTATCAAAAGTTAAATTTTGGCGCATAAGAGGTCGAATTTCTTCTTAAAGCTACTCAACCTAATTATTGAAATAAATTATTAGACAAATATATGTATAAACATAGAGGTATGTTTACAAGTAATTGGATTAGAAAATATTAATTAAAGAATAAAGGGTATATAGACAAATAAAATAAGAGAAGGTAAGGGAATAGAAAGGAGAGAGACAGAACACGATGAAGGAAAAGAAAGAGACCAGAGAAGGAAAGAGAGAGAGAGAGAGCGGCGGGAGGCAGCGCCGGCGACCACCGAAGGCTATCGGACAGTCGCAACCCGCAGCGCCGTTCCCATGGCGTTTTCCTCGGACCCGAGGCATCGCTGTTCCAGGAGAGCGAAAGGAACCCCACGAGCTGTTCCTGCATTTTTCGGCCAGCTCCGGCGACGAACGGCGACACGAACGGCACGACGGGACTCCTGGTGGGCAGGCGAACATCCCGGTGGCTGCGGATTATCCTCAATCGCTGGCGATGAGGAGATCGGCGTTGGGAAGAACCGAAGCTGCCGACGTCGATTCCGGCAAAATGGAGAGCAGTCACGGCGCGTGTGTGACGCGCGCCGGATCCCGAGCGCCGCCCCTATGACCGCCCGCTTGAGGGCGATCGGGCATTTGCGGGTCCGTTGGCATCTTGCAATAAATTGCAAGTGCGTCTATGTTGAGCAACACAGAGGTATCATGGAGTCGCCACCCAATAGAACATTGGGAAAGTTACTCTCGCCTCGGAGAGCCTAAGACTGCGCTTAGTATCCATGTTGGGCCATGAGGCCTAGGATTAGCGCTAAAGTCTCGTGACCCAAGAAGTATATTGGAGGATAACCTCTAACCTCTCGAGCCCAAAGACCAGAGCTGGGTCCGGGATTTCTCATCTATTTCTACCTCGATTAATTTATGATTGAATTTTAATTGTCATTAATTCGCTCTCTCTCCACACAATGCAATTAATTTAAGGCGCATTTACTCATGTTAGGAAAACCATAAATTAGCAAGTAAAGCAATGAATTACAATAATACAAGGAGCGGAATACAACTCCCATTTAAAAGTGCAAACATACATAAAACCGGGGAATTTATTAATTATGAGGACTTTGGTCCCCGCATGCACAATTAAAGAAAATATTCTGGATGTGATGATTTTATTTGGGATGAAAATTAGGACATTGGTCCCATTTTATTATGAAAAATCTAAATTAATTTAGTAAGAAATATTTTTATGATTTTTATTTAGGTGCGCATAGGAAAACATTTTATTCAATGAATATATACAAGGAAATTAAAAATATAAACGAAATGAGAATTAAAAATGTATAAAGGAAATACCAAACCCCGCAACTCCTCCTTCATGTGCATGGATGCTCAAATGAGAATAAAACAATGATTTGCAACCAAAAATCAAAAAGAAATTCATGTTAGTGATTAGGCCAATGAAATAACACAACATAAAAGGTAATATGTACAATGACCATATAACATGCATAAGATACTATAACATGCATAAAAAAAATAATTATGATGCAATTTAACATGCATAAAGTGATTAAGATGCAATTTAACATGCATAAGGTGATGAAGTATCATGGCATATGCAACTTATTAATAATAGTTATTAACATACATGGAAGATTAGTGACAATCAATTTTATTATAGTTAAGACATGAATAAATGTGTAATATGAGAATAATTCCACTTGACATGCATAACTAGCATAAAATAATGACTATAACACTCATACATGCAAAAGAAAGCATAATAATAAACATGATATAGCATTAAGAAATTAAAGGTATTTACAACCTAAAACATAGATAATTACATGAACAAAGAATAATTTGACATGAAAAAAAAAATTAATAGAATTTAAAAAAGCTTATTTGTTATATGAATAATTGAAGATAAAAAAATAAGAAGGAAGAATATGGAGACTAAGAGAATTTACATGTTTGATATGTTAATTGGAAGCCAAAATAAATGAAATTAACAAGAGAATTAATGAGCAAAGCCAAGAATAATTACCCTCAAATTCAGTTTTGAAGAATTGAAGATAGAAGTGTTGAATTCCTTGTCTTCTCTTGTGAAAATCCTTAGAAAATAGCTTGAAAACTTGAAGAAAAGCTCTTGGAAACAAGTGTGTAAGATGGATTTTTTTCTCTCAACTCAAAGCTCCAAAATTCAGTTTTTTTTCTCCAAAATGTTCCTGATTCGTCCTCCCTTGTTTCTGAATTTTTTCTAGTGTTTTAACCCTCAAAAACTACCCAAAAACCACCCAAAACCGTCCAAAAATCGTTAAAAAACAAGTGGGGTCGAAAATGGGGCGAAATGGGGCGAATATGGGCGACTGCGCGCGAGAAATGAGCGCAGTGCGCGCTGCACGCAAAGCACAGCCGTGCTTTCAAAGAAAGCACAGCTGTGCTTTTGCGCGTACACTGCGCGCAGTGCAGCGCAAAGCACAGCCGTGTTTTCGAAAAGCACAGCCTTGCTTTTCAGGTAATTTTTTTTTTTTTTTTTTTAATTTTAAATTTTTATATAAAATACCCTCAACCTAAAACACACTTTTTCTTCTCCAAAATAATTTTAAAAATATTTTAAAAATATTTTTAAAATACACTTTTTGCTTATCGAAAAGACAAGGAAAAATCACTTCCGAACTCCAATCTTTTTGCCTATAAGCCGGCATAGCTAAATTTCATCATCGGGTAATCCTGATCAAGGCTACTCGAGACCCGGTGTCTACAGTTGCCCCCAATTTTGAAGAGACTAGTGCATGGGTGCCTAGGTGAGCCAAAATTCAGGAAAAGGAAAGAAACGCGTACCTGAAGCGGCGATCTTCCTGCTTGATGGAGTTATGATGATAGCTGCTGCTGTCTTTTGGTTGTAGCTGGTAATACCGTAGGTGCGCTAACCTCTTGTGGGTGGCGCCACTATCGTGCTAAACATTGTGAGTTGGTAATGCCGTGGTCGTGCTAACCTCTTGTGGGTAGTGCCGCCATCGTGCTAACCGCTGTGAATTGGTAGTGCCGTGGTCGTGCTAACCTCTTGTGGGTAGTGCCGCCATCGTGCTAACCGCTGTGAATTGGTAGTGCCGTGGTCATGCCAACCTCTTGTGGGTTGTGCCGCCATCGTGCTAACCGCTGTGGATAGGTAGTGCCGTGGTCGTGCTAACCTCTTGTGGGTAGTGCCGCCATCGTGCTAACCGCTGTGAATTGGTAGTGCCGTGGTCGTGCTAACCACTTGTGGGTAGTGCCGCCATCGTGCTAACCGTTGTGAATTGGTAGTGCCGTGGTCGTGCTAACCTCTTGTGGGTAGTGCCGCCATCGTGCTAACCGCTGTGGATAGGTAGTGCCGTGGTCGTGCTAACCTCTTGTGGGTAGTGCCGCCATCGTGCTAACCGCTGTGAATTGGTAGTGCCGTGGTCGTGCTAACCTCTTGTGGGTAGTGCCGCCATCGTGCTAACCGTTGTGAATTGGTAGTGCCGTGGTCGTGCTAACCTCTTGTGGGTAGTGCCGCCATCGTGCTAACCGCTGTGGATTTATTTTTTATTTTTTTATTTTTTATTTTTTTGCTCCTTTAGATGTTTGGACTAGTGTCATCACTTGGCTTTTGTGGGTGTTTCCCGCCGATTTCTCCTGCAAGATTGTATGCATAGGAATATACAAGAAATCATGTGTGTATGTTATGGAATGCAAATGCTTGCAAAAATGTATAGATCGCTCCCTAGGTGATCCATGGTTTGCTGAACTTATAGCTTGTCTGCTGTACCATGCCCCCTGAATCCTGAGGATCGTCGACAAGCTTTCTGAAAGAGACGTCCGGTGTATATCCCTTGCCCCCTGGTCAATGATCATTTGCTTGGGATTCTATTTCATGTTCTGTGTTGTGTGTTGTCTGACTGACGGAAGATCATCTTGAAATAATGCCGCCTTATCGCTCCAGGCATTGAATGTCATTGTTTTAAAGGTAGTGCGTCCCTTGTGGATTTTCGCACTAGCTTTTCTTTGCGGGAAATGCGTCCCTTATGGGATTTTCACACAACCCTTTGCCTAACTTTTGCCTGGAATGGACCCAACCCAATCCAGCGGCTTTTGTTTATTTTATTTTTTTTTTGTAGGGCAGACTGCCTGTTTCCAGGTTTTCACCCTGCCCTTTGACCTAACTTTTGCTTAGAGAGCCAGTTACGGTTTTCATCTCTAACGGCCTTCTTTGTTTTTTTTTTTTTTTTTTTTTTTTTATTTTAGAGAAGGTTATCACCAAAGCTTCTGTTAAGAGCAAATAGGACATATCTGATGAGCGATAATCATTAGATGAAAAATTGATATAACTCTTTTTGAGACAGAACTGAAAGATCAATGAAAATATATTCTTTTATTCCTTGCAAAATTGTGTACATTTCTATATGATTTCATCATACATGATTTTTCATTTGACAAGAATTCAAAAGCATGTGACTACACCTAATCTCGGAGTGGGTTTTGTCAGCATCAAACTCCTGTTATCAATCGGCCCTCTCGGGTTTTCTCGATTGAATATTTTCTCTTGGCCCCTAATTTTTGCCCAGGATGCCTTTTTTCGGTTTTCACCCTGTCAGGGCGCCCAATTTTAGCAAGGCCGCCTTTTTTCGGTTTTCGACCCGCGGGGCATTTATTCTCTTCTTTTTATTTTGGTCTTTAGCCGTGGAACCTTTTGAGTCTGTCGACATTAATCGGTTCTTTGAATTCGTTCCCATCGCTGTCTGCTAAAATCGCTGCTCCTTTTGTTAGCAACTTTTTCAAAATGAAAGGTCCTTCCCAGGTTGGTCTGAATTTTCCTCGTATGTCTGGAACTCCTGGCCTCATCATCTTAAAGACCAAATCCCCTTCTTTCAACGGGTGCTTTCGTACCTTCTTGCCAAAGGACCGAGCTAGTCTCTTCTGATAAACCTGATTGTGGTAATAGGCTCTCAACCTATCTTCATCCAATAGATTCAACTGCAACAATCGCTGTTGTGCCCATTCTGTCTCCGGAATCTCGGCTTCCAGGACTACCCTTAATGATTTCAGCTCGATTTCAACCGGCAGGACTGCTTCAGTTCCATACACCAGAGAGAATGGTGTTGCCCCCGTAGAGGTTCTGATTGTTGTTCTATATCCCCAAAGTGCGAAGGGTAACTTTTCTGCCCAATCCTTGTAGTTCTGAACCATCTTGGCTAAAATTCTCTTCACATTCTTATTCGCCGCTTCAACTGCACCATTCGCTTGAGGACGGTAAGGAGAAGACTTATGATGTTGGATCCCATATTTCTGGAGCATCTGTTTAGTCTCTGCTAGGAATTGTACCCCATTATCAGACACAATGTGATGTGGGAGACCATATCTGCATATCAAATTCCGCTCGATGAATTTAGCCATATCCCTTGCATCAACCTTCTTAAAAGATTCAGCCTCAACCCACTTAGTGAAGTAGTCAATGGCAACTATGATGAATCTATGCCCATTAGAAGCAGTAGGATGGATTTCGCCTATGATGTCTATTCCCCATGCTGCAAATGGCCATGGAGATGTTAAGTTATGTAACTCTGAAACTGGCACATGCCTCAAATTCGCATACTGTTGGCATAACTGGCATTGCTTCACAAATTTTGAACAATCTGTATCCATTGTGAGCCAATAAAACCCTTGGCGCATGATCTTCTTTGCTAAGGCTAAGCCATTCATGTGAGCTCCACAAACCCCGGCATGAACTTCTTCCATAACTCTTTTAGCTTCTTTCTCTGCCAGACATCTTAACTGGATACCATCAGCTTGCCTTTTGTATAAAGTGCCATTAACACTGATGAATTGAGTGGATAACTTCCTGATCATTTTTTGGTCCTTCTCAGTGGCTTCCTCTGGAAAGACTGATCTCTCTAAATAATTCTGAATGTCATAATACCATGGATTTCCATCAGTGGCCTCAATGTCCATCACCTGTTCCGCTTCAAAGCAAGGTCTTTCCGAACTAAAAATCAACACGGGTTTCATCGCAACTCCTGTTGGGTTGTCCCACATAGACACTAAAGTTGCTAGAGCATCAGCTAACTAATTTTCGTCTCTGGGGATGAAATGAAAAGTGCAAATCTCAAATCGGCTGCTCAACGCTCTCAAGTGCTTTACATAAGGCAACAGCCTTTCTTCCTTGACTAACCACTCTCCTTTAATTTGATGAATTACCAAGGAGGAATCCCCAAATACTTCTGCGGTCTTTGCCCCCAGAGCAAGCAATGCTTCCAATCCAAAGATGCAAGCTTCGTATTCTGCTTCATTATTGGTAGCCTTATACCTCAGCTTCTTAGCCAATGGTAACCTTTCAACATCTGGGGTCGTAAGAATAACTCCCACGCCTGCTCCCTTATTATTGACTGCTCCATCAAAGAATAATTGCCACCCTTGTACTGCTATGGCCGTGACATCTTCATCTGGGAAGTTGTATTCAAACTGATCTCCCTCAATAGGATGCTCGGCTAAGAACTCCGCTACAGCTCTTCCCTTAATGGTTTTCCTGGTTATGTACTCAATGTCAAATTCCTGCAACAGCAGTAACCATCTTCCCATCTTCCCTAGTAAAGAGGGTGCTTCTTGGAGGTATCTAAGCGGATTATGTTTGGCAACCGTTTGTACCTTGAAGGAATGAAAGTAGTGTCGCAACTTCTTAGAAGCCCAGATAACTGCTAAACAAATCTTTTCTACCTCCACATATTTGGCTTCGTACGGCAGGAATTTCTTGCTAAGATAATAAACGGCAAACTCTACACCAAAATCGTCTTCCTGAGACATCATAGCACCCCCTGAGTTATCTTCCACAGCCAGGTACAGGATTAATGGTTTGGCACGGCGTGGTGGTCTTAACACCGGAGGATTTAGCAGATAGTCCTTAATGGTGTCAAAGGCCAGTTGACAGTCATCGTTCCATAGCACCGGCTGATTCTTCCTAAGAAGCTTGAAAATAGGCTCACATACCGAAGCTAGCTTGGCAATAAATCAACTGATGTAATGAAGCTTTCCTAGGAAACTTCTGACGTCCTTCTCCTTCTGGGGCACTGGCATCTCTCTTATGGCTTTGACTTTATCGGGATCTACCTCGATTCCCCTCTGGCTTACCACATGGCCTAACAACTTTCCTGATGTAACTCCAAAAATGCACTTCTTGGGATTGAGTCGCAGATCATACTTGCTAATCCTTTGAAAGAACTTTTCTAATGCCTCAAAGTGACCTTCCCTGGTAGCCGACTTAATCATCATGTCATCGACGTACACCTCCACTTCTTTGTGGATTAAGTCATTGAGAACCTTGGTCGCCATCCTCTGATAGGTTGCTCCTGCATTCTTCAACCCAAAAGGCATAACCCGATAGGCATATGTCCCCCACTCGGTGATAAAGGCTGTCTTGATCCGGTCCACTATCTTGTTAAGAATTTGATTGTACCCTGCGTATCCATCCACAAAGTTGTACATCATGCAAGCAGCAGCACTATCTAC